>CM055403.1:151075235-151174622 GCA_029228625.1 Pseudolycoriella hygida
CACACACCAAAATCGGAACGCGGAAAATGTTAAAATTTTGAATGAAAAGTAATTGGTACGATGTCGAAATTTTTTTAATAGATACATTAACCCTCTAGGTACGATTTGAAAAAATCTTGAACTTATATGATGTTTGACAGGATAATTTTCAAAGAGTTTTCGCTGAAGCAGCCCATAAGGTTCTGCACAACTTCGGGACGAGCTTTTCTAGCAATTCTATTTCTAGAATTTTGCAATTAGTTTATTATTTTTAAGGAGTCACGTCCCTTTTTTAATTTAGACGTAATTACAACTACTTCTTTTTTGATACGAACGAACTGGTACCACTTAAGCGAATGAATGTTTTTTGTGAGAAATTGTGGTCAGCCACGTCGGCGCCGTTTCTTGATCATCCTGAAGAAAGGCAAGTAGCTTACTATGGCTAGAAGTTACTAGGACAATGATAGCCTCAAATGAATGCCAGAAGTCGTTATTGCAAGCACGTCCTAATGTAGGGAAAGCGCTTGATAATTCACTTAGAGTTGAAATCTCTGCATTGTGATCAGGTACACTTACTGTCTCACAATTCATAACCTTCTTAGCAGATTTGACCTCCCCAATATATTGCAAATAACTTAGCATTCCCCCAGGAATATTTGTTACAAAAGATATGTGCCGCTACAGCTGAAAGGGTTCACCTTTAACATACATTTTAGAGCCTAAAATTAAATAACTCTACATTTTACCAAAGTTTTTTTGATTTCTTTAAATCCGGTTTTGCTTTTCTGTCTTGTCCAGTTTTTTATTACAACAATCAGACTTATACAAATCACCGATATGATTATAGGCATGTTAGAAACGACTTCTATAATTTTTCTGACTCAATATTCGCACGTAAGGCCAGCGCTCTAATTGACGGAACACAGTTCCGTCTTGGTTAGTCTTCAGTAGGACTGCTCGTGTTTGTGATCTTATCCACTAGCCCTGTTGACAGTCAAAGTTCCCTTGTAGTGTCCGACAATCGTCAAAGGCTCTATTCAAGGCACTTTCAATGTTTTTACTACAAGTGAAATTAATGAAGTTCAAATTTGATTTCTGATTTATATTTCGTGTTACGACCACATTTTGAAACAAAATTTCGAATTCTAGTAATAGGTTTGTAGTTTTACTTATTATCAGTTGACCTAAAACTTGTGGATTGAATTTTTTGAGAATTACCTGGTCTTTTATCGAATTTCCTGTGTTCCGATTTTGGTGTGTGAATGCTTTAGCCACAAAGTTTTTTGTGAAATTTTGTAAAAGGAAAATCTACCTAGTTTTGTTAGCCACCTAGTCTTTTGTGACATTTGGTAAAAGGAAAAGCTCCCTAGTTTTGTTAGCCACCTAGTTTTTTGCGACATTTCGTAAAAGGAAAATCTTCTTAATTTTGTTAGCCACAAACTTTTTGTGAAATTTTGTAAAAGGAAAATCTTCTTAGTTTTGTTAGCCACCTAGTTTTTTGTGACATTTCGTAAAAGGAAAAGTTCCCTAGTTTTGTTAGCCACCTAGCTTTTTGCGACATTTCGTAAAACGAAATCTTCTTAATTTTGTTAGCCACCAAGTTTTTTGTGACATTTTGTAAAAGGAAAATCTTCCTAGCTTTGTTAGCCACCAAGTTTTTTATGACATTTTGTAAAAGGAAAATCTTACTAGTTTTGTCAGCCACCTAGTTTTTGTTACCTTTCGTAAAAGGAAAAGCTACCTAGGTTTGTTAGCCGCCTAGTCTGTGACAGTTTGTTAAAGCGCAAATTTCCTAGGTTTGGTGGCCAACTAGTTTTTGTGACATTTCGTAAAAAGAAAAGTTCCGTAGTTTCGTTAACCACCAAGTTTTCTGAAATTTTGTAAAAGCAAAAGGTCTTTGGTTTTGTTAGCCACATAGTTTTTGTGACATTTCGTTAAAGCGCTAAATTCTTCGGTGCTATTAGCCACACTATATATGTAGAGATTATTGGCACCCGGTGCCATTAGCCGCAGTATATATGTAGAGACTATTGGCACCTGGTGCCATTAGCCGCAGTATATATGTAGAGGCTATTGGCATCCGGTGCCATTAGCCGCAGTATATATGTAGAGACTATTGGCACCCGGTGCCATTAGCCGCAGTATATATGTACAGACTATTGGCATCCGGTGCCATTAGCCGCAGTATATATGTAGAGACTATTGGAACCCGGTGCCATTAGCCGCAGTATATATGTAGAAACTATTGGAACCCGGTGCCATTAGCCGCAGTATATATGTAGAGACTATTGGCACCCGGTGGCAAAAGCATTTTCGAATTTTTATGCCCTTTCAGATTTCACTCCCCAAAAATTTAGCTTTGCGCGATCTGTAAAATTCGGGTAGCCAAATTTTTGCTTACTACCTCTATGGGCGAAAATGATCCCCACAACTTCCTCTACAACATATCAAAAGTTTTTTCTTGAGCCGCCGCCGCCAAGCCGAAGCGCGGCGACCACTACTTCCATGGGCGAAAATGATCCCCACAACTTACTATACAACATAAAAGAGTTTTTTTGAGCCGCCACCGCGAAACCGAAGCGCGGTGGCTTCTAATTCCATGAGCAAAAATGATCCCAACAACTTACTCTACAACATATCAACAGTTTTTTTGAGCCGCCGCCGCACAGTGTATTTTTTGTAAGGTTTTGCGGCTTGGGCTTTAATTTGTACAATTTTCAATATTTTGACGTTTCTTTTTTTTCGTTTTTAATCGGAAAGATTAAAGGACAAACGGTTTTCCTTTTCGGTTCGAAAAATCTTCTGACTCCCGTGGGAACAAATGAGTTGAGGAGAACCAAACTTCTGAAAATTAAAAAAAATATATCAGTGTAACTGGAGACGTGTTGAGTGTTTAGAAACAAAATTTCAAAAAAATCAAAAATATTTTCAAGATTTCACCCTTTGGTCAAGAAGGAAGCAGGCTGGTGCCAAGTTGAAACTTTTTGGGAACAATATCCTTGTTGGTGTCGAGAGTCTGGCGTAAAAAGAATTTTGGCACCAGACTGCCTTCCTATAGCTGTCATACGGATTCGGTATTCTTTGTTCTAGAACTCAGGGAAGCAGGCTGGTGCCAAGTTGAAACTTACTATAAATGGTCAGAAGAAGAACGTTTTCCTTGGTCTAAAAATAAAAATTTTTGATCCATTTCAAGCAAATTCCCTGCAATATATAGACAAAGTAGCAATACTCTCAACAAAAAAAAATTGGTTTTTGATATACAAAAAAGGAATTACAGCTGTCCTATATTCTTTTCTTGATTCAAATAAAATAGAATATCATCAAAATTTTGAAATCTGTACGAGTTGAAGCCCAAACAGCAAACCCTTATAGATAAGTCTGACAAATAAGCCTAACTCAAGTGTTTAGTCACCAATATCATACATTTTACTCTGTGATCCTTGCCCTAGAACCTCTTGTTCCTGTTACTCACTTCCTCACTGTAGCTTTATACATTAAAACATTGATTTTCGTGAACTTTCGGCGTACAATGGGCCATTCCATGAAAACTTCATTCCCACGCTCGAAATTCTCCGTTGTTACAAAATGATACTCATAGGAAATAAAGGTTGATCCTCTACCTAGAGGTTAGTCATAGGAAAGTGACTATCATTTTGCAACTACTGAGAACTTAATGCGTGGGAATGAAGTTTTCATGGAATGGCCCATTGTATGCCGAAAGTTCACGAAAATGCTGTTTTAAAGTATAAAGCTACAGTGAGAAAGTAAGTAACAGGAACAAGAGGTTCTAGGACAAGGATCACAGAGTAAAATGTATGCTATTGGTGACTAAACACTTGAAGTTAGGCTTATTTGTCAGACTTGTCTATAGAAATTGCCTCGCGGCGAGATTTTTTGCGACATCTTGACCATAACTGGTAAGATTTGATAAAAAGTTAGAAGTTTTAAGAAAAAAGAGGACGTTTTATGAAAAAATGGATGTTCCTAGAATTTTTGTAAAAAAGAGTAATAAGACCGAAAAAGAGGACATGTCCTTTAAAAAGAGGACGTATGGCAACCCCACATATGTATGTGTTTGTGTGTGTAATGTGTATGGTAGCGCATTTTGTATGAGACAAAGGTTGGGTGTTCGAGATAGAGGTTTGGGGTCAAAGAGAAAGTTGTTGGGTTGGTTGTGTAGTGTATGAGGGTGAACGCCAAAACGGCGGAAAATAGGCAGGGACTCAAAAAAAACTTTTGGGATATTGTAGAGAAAGTTGTGGGGATAATTTTCGCCCATGGAACTAGTAGTCGCCGCGCTTCGGTTTAGCGGCGGCGGCGGCCCAAAAAAAACTTTCGACACGTTGTAGAGAAAGTTGTGGGCCCAAAACCAAAATCATCTTCTTTAGCAGAAGAAAAGCCGAAACCGCTTCAGACTTGGGCAGCTTTACGCTTTTCGGAACGGAGGTTCATCTGAAAGCGGCCGTTAAGTACCTTGGAGTGATTCTTGATCATAAACTGATATGGATCGTGCACCTAGAGGAAAAACTTAACAAAATACATAGAAATGACGGCTCTTTGAGACAAGCGTTAGGAACGTTAAAAGACAGACCGGTCAACCTACATAGATCAGGCATCTACCGCATACAATGCTCGTGCTGCGGACGGCTTTACATTGGGATGACGATCCGCAAGTTGTTCGAACGTTTCAATGAACACATAAAATCCGCAAAATGGAAAACGAAAACTGCAGTAGGACGACACATTTTTATGACGAACCATGTGATCAACATAAGTGAGTTAAAGCTTTTGCAACCCATAAATCACATGTGGAAAATTGAATGCTACGAAGCCATCCACATACACAGACATAAACATGAAAATCTACTTAATGAAGACAATGAGAACATAACGTCACCGCTACTACATTTATTCACGATTGAAAGAAAATACGACGAGAACATTATCGAAATAGAAGAAGACACACCTAACACCAGCGTAAACGAAGAATTTTTTGACTTCGAGTAGAAAAATTGCCATTTGTTTTACACACGACCCTAACTCCTTCCAAGGGAATTAGTATAATTAGTTGACGAACTGATATGTTATCAGCGACACATGTATGTGTAGGTCCTTTGATTTTTGTTTTTTGTCTTCTAAAGAAGGTACTGTCCTAGAGCGACATTTTATAGAGGGAAAATTCAGTTAAAATAAATACCCCGATGATGGTTGTTTAACAACCGAAACCTAGGTCGGTAAAAAATTATTAAAATAAATTGGTGCAATTGAAAAAATAGAGCGTTTATTTTTAACTACACTTTAATATAATTTTGAAATTGCATGGAGTTACGCGCACTCCCAAAATGTGGAAAAAACCCCAAGAGCTTAACAAATGCATTGCTATCTTCTGGCTGTGTAGAAATGCTTTTGGTAAGACATGGGGACTTTCTCCGCAGGCTATCTGGTGGATTTTTACGGCGGTAGTCAGACCCATTCTTTGTTACGGGTGTATAGTCTGGTGGCCAAGAGTTGAAATAGGTACCGCTAAGAAAAGACTAGATAAGCTTCAGCGTCTGGCATGCTTGTGTATTACAGGGGTGAAGAGCACAACCGCTACAGCGGCCCTAGAAGCACTGCTAGATATCGCGCCTCTCGGCCTTTTTATAAAATCTGTTGCTTTCAACACCTCTGTAAATATCCGTTGCAATGGTTGGTGGTCTCCCATGTTTGAGAGAGGACACTTTGCAATCATTGGTCTTGTCAAGGATGAACGGCTGTTAATGATTCCAAGAATGAGGACTTCTCGGGAGCAGATTGTTTTTGCGAATCTTTGAACGTGGAAGATAGTCTCTTAACCGGTTTCTTGGCGTCTGTTGATCACGCCGAACTTTTCGCAATATCGAAAATGTGCGACGAACTGATTAACAAGGTCTCTGGGGATAAAATCTACATTTGCACCGACAGTCAGTCCGCTATTCAAGCGGTTAGTTCTCCCTGTATCAGGTCTAGAACGGTTCTTGACTGTAAATTATGCCTAAATGATTCTCTGGGTCCCTAGTCATAGTGGCATTTTCGGAAATGAAAGAGCGGACGAACTTGCTCGTCAAGGAACGACTAATAGTTTTATTGGACCGGAACCCATGTTTGGCATCTCTTCCCCAACAAGGAAGGCCATAGTGAAAGAATGGCTTCGGAAAGAGCATCTCATTGGACTGAGTATGAGGGCGCTAGACACACAAAATTATTCTGTAAAACTCCATCGAAGGAAGTCAGCAAAACTCTTTTAAGCCTTAGCAGACCCGATATCAAGAGAGTCATCGGAGCTATTACCAACCACTGTGGCCTCAACAAATACCTTTACGACATTAGCTGTTCGGATAGCCCCATTTGTCTTTGCGGCCTAGGTGACGAAACTGGCTATCATGTTATTAGTGTCTGTCCCAGATATAGCCTTTTCAGAAGAAATATCATGGGTAAACCAGAACTAAATAGCGACGATCTGACTCTCAGCTCTATGGTTATAAATACTCTGGCTGTTTTCCTAAAGAAAACCAGAAGATTTCCATGAGCTTCTCGTATGCTTGGGATGATTTTAAAAGCATGTAGACGGAAATATTCAAGAATTTGACGATGGCAATGTATGTTTGACGCAGGCAACCACCAAGCAAACGACGACAGCACAGCGGCATGTACGACAAAATTTTTAATCTTTTTTTTTATTGACATAACCTTTGTTTGTGTAAATTTTCGCTTTGTTATAAATAAACAAAGGAATTTTTGGGTAAACATTACAAAGGATCATTGATCCAGGTGCTAGTCCAGCCAACTGGCTGGATACTCCCCTAAAATTTTCTAATCTAATCTAACTACTGAGAATTTAACGCGTGGGAATGATGAAGTCCGTGGAATTGCCCACAAAACTACCATAATTTGCATAAGAATCTTAGCTTCCGACGGAGTTACGTGTATTTTAAATTTAAACTCCGTAAGCAAATTACTTCAGAAAACAGGTATTTTAATCAATACGAAAAAGGACCCAGTGTCAAAGTTGGCTCGCGTAATTTATGCGTTGTTGGTAATGATCATACGAAAAGAAATCAAGAAAAATATTTTGAAAGTAACGGATACGTGTAATAATAGATCAGTTACGACTAATATTACGACACTCTTACGCTATAAGGTTGTAAGCCACATAGATTTGCTATCTCAGCTTTAAATTTGACATTTGCGCGATAAAACGTGACAGCAAACTATGTGGCTTACAACCTTATAACGTAAGTCTGCCACTTGTCCTCTTTACGTCCTCTTTTTTGTTGACTTTTTTTTCATGTCAAATGTCTGTCCTCTTTTTCAATTTTTACAAATGGGAACCCTAACATATGGGCTTTATATAGCGCCTTCTGAGAGTCCTGGCGCCCAAACGAGACCGATACCTCCCCTCCTTTTTTCAAAATCTCATAATGCCCAGCCGAAATTTCAAGAAAAGTTATCGAGCCGTTTTCGAGCGGGAGCCAAAAAAGTCGCTTTTCGTACAAGTGCCATGAGACATGAGACATATTTATGATTTTACACCGATCATAATGTCTTCTTGAGGAATTCATATTTTTCATTGATACCAAATGTTTCTTTCTCGATCGATGCGCATTCCATCTTTTAGTTGAGATTCGAAGACCAGAGTCTGAAACACAAACTGAAGCCTTTGCATACTTTTTCTTATTTTAATACGAAATGTCACATTACTGCCCTTGAGTTTTGTGGTAATTTATAAGACGATGACCTATAACAACTGATGTCGACGTTTACGTTGCACGTGTTGTACATTTGAAAAGTCAGACCACAAATGGTTATTTACTTACATACAAGGGATGAAAAGTTACAAATTTCTATATTCTTGTTGTTGATTTTTGTTGATTCGAGGCGAACATAATCAAACAAACAAAAAAGTGAGTTTTTACTTTCAACCCGTGTTTTGGAACGAACTTTACATACTAAGATTGTTGAAAGTTTTCGGCTGACAAGCACCTAAAATAAAATTTATTATGGTAATAAAGTTGAACTGTTTGGGCATTTGAAACTTGAATAGTTAATTATAGTTAATTGGACCCGTCGTTATAAATATCTCTTTTTTGTTTTAAATCATTCCGAGCTTTCGGCTACAGTAAGCGGCCTTCTTTGCTATGTTTTTCAATGTAGTTTCGCTATTTTTTTTATTGTTGCATAGGTATTGGTGTTCGAATAATTTCTGAAATTTTTGGTAAAATTGGTTTCCAAGCGTTACTCAGGACGTGGCCTTTATTTATGTTCATTAGTTAGCCTTGAGTTGTTTTTGTTTTTATTTTTCGCAAAAATGTATTGTTCTCTCTGATTATCGATTTTGATTTTTTGACAATTTTTTGTTGCATTTTCGGGAAACTTATTCTTCTTTTACCTTGCAGAGGGAAGGTTTTGGAAAACTTCAATTTCGTGATTCGATTTTAAATTAGTCAAAATCACCCGGGAAACGGGAAGTCGCAAGCCACCGGGAAGTAAAAAGCACCTGGAAGCGGGAAATGAAATCCGCCGGGAAGTCGAAAGCAACCGGGAAGCGAAAGCCACCGGGAAGTAAAAAGCAACGAGAAGAGGAAAGTCAAAGCCGCCGGGAAGTCGAAGCCGCCGAGAAGTCAAAAGCACCGGGAAGTGAAACCCACTGGGAAGCGAAAGCCACCAATAGTCAAAAGCGCTGGGAAGTCAAAGCTACCTGGAAGTCAAGGCGACCGGTTAGTGAAACTTCTTAGTCTACAATTTCGCAGTTGCGGTTAGAGCGAGAGGAGCCGGAGCTTCCCAAACTTGAAACACTACACAGAATCAGTCAATTAATAAAAATTTTACTTACAATGAACCGTATAATAAACACGGAATTAGCCAATTAATAAAATTCTAACTAACAATGAACCTTACAATTACAATCAAACATTTTCGCCTGCGGCGGGCGCTTTACTCGTTGGATCGATACTGAAACCCCTAACTGCTAATTATGGAACACAATTCCAAAAAATTTCTACCCCCCGGTCACCGGGAAATCCTACCAGCGACACCGGGAAATCCTAACAACGACACCGGGAAATCGTTGGCTGATTTTTGGTGGCCGAAAAATTTTGACTCGGTTCCCATTATTTCCATGGCCGAACAGCATTTCGGCATATCGTATCAAGCCTCCGCACAACTATTGACGCTTCTATTTAAGAGTTTACACTACGGACTAAAGAGCCATCTGGCGGAAATTTTTCAACTAATAAAAATTTGTATGGGAAAAGTGACACTTTTCTGTAACGTTTTTCTCTTAATGTCTTGAATGCAAACCAATGCTTATGTAATCATTACATAATTTACCTATTTCTAAAGGAAATTGCGGAAAAATTCTTGAAAAAAACTTCGTCATTTGCTAGAAATGAGAATTCCAATATTTCCTTTCCAAAGGTCAGTTTTTCAGCTTTTCTAGTTAATAAACACTTCGAAGTGCATTATTTTTTCGACCAATGTGTTTGCTCACTTATCCTTTAACTGAATAATCCATTTAAATCACAGAAAACATTTTCTGCGATTTAGAAATAGAAAAAAACTTTTTGAGTTGATACATTTGCAAATATTTGTAAACGTCAAAAGCCAACAAAGATGACGGCTATTTTTATTTGCAATCATCAACTCAAAACTTTTTGTATCAATTTCTGACTTTTCGAAAATGTTTTCTGTCATTTAAATTGATTATTCAGTTAAAGATTAAGTGAGCAAACACATTGGTAGAAAAGATTATGGGTTTTGAAGTGTTTAATAAGTGGAAAGACTGACTGAAAGCTGAAAGACTGACTTTTGCATTGAAATATTAGAATTCACATTTCTGGCAAATGTAAATGTTTTCTCCAAAAGTGTTTCCGCAATTTTGTTTGGGAATAGGTTAAGTATGTAATGACGACATAAGCATTCGTTTTCATTTAAGACTTTAAGAGAAAAACGGTACAGAAAATTGCGACTTTTTCCATACACATTTTATTTAGTTGAAAAGATTCCGACAGATGGCTCTTTTGTAAGCAGTGTGCACTCTTAAGTCAGTTATAGAGGTATTTCTGGGTCTGGCGAATTGTTTCGAAAATGATTACATTCGCCATTTGTTGAAATTTTTACTAACTATTTCTTACGCTAACCTGAGAGTATTGTTACCAAACTTAATTCGAAAGTATATCTTTTTAATAAGTCAGGTCGATTCACCTTTTATTCAGGTGGAGAATAATAATTTCAATTTGGTTCAGATATGTGTTTATGCATGCCTTGTGTGGTATGAGTTGGACTAAAATGCAGCTTATGTGGTGATTTCGAAGTTTTCCGCATTGTAGGTACATGTAGAACCATTATGTAAATTGTCCTAATATTGAGGTATGTCAAAGGATTTATACACCGTTCCAATAGCTTCTTATTCGGCATTATTCTACGTAGCAAATTTAATTAGATTCATAATCGCACAAAAAAACTAATCAAAAACATATAAACCTCAATATCGAAAAATTAAAATAAGTTGTCACTTGGCGTCGTCACCTAAATATTAATGTGTTTATCACTTTTTATGATACGATAAATAATTGATAGCTTAACTTGGTTTACGTATCTAGTTCACACATGTACACAATTTGCTGACAATATTTCACGGAGCACAGCAATATATCCACTTCATATTTGGTTTGTTGACATGGGAAAATTTTATCAAAATTGTGATGGATTTCCGAATGTATGGAAAATGAGAAATTCAATCGTAAACTCATTACCGATTTTAAAGCAGAAAAAATTAGCGAAAATTGATTTCTGAAAGAACGCAGACTCAGTTGTAAATTGAAATCTGGAAATCTTTCTTAATTAATTTATTCAATTTAGACAGTTATTTATATGAGAATCAAAATTTATTGAGTTTTCTTACACAATGTTTTTGACTTCTTGACTTTTTATTCAGAGCCTAAATTCATGGTACTTACCTTGCCCCAATGCCTGGACTTAGCCGTGTCTGTCGGATCTCTATTTCATCGAGCCTAATGAGCCGGGAACATCAACATTTTTATTTAAATATTTGCGTTTTATATTTTTCAAATAGCCAGTTAGCGAAAGCCGTTGGCCGAAAGAGATAAATAAATTGAAACGAAAAATCACATCCGATTGATTGTGCAGTGCATGTATTAGTGAAAAAAGTGTATATCTGTACGCGCTAGGTGCAACTGAGGTGCAAATAATGTCATTATGTGTGTGAATTTTAAAACTTTCAACGTTAATTGATATTAATTGATATAAATTGAAAGTGTCTAGAATTTTTTTGAAAGCAGATTATTAACGCGTAGGTCATTCGGTACCATATAAAAATATAAAAAATTTGAGGTTCTCGGCTCATTGCGGTTTTAACACTCGTACGTACGAGGTACGCGTGCTTTTAGTTGATTTAGTTTGAAAAAATTTTTAAAATGATTAACACTAAATCTTCGCAAGACAAAGATTGCTGTGCTGGGAAATGGAAGATGTAGACCCAGAGAAAACGTGAAGAGAGACTTGTATAGCCAGTAGGGCAAAAGAACTTTAACTGCTCAATCCACGTTAATATTTTAGAATATTTAATTAATTATTGCGTTTGGTGGAGATTGGAAGGAATGCTATGAGGAGGGAATTCTTGGACAGGTTTCTCAACCCTTCTCCTCAATTCCATCCATGAAATCTCTTATGAAAATGGAGAATTTGGTATAATTTGCCTAATATTGACATTTGCTGCGCTTTTTTGAGGTGATTTTGAAAACATGTTCAATTTGCAGCCCTGGAACATTGCTTCACATTTTCAAACTTCCAGAGGCGAATTATTAAGTAGCGATAGCTACTTTATATTTTCACTCTTCCTATTCGTCCGTCTGTGCACTACACCTCACTGCATCTCGTTGCGTTTTCGCGAATATGCTAAATTTAACTTTTTTTCCAAGTTTCTGCTAAATTTAACGTAGTAAAATTTGAGGAAAATCCTTAAAAAAACATAAAAACCCGTACGTATCAGAATAGATGTGGCAAATAGAATAAATCTTGCAAAAAGACTCGAACGTATCTTAACATAGTAATAAGCAAACAATCCAACGTTTTATGTTCTTTTATAACCATAAGAATTTCAAAGACCCATAGAAATTACCCAAGGTAATTTCAAAGGCCCTGACGAAGTACGTCTCAGACCATTCAAATCTAGAAATGGTTATATCCAAGGATTGGGCCATTTCCCCCTAAAACCCTGAAACACGTGTTCTCTAAAATTTTGTTCTATACAACTTTGCCTTTGGAAGCAACTTTCTACCTCTTATAGTTCTAGATATATGGATCATCCTGTAATATCTCAATGAAACACGACCGTATTGTAGTGGTGTATCAGTAGAACTGATTATATTTATTTGACATATACATTCAGAGTACTACGATACTACATCCACTCCCCCTTTTTCTATTTTCAGTAGGAAAGGATTGCTTAACTTAGCACCAGTAAAACCTACTATCTACAACTTTTAAGTTACGAACATCATTCAACACTATTTATACAATGCAATGATGATCAATTTCACAATTAGCAACATAGCATCGACATCTATCCGTCTCTCTCTCGGATTTGTTCCTTTCTTCTGAATCCAGCTTGCGCTTTGCGAGACTAATTGCATTTGTTAAGGCACCAGTAAAACAACGATTTCACCACCTTTTTTTCACGTTTACGATTACGACCATACCACACATTCAAATAACGCAGCATCCTGGCCAGTCCTTTGCACTTGCAACTATTGACTTGTCACTGAAACAGAATAAAGTAACGCAGCTACGTTCCAACGTAAAAACAACGTCCTGTCAACATTTGTTTTTCCTTTCAATACTTTTTTTTTTCAAAACACGCAATTAAAAACAATTCAAACAATCGAATCTATGCTCGGAAGCATTGCACTATTTAATCCTCAAAAGCCTAACACCTCAACAACCACACAAGCTTACTCTCACATCTCCCAACCGAATCGCCACACTGAGCTACTAAACTCTTTCATTTAAAGCAGCACTGGATGTAGCCTTCAACGCAATTGCGGAGCCGAACGAAATTTGATCTTTCAATCCGCTTTTCCAAATGAATAGTACAAAACTAAATTCAGCCTGCATCAAAGTTCTCGTTCTCCAGCATTTTATCACTGCCATTCAAATCCTCCCGATTCGAAAACCGAGCTCTTGATTCTTAATAACACGTTCTTCGCAGCATCCAAATTTGATTTATCAACCAACGCAAAATCCAATTCTCACGCTTTAAATTTAAAAAGCCTCTTATGAAATTCCATCCTAACTCCCGCTCACTAAATCAATTCTAGCACCTTAAAACTCACCTTGCTCACATCAAATTCATTTCATCAGCTTCAAAGCTCGATTTTCAGCCCTAATTTCGAAATCCAGTACCAGCTCCACTATCCGCTTAGTTCAACACATGGCCTCCGAAATTCAATTCTGGCATTGATTCCCGAAATTAAATTTTACCCCTCCCGGCTTCCAAAATTTAATTCAAACCTCTTCAAACAAACTCTTCTCGGCTTTCGAAATTTACACTACAGCGTTGGCTTCCGAAATTTAATTCAAGCCTTGCAAACAAACTCCTCTTGGCTTCCGAAATTTAATTCAAGCCTTTCAAACAAACTTCCCTTGGCTTACGAAATTCAATTCAGCGTTGGCTTCCGAAATTTAATTCTAGCCTTACACTTCGAAACTGAATTCTGTGCTAACCGTTCCTCTTGTCTACGAAATTCAATTCTGGCTTTGTATCTCAGCTGTTCTCGTCATTTTAACCTTAAAAAAAACGAACGCCACCCAGGCTGTTCTTATTGTAACAATCTCGTTTACGAAATTTCAACATGACTCCACTTCGCATCGCAAAATTTGATGTCATGAATCGTAATAATTGGTAGCTCCAAACTTAACAATTCATCAAAGAATCATCAAATTTATCGGAATTAAATTCAAAAACACTCAGAAAACATTCGTATTAAATTTCATCAGAAGTTAATCTAGTTTTCCCCTCAAATTGCATTCTCATTGAAATTCGTTCATTCGCTCATTACATTTGTATTTTCTAATCTGCGCTACGAAATTGAACTCTTCTCGTCAACGTTAACAGAATCTGTAGGACATCGTTCTTAACCCAATTAAATCAAGCCAATTCAAGTCACAGACGCTTTTCCTCCAGAAACTCGACATTTAATCTCACATTAACCCATATAAGCGCATCGTTCCACATACAGCCGAAAACTTTTTCCCACTCAAAGATACAAAACCTTAAAAATCACTCAAAACCCTAAGTTCACTGGGTTTCTTAATCCTTAAAACTTTCACCCCTCTCAACAACGAAGCACTAATGCCTTCTCCATCCTTTAGACTCAATATTGGAGTTCCCCAAATAATACCGCATACTACACGAAACACAAATTTACTACAAGCTCTCAAGTCCATTACCCACAACAAAAATCATATTCTAACTTAAGACGAAATTTAAATTAAAAATCCTACGTCAGGCTCACGAACTGAATCCAAATGGAGGCAAATGTACAATGATTTATATTAAGTTTAGTTTTAGTTTGATGTTTGAGAATTAAGACGCGTGTTTTCTCTAATGCGAGGTTTTTTGTGCCTCAGGCATCCCCTTGATTAAAACTACACACGTAACACGCCTTATGTAACTGAACCGCGAATTGACACCCCGCGTTTCGAAATCCAATCCTGCGGTTTCGCCTACGAAACTGAAATCACTCCGAAATTCAATGCTGTGCTTCAACTCATGCCTACGAAATTGAATCCTGACCTCTTGCATCCCGACATTTAATTCCATACATCTATCTCCGGTGTTACGACATTCATTTCTGCGCACCGAGTTTGAAAACTGCGACAGTTTGAACTCACTTTACTCAGGCCTCTACACCCGAAGCAGCAGAAACACATACCCAAAACAACGAAACTGAGATTCAAACAAATACCGTTTCCTTCAAATTACTACAAAATATGGCCCTATTCACCTGCTCAATTCTATTCCTAACTAAACCTAGCTCTATTAAAATGCCACAAACTTATAACAAATTGTACTTTTCTTCATAACTCGCGATAGACAATACATCACTTCTGCCATTAACCCTGTGTCAGCTCTGCACCGCTATTTCATGTATGGAATCAGATGACTCTTTTTTTCCTCTTTCATCGTTATCGCTTGCTGTCACGTTTCTCTCTCGAACACATCAATAGATTTTACGGCTTTTTTTTTTTCCTTCAAACCCGATGACACTTCCAAGTTAAACTTATTTCCACTTCCAGCGAGAGAACGAAACAAATGTCTTCATCCAGAAAACTTGCACCCGGACTGTTTAAAATGTCTCAATAACGTCCTAACAATTTCCAAACAAACGATGAACCAGTGATCGTCATTTCGACACGACCCGGCTCTAAGAGAACCATAGCTTGTAATATTCTGTATCTGTATCACTATCGTCCAAATTCATCCACTTGACATTCCCTTCACACACATAATTCTTTTTTTCCAAAAACATTTTATCACTCCAATAGGACGCCACTTTATCAAACTAACTCTCCTCCACTCCTTTTCAAAATTTCACATACATTTTTTTTCTTTTAATAGTTTACATCCACTGAGGCTTTGAGACCTATAAGTTTAATTTAGCTAAACGAAAGCACACGCGAAATTCTTTAATCCTCGTCGCCAATGTAATATCTCAATGAAACACGACCGTATTGTAGTGGTGTATCAGAGAACTGATTATATTTATTTGACATATACATTCAGAGTACTACGATACTACACACCCCTCCCAGTTCTAGAAGTGGTCATATCCCAGGATTGTGGTATTTTTACCCGAAACCCTGAGACACGTGTTCTCCAAAATATTATTTTCTACAACTTTGCCTTTGGAAGCAACTTTCTACCTCTTATAGTTCTAAAGATATGGATCATCCCTCCCAATTCTAGAAGTGGTCATATCCCAGGATTGTGGCATTTTTACCCAAAATCCTGTGACACATGTTCTCTAAAATTTTATTTTCTACAACTTTGCCTTTGGAAGCAACTTTCTACCTCTTATAGTTCTAGAGATATGGATCATCCCTCCCAATTCTAGAAGTTGTCATATCCCAAGATTGAGGCATTTTTACCCAAAACCCTGAAACACGTACACCCTAAAATTTTGTTCTCTACAACTTTGCCTTTGACAGTGAATCTCCATATTGCATAGAAATAAACACGAAAAACTGTTTTCGTATATCGCCAAGAAATTCAATTTCGTCGATTCCATTGGTCCCGGTGGTGCCCCGACCCCTGACCCGATTCCCACAAAATTTTTTGTCCCAATTTTCTGACATCAAATCCTTTCATTTGACACCAACATGAGCAATTTCCGTGCTATACTTGCTGAGATATTTGCGAAAAAGCTTCACCGACCCTCGAAAAACCATGTTTTTGGTCACTTTCTCGACCATATCTCGGGAACCACTAGATCGATTTCGCTCATCTTCGAACTTGAATCGTGGGAGGCATGTATCTTTCTGGAAAAAAAGTTTAGGGTGATCGGTTGAGCCGTTTGGAAAAAAAGTTAGACGGACGGACAGACGGAATTTTTTTTTATTGTTGATTTAGACGATAATAAATGCATCCCCCCAACTTCCACCTCGATCTACCCCATGTTACATTAAAATTGCTTGTAGTAAATTCGTATTTAGTACGGGTCCAATCATAAATATTTTAAATCTTGTCACACAATTTTAGTGAGTCGCACCGCAGTGCACCTAGAAAAACAGCTTTTTTGGCTTCACTCTATCGCTACTTTGCTACATCCTCGTCTAAATAGTATTTTCCTTGTACAGAAGTGATGACATTTTGCTTAACACATCGATTGTGGACGGTAACGAGAAATGTTGAATGTCCGGTTCAACGCGATGTTTCTAAACTGGTAGCCTCTGTAGCGGTCGTAATATGATATCTACAATGACATAATAATATATAGACTGAGTGTACGAGATCATCAGCCGCAGCATAAATGAAAAGACGTAATTTGTGTATAGTATGCCGCGCCGATCGACAGCCGAAAGTAAGAAAACTGTTTTTTGTCGGAGCGAATTTAGACAAAAATGAAAAAGTTAAAAATTTAAGTTTTTTTTTAGAAACGCGCCGCAACGCCGAAAAGGCTTAAAAAACGCCGAAAATAAATTTGAGTTGCGCCAATTTGCGCCGCCGCCGAGACTTCTCTGCGCCGCTGCAGACGCCGGCGCAAACCTCTTGTATGCACATCGCACGCCAATACATCCGCAATTCACGGTTATTTGTTCTACTGAAAATACGTAATCCACAAAAGTTTTACGCAATTTACCGACACAACTAAACATTTCGCGTTTCACTTTTGCTTCAATTTGTGTTGATTTTTTGTCACAGACTACCAGTCTATATTATGTATATTATGTTATTGGATTTCCACGAAAGAACTTTGTATTTAAATAAATGTGGAATGAAAAAATTCCTGCCTTTCTTGTTTGACATCTTTTCACTGCAAACTAGGTTCGTATGAGCACTACAGGTCATACAATTAAATGTAAAATGTCGTAACTATTTGCACCCGAAGTTGTGTTGTGTTATAGGGACTGTTGGCTCCCCATAATCAAGAGTATTTTTGATCTATTTGTCCTTTTTTACGCTTTGTTCAAGTCAAAAGCCTAAAAAGAATAAGCTGCTCTTCGGAATAGAGCCGAGTAAAGCACATCCACCACCCATTTCGCAGAAACAAAAGAAAATTACGTATTTGTACGCGTTAGGTGACCTATATTTTCTGTGTCAATTATTAAACTTTTCCCACCTGTGTAGGATCTGAAGCACTCTTTTCTCATTAACGAACACTATGTAAAAACCAATTAAATATTAATTCAGATACAATTTTTGCAAGATCTCCGAAATTTTCCCTTCAACCAATTGTGCGGTTCACGTGAGCTTACGTCGTCGCGTCGTTTAATATTGTTTATGTTCGCATTAAATGATGAAACACAGTTGATTTATATGAGCAATAAACATGCAAAGAGTAAATTTTGCTATTCAAAATTAATTATTTTCTTGAAATACGAGTTATTTGTCTCATACCTTTTAATTTCGTAGAACATTAAACTTTCTTGATTTCAGTATTTAATTGCGTTATTATCAAACAAATACCTTTTATTTTAAGCTGAGATAGAAGTTCACACAAAACCTTTTCGGTATAAATTTATGTTCTTGACGGTTTGTAGTTGGTTCGCATGACAAACCACACACAATTAAAGTTACAGATTCCCTCAATATAACGTGCTATATGTATAGCTGCAGCATGGTACATTTTGGTTTTGCTAGCAATCGAAGTTGCATCCTTATCCTTATTTCGTAAATCTGTCTTGAACATGCAAATCAAAACTTTTTGTTACAAATTCAATGTGTAAATCAATCTAAGCTGCAGAATAAAGAAGTGTATTGTTGATGTTGAATAAAAGAATTTATTGTTATATAGTCCCTGGTATAGAGAACGTTTCCATCCATTGTAAAAATGATTTATATTGGCGATAATGGATGCTTTTAAAAGTTTGAAAATGTAAATATTTTCTATTTTTCAGATGCATTCGATGCATAAAGGTGATAGTAGTTTTTCTAACTAGTTACACAAAACTATTTTGACTTCCTAATCCATTCGAAAGTTGATCATTACATGACAATACGCCCCCTTAGAAAATGATCCATTACATGACGGCACATTTTCGGTACATTTTTCGTAAATTTTTATGTAAAATTCAGCTTTCGCGTGGGTAGGCAATAAGAAATATTATACATTGTATCCTGCTACATATTTCATTACTTCGGGAACAATTGTGAACTCGTAAGCTCACTCGTTTATTTTAAGCAACTTTCTTTGGAAGCTGTTATTTTGATTCTTGTAGTTGCATACCTCTCCTTCGGTTCCGATATGCAACGCCAAAACAGCAGTTTCCAAAGCTTGTTGCTCAAAAAACACTCGTGAGTTTGACTCTCATCACAAAATTATGTCCTCATGTAATGAATTACTTTCGCAGGGTTCAATGTAATGTATTATTACCGTACACCAGCGCAGCCCCCTCCACTGAAAATTATTTTGACATCAGCGGAAATGCGCCGCTTGCGCCGTCAAGTTCTCCATATTTGTTTTTTAAAGACAGCTTTACGAAAAAACACTTTAATGTAACGAGGGGAAGATCGGGCTCTAGAGTCCATGGAATAGACCAAATTCATTCAATTCGACCGCATACTGGAGGTGAGCGGGCTGCCCGAAATTTGAAAAAAAACCGCCCAGACCCGGCCCGGCCCGAACCCGAACTACTTTTCACGAGTTTGGGTTTCGGACCTTCGGGTTTTAAAATTTCCGGTTGGGCGGGTTTCGGGTGTACCTTGTATCAGATTCGATTCTATTGCTACAATAAGAAATTTTATGTATCTTTCGCCCAAAATGTGTCATTTTTCGCACTAAAAGCTAGACTTAATTTGACGTTTTTTGGTCAAAATTCATAAGTTGACGTTTTGCAATGGTTGCTTCATGAAATGTTCAAGTTCATTTCGAAAAAATTGAAGAGTATAATTTTCGTGTTTTGTGCTCAAAATGGCTTTTTGTGCGAAAGATGCATAAAATTATATATCCAACATGTACTACTATATAATATAGTCATATTAGATTTTGAGCTTGCAAAAATTAGTAACAAGCAGGACTCTTCGTGGTTTGGTAGACCTAAGGTACCTACACAATATCCGAAAAGTCCCCATCGATCACCCCATAGCATTTTGAGTAATTGGCGAAAAACCGAAAAAATGCAGCTGAGGCATGTGGAACTCTTAGAAGCGTATGAGGGAGACGCTTTCTCCCGAAACCTTACACGAATCGTATTGGTTGCGACCACTCGTGAGCGTCCACTCGAGATCTACTTAGGCATGTGAACAAGTTGAGGATATCTGAAACTTGCTAATGCTCTTACGGTAAATAATATGTGGTGGCCTTAAGTTTCTTCAGTAAGAGATGCAAGATTCTGTTGGATTACATCATTGTGGTTCAAGTGGTTCAAGTGGGGTCTGTTGTCTTCGACAGGTTCCTGGTGACAACGGGAAGGAAGGAAACAAACCCAAGGATTCAAGGATTTCTGCTTGAAAATCACTGATGACTGTCCAAAAACTGATCTAAAACTAACTAAACTAAAGTAACTAAAACTGAACAAAATCTAAAAAAACGACCGAGATCAATACTTTTCCGTTCGAACTATACACTCATTCCGAATGAAAAAACCCTGGTGGCGCCACAATAGCCAACATTGGACATGTCTTCAGACATCCGTCATACACCAAATAAAAACAAACAATTTTGTCGTTCAAACTGACCACCTGTGGTTGATACTTTCCTTTAAGATTTCAATTTTCATGAAAAAGCTCTTTTGGCGCCACCATAGCCAACGGCAGCCATGTTTTTGGTCACCCCATAATCTAAAAGACCACAAGAAACACTATTACAGATCCAATAACTGATTTACAACGAATTCGTTTAACAAAAACGTTGAATATTTTGAGCATAAATTTTTGCGGCATCTTTGGTTTCATCTATTATTAAAATTGTAGCGAAAGTCTAGTTGAAACTAAATTTTGTGTCATCAAAAGATAGCACCTTTTTATATAGTAAAGTCTATCAATAGTCACCAATAGACACCAATAAACACCAATAGCCACCAATAGACACCAATAACCACCAATAACCACCAATAGTCACCAATAGATACAAATAGCGACAAATAGACATCAATAGCCACCAATAGACACAAATAGCGACAAATAGACACCAATAGCCACCAATGGACACCAATAGCCACCAATAGATCGCCAATAGCAACCAATAGACACTTTTGGGATCTGCTGACACATATTCATCTTTCTACCAGCGCCTGTTTTTATTCCTTTTTCCTTCTACTGGCGTCGATTTCCGTTCGTGTTAACGTCTATAGACGTACTATTTCCATCTATTGGTGGCTATTGGTGTCTATTGGTGGCTATTGGTGTCTATTGGTGGCTATTGGTGTCTGTTGGTGACTATTGGTGTCTATTGGTGGCTATTGGTGGCTATTAATAGCTATTGGTGTCCATTGGTGGGTATTGGCACCAATAGCAAATAGCACCTGTCCCAGTATTGGCTCGCGTCGTTTCCCCCTCGCGTTTGTGAGCCGTACGTCGAGCAAATTTAGACATTTTGAAGCGTTATTTTGTGTGTGATCATTGATCATTGTGATCAAATGAAGTGATCATTTTGTGATAATACACTACACAAATGAATTTATTTTTTTTTATTTGAATTTTATCATTACTATGACCCACCACAGTGAATAAAAAATGAACCTCTTATGTATTTAGAACCTGTTAAAAATGAATTGTAATCTAATCGCAGAATACTTTGAATTTTATTTTAATTTAACAAAATCAAGTTATCTAAGCCTTATTTTTATCCGTTTGAAGAGAACTGTTCTTTGGAATAAAAAATCAGAATAAAATTAGAACTCCAACGAGCAACATCTCAGTGGTTTAATTAGTAAACAGAAGTCTTGATTCAACATAGTCCAACTTCTAGTAGATAACTATTAAAAGGCTCTTGGTTCAACATAACCAAAGTTTTATAGTTAGGGCTCAAATAAGGCTACAAAAACAAGAAAGAGTTCTTCATAAGAATTTGGAGAAAGCATTTTCAACATTTGGCGCCATGGCGCCCCCGTGTGGACTCTTGTTTGGGCGTGAATTCTTCACACACAACAGCTAAGGTAGCGACAACGTTGGTGTGTACTAAAATTAGATATTTGCGGAAATCACCCGGAGTTGGCTTTTACCGAAAATTGCGGATTGGGTGGTGGCAGTAATATCAAGTCGTTGGCCAAGCGTAATTCAAGAAGTCATTGGTCAAACCCAACTCAAGAAGTCGTTGGTCAAGCGTAACTCAAGAAGTCGTTGGTCAATTGTTACTCAAGAAGTCATTGGTCAAACGCAGCTCAAGAAATCGTTGGTAAAGCGTAACTCAAGAAGTCGTTGGTCAAACGCAAATCAAGAAGTCGTTGGTCAAACGCAACTCAAGAAGTCGTTGGTCAAACGCAACTCAAGAAGTCGTTGGTCAAGTGTAACTCAAGAAATCGTTGGTCGAGTGTAACTCAAGAAATCGTTGGTCAAGTGTAACTCAAGAAGTCGTTCGTCAATTGTAACTATAGAAGTCGTTGGTCAACCGTAACTCAAGAAGTCGTTGGTCAATTGTAACTCAAGAAGTCGTTGGTCAAACGCAACTCAAGAAGTCGTTAGTCAAGCGTAACTTAAGAAGTCGTTGGTCAATTGTAACTCAAAAAGTCGTTGGTCAAGCGTAACTCAAGAAGTCGTTGGTCAATTGTAACTCAAGAAGTCGTTGGTCAAACGCGGCTCAAGAAGTCGTTGGTCAAGCGTTACTCAAAGAGTCGTTGGTCAAGTGATACTCAAGAAATCGTTGGTCAAACGTAAATTAGGAAGTCGTATCTCAAAAAATTCATTAAGCAGTGACAATAGTTTTGGTCATATATTAACTCATGAGTTAGATACGAGTATCACATTGTTCATCAAGAAACGACCAATTACTGGAAGGACAGAGAAATTGCACAGAAAATTATGAAATCATTATATGTAGACAATTCTGTAACTTCAGTGAACAATTGGGATGAATATCAAAACTTCAAACAAAATGCAGTAAGAATCCTTTCGGACGCAAAGATGGAACTTCGCGAATGGGAACATAATGCGAGAGAATCTTCACAAATGAATCAAAAAGTCAATGAATTCTCATCAGTGCTTGACATGAAGTGGAACCGAAATAAAAACACGCTGAACATGTGCATCAACCCCATCAACACCTCAATATGTGACGAAAAGAACCGTTTTGACATCAGTCAATAAAATATTCGACCCATAGGTTTCTTGTCACCAGAACTGATATTCACCAAGTTAATTCTACAATCAACATGGAATTTGAAGATTGATTTGGATAAGAAATTGCCCGACGATCTAAAGACGCGTTTTAATAAATGGTATAATGTCTATCACCAATAAAGGACAATATCCGAAGCAGAAAGTTAGGAGAGGACATCGTAAAATTGGATCGACGTACTTTTTAAGAAAAGTGGTGGGAGAATGTTAAAAATGAATTATTTAATTTAACTCCTGAATGGGAATCTAATCTCAGAAAACTTTGAACTTTAATAAATATAATTAACAAAATCAAGTTATCAAAGCCTTATTTTTATGATTGATAGTAATTTTATTGTCTACTATTTTCTAGATGACATGGAAAAAGAGTGACTATGACTACTGTCATAGCCCTCATTAAAAAACCATAAAAACATTACAATAAGACATTAGTAACATTAATACAAATAACAATAAATAAATAATTTTTGAAAACAAGTTAAGTGCAATGTCAATTATACAAAAAACACAAGTCAAATAAATTAATAACAAATATTCAAAAAATCAAAAATAATCAAAAAGTCAAAAATTACAGTTGAAAGACATAAGACAATCAACTAGTTAAACTTCTATTCAGCTGAAGTAGCATTGTCAAAATTAGTAAGTGTCATATATATTAAAAAAAAAAGTTCAGTATTATCCAACACGACGTACAAAAAATTAAGTGGCCAGCATACATCAAGAAGTGTGTCGTCAGATATATTATGAATCAGAATTGAAGATTATCCATCGTCATTTCGTTGTCCAAAAATAAAAATAAATAATAATGAAAAATAAATAATAATGAAAAAATAAATAAATAGAATTTGAAACCAAGACCAAGATCCGATGTGTTGTCAAGCAAATTAAAATGTACCGACACGGGACACATTATCCAACTGTGTCAAAGCTGCCGAACACTGAGCAATCCAGTTTGAGAACTTCTTTTCTAAATTCGCGGGATGGAAGGGTAGGATCGACGTGGTTTGCAGCAAGATTGAATAGACGGCACGTAAAACTGAAAGGAGAGAATTGCGAATAGTCATGGAGACTCGCACTTAGCTTAATGAAAAAAGATCTTCGTAGTGTCCGTGTTCCATCATTAAGTTTTATCTTATCCCGGATGAACTGACAGTTTAACTTCCCAGTGAGCACGTCATGAATAAAAAAGACTGCTGCGTTGGTCCGACGTCTCAGTAGAGATTTGAGGTTAAGTTCATCACTTCTGTCAGCATATGGACGCATCCGATATAAATCAGTCTCTCCTTCGATGTAACGATCACGGTTGGCATATAGAACGAACTGTCTCTGGACGCTTTCTAAGGATTGAATATGGACTGCATGATGTGGTGACCAAATAGTGCTAGCAAATTCTAGATGAGATCGAACAATGGCTGAGTAAAGCATCTTGGCTGTTTCAATGTTGAATCTCGCGTAGCATTGGCGTTTTACAAAAGACAGCATTGACATTGCTTTCTTTATGGTGATTTCCCAATGCTCATTGAAGGAAAAGTTGTCGCTATAAGTCACACCAATGTCTTTCGTGCTATTTACACGTGTTATCAGGCTGCCCTCCATGTAATAATCTGCCATGATAGGAGAACGCTTTCTACATAATGATATTACTTTACATTTCTCCTCGTTAGGTTCGAAGTCGTTGTCATAGCACCATTTGATAAAATTGTTGATGGAGTCTTGAAAAGAACGTGTGTTATCGATGGTTGATATGCTATTATGAGCTATCTTCTTGTCGTCTGCGAAATTGATGTCTCTTGCGGGACCTATTGAGACATCTGAATCATTGAAATAGAGCAGGAACAATACAGCAGCCAATATTGATCCTTGACCGATTCCAGAAAGAACATCGATTACGTCAGACTTACAGGAATTTATCTTAACTCTTTGCTTCCTACTTGAAAGAAATGAGCAGAACCATAGAAGTATCGAGTTACAAATTCGGTATTTGTCAGTAGACATCTTTGATACTAAACGAGCTGAACGAATAACATCAAAAGCCTTGTGTATGTTAGCTAGGAAGATGTCTGTTTGATCATTATTGTCAAAGGATTCATGAACCAATATCGAAAGTTCCATTAAATTAGATTCGACTCTTCTACCATGCTGAGTGAGTGATGAATTCGGAAGGATATTGTATTTCAGCTGATCAACTATTATCATCTCAAAAGCTTTAGCAAGGTTCGGTACGAGGCAAACACCGCGGTAGTTAGTAACGTCAGCTTTCTTACCTGATTTAAATACTGGAATAAGATGACTTGTTTTCCATATATAAGGATAGAGGCAGTCCAATAATGATTTTGAGAAAATCACTGAGAGAGGTTGAGATAGCTCATTAGCGCATTCACGGAGGAATGGTGGCGCCATTTTGTCGGGGCTAATCCCTTTGCTTATGTCCATATTCAGTAATGTTTTCTTAACAATTTAATTGGTAATTACGACGTTGGAGAAACCGGTATCGTCTCTATATTTATATATATTTATATCTATATTTTTATCTATATTTATTTATATCTATATTTATCCGTATAAATGTAGGTACAGGGTACGGGCGTAATCGGTAAAGTTTATAGAATTGTAGAGAGTAGAATGAGAATTGACAAATGCAACCATTCCTGGTTGATACGTCGACATGTAAACTTCTTACACAAATTAATTGAACTAATAAATTATTTGATTTTAACCGAAAATCTGGGATTTTATTAAAGTTAATATCGTTTAAGGAAAGACAATCTAACGAAACAAAACAAAACATGTTGATTTCGGCGTATCACGCCCTCACATACCAAACAAAGTATGTGATTTCATCAGTACACCTATGTCTTGCAAGACAATGTGTATATCAGCGCAGACACAGAACAAATACAAATTTTGAACTTTCAGCGCTAGCTTTTATACATTGAAAAACTTCCGCAATCTATTAACAAAACTCTTCATTTTTGTTAATTTTTTTGGAAGTACAGATGCGGCAGATTGTGAGATGGTTCATTTCTTGAGCGGCCTTTAATCCGTTGTTGAAATCGCGGTCGAGAGTTTTTCTCGTAGCGCAATGGTTTCAAAAAACGTGAAAGATTGTACTCCAAGGCATATGTTGACTACTTTGTGGTCTATTACCATGGCAGTTTATAAAAAGTCTGTCTATCAGCTTTTTCCAAGGCTGCCACGCTATTGAAAAAAAAATAGCGTCGCTATCGCTATCGCTATTCAAAATTCAATAGCGATAGCGTCGCTATCGCTATAGCGAAATAGCGATAGCGATAGCGAAATTCGCGCTATTTCGCTATTGTATGTTGAGCCCAGGTACCTGAATAAAAATACTTCATTTTATTGACTTAGGACTCGATGTTACACTTTGTTAAGATGGATGTTTGGTTTAAATAATATAATAAGTTGAAATATAGAAATAAAAACAACGTGTCGAGGTTCGTATAAACCAACAACATATTTTAGAATAATTAAGCTTAACACCACCCAAGTAAGAAAAAAGTCTCAAATGAAACTAAAAAAAGACCTCGCATTGGTCTCAAGTTTATGTATTTCTTGGTCTAAAAAAATCCTTATTTTGATCCATTAAAAAATGAAGTTCAGTTAAAGTACACGTTGAGGACTTCTCATTTTAGATAATTTCGATGCATTGAAAGTGTTGAGACTTTTGAGGTCACCTCTTTTCTTCTCATATTTTTATATTTTAATTTAAAAAACTATTACTGAGACCGATGAGGACTGTTGAATGGTCTCATTTCAAGTTCTTTGGTGATTAAGTGTTCACTTAAAATAGAGAATGCTCACTGTGGAAATCAATTAATGAGACAGATGAGGACCTTCGAAAGGTCTCATTTCGATATAAGCAATATACCTTTGCTTATAAACACGCAGGTAGGGAATGTTTCCTAATGATTTTTCCATAGCAGAACGAAGAAATTTGTAATATTCAACATATGAAAAATAGCGATAGCGATAGCGTGAAACTAACGAAAAAGTCGCTATCGCTGTCGCTATTCGACAAATGGAAACGCTATCGCTATCGCTATAGCGAATAGCGATAGCGATAGCGAAATTTTGCGCTATTTCGCAATAGCGTGGCAGCCTTGGCTTTTTCATTCTTTTCACTCTGTGAGCATTAAAGTTAATAGTTTATCGGTTCCCGCATAGAACTCCAACGAGCAACATCTCAGGGTTTTAATTAGTAAACAGAAGTATTGATTCAACATATTCGAACTTCTGGTAGATAACTATTAAAAGGTTTTTGGTTCAACATAACCAAAGTTTTATAGTTAGCGCTCAAATATGGCCACAAAAACAAAAAAGTGTTCTTCATAAGAATTTGGAGAAAGTATGTTCAACAGAATTCAACAGAACTCAGTTAACTCAAGTGATGCATCACCTGTCACTAAAAATATATGCTGGGAATGGAATCTAAATGCATTCGAAATACATTTATTTACTCACTTTAATTGCGAGGAATTAGAGAAATTTTACAAGTGATGCTCTTTCTCAGTAGGATACAAAATGTTTCCCAATAGGACACAATTCGAAAAAGTTCTTCATTAATGAACATCTTCCATGGGGTGCAAAATCGACATGTGTGTTGATGATTTTCCGGATGGGACAGTGAATAAAATATGGAACTGTAGTACAGGCGATAGAAGCTGCTTCATAATTGAGTTCGCTATATAAGTTTAATGCCCTGTGATGGCAATTCTTTTGTGGTTGTCACAAAGTTGAACGAAGAAATATAGACAACTTTTCCCAAATATTTATAGCAGTACTTCCCTTATTTGATTTCATTATATTCTAGAAGTTTATCCAATAAATTAAACTCTCGTTTGCCATAACAAATTATTTATTTATGTCTGTTGGCATTACACGTCAAATGATCGAAACAAACTTGCTTCCGACATCTCAATATATGAAATCATAGACTATAATCGAATGTGGGGGTAGGTAGTATTTTGTAAATCTATTTTTCGCTACACGTTCATGTATTTAACAACAACATTCAACTATTGCTGGTGCTGAATTGATATGGGTTGACATAAAATTGTATCTACCTGTACCTTCAAAAATGTTTTAATCGCAACGCATCTAATTTTGTTCATGTCCGTAACATTTATTTTGGAGATCTTTAATTTGTAAATTTGATTGTCAACCAACACGACAAAGCAAGTTCTCTAAATTAATTTTAAAATATTTTACAGGTTTTTGTTAGTTGCTTGTCAAACTGGCATCTCCCGGTAGTACGAATCCGCCTGTTCTGTGGCGACAACGAAGGAAAGGCGGTAAGTGTTTCATTTTCCACTGTTCCAATTTATTATTCTCAAATTATAAAAATGTGCATCAGAAGCAAATTTAGGGAAATTTTCAATACAAGTCGGTTCATGTACGATATGTAGGTTCACATTAAGGCAGAATATCAAATTAATTTCTATCAACCCACCACAAGACGATATAACAATGTCTCCGGTTACATTACTTGTATCATATTTCGCCATATTTTTCACGTTCTTAATTACATGATTTGCCAGCTTGTGCATTGCACACTTTACTTATATTGTTGTCGGATGGAGAAATGTGCTGAATAATAAATAAAGACATTTTTGGTTGACTTGTACGATATTCCATAAAGATGACTAATGCTAGACATATGTAAGCGAGCTAATGACAAAGGGTGATACAAATTAGGGAGTTGATAGCTAATTCGGTGAAATTGAATAATGTGCTTCTAATGGGAGAAATCGTTTCTAGCATGGAAAAAGAAACACTTCCATGCCGTATTCCATACGTCACGGAGGTATTTCTGATTCAGAGAGGGAGCTCTCTTCATGGAAAGTACCTACAGTTATTCGTAAGAAAATGTTAGTTTTCGGTTTCTGAAGGATCGGATTGGGTCGACCCACACCTGACCCACAATTTTAGCAGGTCAACCCACACCTGACCCACAGTCGTTTTTCTGTGTGTTGTAAAACTTTGGGTCAGGGGTATGGGTCGAACCGTTAAAATTGTGGGTCAGGTGTGAGTCGACCCACTCCGATCCTTAGGTTTCTCACGGCAAATGTGAAGAACATAATCCATATTTCACGGTAAAATCTCCCAAGCCGACGAATTCTAAATCGGACGAGACATAATCGACTGACTGGAAAAATATTATCCTTGTGATGAAGTCGTTAAAGGGTACTTTATTGTCGATTATAACTCCGCGATCTGATGTTGAGTGCACTCGTTCGACAACTTAACCACAGAAAAACTCAATTTTGTCGGAAATATGAGTGGCCGAGAAAACAGCGTATTCCACTGGAGTCAGTTCGTTGTGTAGAAGTGACGGAAGGACGGAAAACTTTGAGATCATCAGTATAACCAAAAATCTAGCCCGAAGAGAGAGATATCATCAGATCGTTTATGAATATTGTGAATAGAAGTGGGCCGAGCATTGATCCCTGTGCTACACCAGAAAGAAATCTAGTTTGATGTTGAACGACCAATAGCTACGAGTTCATATCGACCACAAACATAGGAAGACAACCACTCAACGAGATTCAATTAAGATGGGATTTTACTTTCCTTCAAAGATTTGAAATTTGATGATACAAGTTGTGTACGCTATTCGACAAAAACTCCAAAAATCCCAATTTTTTATTACGCCCAACTATTGCGGGCCGACCTTTTTTTCCAAGCCGAACCAAAATAAAAATGAAAACCTAACTCGAACCGAATCCGATCTAAAATGAAAATTTCAAACTCGACCCGAACCAAACCCGAATCAGAAACATAACCAAAGACCCGTACGTATCAGAATAGATGTGACAAACAGAATAGATGTGGCAAATAAAAGAAATCTTGCAAAAAGACTCGAACGCATCTTAATATAGTAATGAGCAAACAATCCAAAGTTTTATGTTCTTTTATAACTATAAGAATTTCAAAGATCCATATAAATTACCCAAGGTAATGTCATAGGCCCTTCCGAAGTATATCTCAGACCATTGAAATCTACAAATGGTTATATCCAAGGATGGGGACATTTTCTCCTAAAATCCTGAAACACGTGTTCTCTAAAATTTTGTTCTATACAACTTTGCCTTCGGAACAAACCTCTTACAGTCCTAGAGATATGGGTCATCCCTCCCAATTCTAGAAGTGGTCATATCCCAGGATTGGGGCATTTTTACCCAAAAACCTGAGACATGTGTTCGCTAAAATTGAATTCTCTACAACTTTGCCTTTGGAAGCAACTTTCTATCTCTTATAGTTCTAGAGATATGGATCATCCCTCCCAATTCTGGAAGTGGTCATATCCGAGGATTGGGGCAATTCTACCCAAAGCCTTCAGAAACGTTTTCTCAATTTTATTCTCTACAACTTTGCCTATGGAAGCAACTTTCTACTTCTTATAGTTCTAGAGATATGGATCATCCCTCCCAATTCTAGAAATGGTCACATCCCAGGATTGAGGCATTTTTACCCAAAACCCTGAAATACGTGTACCCTAAAATTTCATTTTTTTCACAACTTTGCCTTTGACAGTGAATCTCCATATTGCATAGCTAAGGATATAAACACAAAAAACTGTTTTCGTATATGGCCAAGAAACTCAATTTTGTCGATTGCATTGGTCCCGGTGCCCCGACCACTGACCCGATTCCCACAAAAAATTTTTCCCAATTTTCTGACATCACATCCTTTCATTTGACACCAACATGAGCAATTTCCGTGATATACTTGCTGAGATATTTGCGAAAAAGCTTCACCAAGCCTCGAAAAACCATGTTTTTGGTCACTTCCTCGACCGGAACTACACGATCGATTTTGCTCATCTTCAAACGTAAATCATGGGAGGCATGTATCTTTCAGGGAAAAAAGTTTAGGGTGATCGGTTGAGCCGTTTGGAAAAAAAGTGGAGACGGACGGACATTTTTTTTATTGTTAATTCGTCATTTTTAGACGATATTAAATGCATCCCCCAACTGCAACCTCGATCTACCCCGTGTTACATTAAAATTGTTTGTAGTAAACGTATAGGACCCAATCCGAAATAAAAAGTTCGAACCCGACCCGAACCAAATCCGAAACCTTATGATTCGAACTTTTTTCTAAAAGATTTCATTTAAAATGTTTTTTAAACACAACTTTGAGAAAATAGTTGAGTGAATTTATTTTTTTGGGTCGTTTCGAGTTTTGTTAATTGAAGTCTTGAAACCCGATCCGAAAAAAATAAATTCAAAAACCTGATCCGACCCGACACGGCAAATTGATTCGGGTTCGGGTCGGATTTTTAGTCGATTTTCGGGAGACCTGCTCACCTCTATCAACTCCGACCGTAATATTCGCTGTAACTTCTGTACACCTTTGCGCTCCACCTTCAACCCCAATTCAAAGCAGACGAGTTTTCACCAAAACAAATTCCTTTTCGTGCAAGGTGTGCATAGTCGATTATATTGCTCTATGTTTAAACAGAATACTTTATATCAAAAGTATCTATACGAAACTAAATAGCAAAGAAGCATTTTCATCTACACCAATTTTCAGTATTCCAAGACTCACAAATTTATATTGCACCCTTCTTTAGGTCGAAACTGCATGTGCATATTTCCCTGTTTATCTTCTCGAGCAGTTGACATTGTGTTCATTTTCTTAACAATTTTAACCGAGAAAGACTGATCTCTCAATCATGTAAATCTTCACTATGTTTATAAACGACTAGACATTCGATATTTGTTACCATAGGGGTCGACAGCCTCGAGTAGTTGATCATTATTCACGTATGCTAACAGGGTTGTTCTTATATTAAAGTAACATTGCAACTGAATAATTTATTGTCCACGCAGATTTTGCTCCATGGATATAAGATATTTTAAATCGAAACAAGAGTGAAGATATTTTCTCAAAATTGAACTTGAACTTTGTTCACCCCTAACACCTAAAGTTCCGTATAGCACTCTTGCTTCTTGTTTTTAATTTAACGTTAAAACGAAAGCACACAAGCTGTAACGGTCGCATGTTAAATGGACTGAAGTAATCACTTGATTATTTTTTAAGTTGAGAGGAATTTTCCGTGGGAAAAGTACTGGCAAATGTCTGTGAATGGAAACTATAGCAATCGAATGAAAATGTAAATGATGATACTTAAGGCAAAAAAAAGAAAGCAAAATCAGTGGAAAGTTTTTCTGTTTTCACACTTAATGATTTTTTCCTTCTTTTGTTGAGTATTTGAAACGGCATTCGAATTGTATTATTTTAAAGAATTTTAGAAGTTTTTATTGCGTGACGATAAGCAAACATTTTACGATTCAGATTTAAAGAGAGGCACTTTTTAAATATCGGTCAAATTTTAATATGTCTTGTTGACTAAAGAGACTGTATAGATTTTAATTCGTAAAAGGTGAATGATAAGTGTTATCGAAAGTGCTCAAGAAAGTAAAATATTTGATTCGATCAGGCTTAAAAATACGGAGATAACTCAAATGAAGAATACAAATATATGGAAATACAAATATTGAATTTTGACTAAAATATTGGATAAGATTTTTAAGTCAATCAATATTTGACTTGCCATTGATTGGCAGTAGAGCTTGTAGCTTGTTAAGCGTGTTCCAAGAATCAAAACACCAGTATTTTATTTGTCTCTTGACAACAAACTGCAGCACCGAAAACCAAAAATTAATTTATTTCTATAACTACATAAACTAGGGAACTTTATCTTTAATTACATTCGTAGTTATACGTACGTCAATAAGCCAATAATCAATAATTTGGTTATAGATCAAATCACAGACAGAAAGTTATTTAATCTGCTTTCGAGGTTCAACTTGCGTTTCCAATATTTGCTAAAATTTACAGACTAAAAGGAAGTCCAAAATTTATTTTAACGAAAACCATTTCCTGCTGAATTTTCGATCGAACATTTGTTTTCAACTATGAGCCGTTGAAGCATGACAAAGAAAGCAGCCTGGTGGCAAAAATTGGTGTATAAGACTTTTACGGCATTGATGAATTATTTATTTATTTAGCGTATGTGTTTACAGATTCCTAGTACAAATATCACACAAGTTACAGAATAATCACATTACATTTATCACAATTGAAGGTGAAGTGTACTCATCCAGTTGATAGCGTCAAGTGTTACTTCATGTAGCTCTCGCAAGCTGCCACGGAATGCCCTAAGCCTATATTCTAAAGCAATGTGATTTATCGTCTGTATTTCAGCTCCACAGTCACAACCAGGTTCGCTTATGTACCCCCATTTGTGCATATGATAGCCACAACTTCCACACTCTGCACGGATCCGATTTGTCTTCTAGACAGATTGAACCCCGAGACTCGTCTTGAGGGGTCACGAATGAGATTATGTATATCGCTGTTGTCATTTTCCCACTCCATATGCCACTTGTCGATCACATTAAAATTGTCGACAGACAAGCTAATTTCAGTTTTGGTGGCTGGCTTTATGGACTTTAGTCTGTTTACTCTGTTAAGTTCTTCGTCTTGGTGTACGGCCAGCTCCTCAAATTGCATGATTTTCTGGAATTCTCTCATCACTGTTGTCTGTGTGGGGGTGTAATTTTCGATAGCACTGAAAACCATTCTGTTGGAGTAGAATGTACAGCTCCGCATATTGTTCGTAGAGTGTCATTCAGCTGAGTGTCAACTTTGTCTGTATGGGCGCAATTTAGCCACACCGGTGAACAGTATTCCGCTGGGAAGAAAACTAAAGCGAGAGCAGATGTCCTCAATGTTGCGGCGTCGGCACCGCAGGTGGTTCCACATAGCTTATGTATTATGCTGTTACGAGATTTTAATTTGGCTGCAGTGTTTTCAGCGTTTTTTTTGAAAGTCAGCTACCGGTCGGGAGTGACACCGAGATATTTTGGACGATCGTTGTGTTTCACTTTTTGTCCACAGAAGGTCAATTTCAGTTAGTAGTTAGCCATTTGATTTATCAGATGGAATGTTATCGACTCCGTTTTAGCTGGATTGGGAGTCAGGCCCCATTTTCTGAAAAATTTTTCCATAATGATTAGATCCTTGTTCTTCACATCCAGAGAAACTATCTGATTGGGCTGTAAGCACGTTGTCGTCGGCATACATAAATTTTCGGCTTGTTGTAGCTGGGATGTCACTGATATAAAGATTAAACAAAAGCGGAGCTAGCGCTGAGCCCTGGGGAAGGCCACTTACAGCTTTTTTCATTGTTTATGTAGAACAAACTTTCTGTTGTTCAGCATTTCATCGATGAGGCTAATGAACGAATTGCAGGGGATGACTTTAATTAATTGGTATAGGAGTTCATGCCTCCAGACGGTATCGTATGCTGATTTCAGGTCGAGGAGCGTCATCGCTGTTTTTAAACATTTTTCGAATCCATTTTCTATGTGAGTGGTTAAAGCCAATACATAGTCATAGCAGCTTCTGTTTGCTTTGAAGCCAGCTTGTTCGCTCGGTAGCTTTGCGTCGATCACATTTCTAATTCTATTATATAGTATGCGCTCCAGCAGCTTACAGAAAACACTTAGCATTGTTATCGACGTCTTTTTTTCCTGGTGTGAGCTGGTGCGTCCTTATGATATTGCTGTAAAACCTGGTTAGCCATTTTTTCGTGTCGTCTCCACAATTTGTGACAAACTCGGGAAACATTTCATCCGGACCCGCTGCCTTCCCGTTCTTTACATCTTGGATTGCGAAATCAACTTCTCCTCCATCAAAAGGCCGTGAGAATTCTGTTCGAATGGCTGAATTTTTCCTGAGTAGTCTGAGGCCACGTTTAACGTTCTTTTTGGTTTTGTTGTAGATCTTCGTACTCCACAATTTCATTATTCTATTCGCTATAGTTTTCAGCTTAATCTGTGGTTTCTGCTTTGAGCCCGAGTTGCTAGTTTCCAGGCTTTCCTACTGGAATGTTTGAAGTCCATACTTTCCACTGATTCCAGCCATCTTTGTCTCCTCAGCTATTTCAGTGTCGCCTCTTTCTTCAAATTCATTATAGAGTCTAGTGCTTTCTTGAGTCCAACACGGAATAAATTCTTTCCTAAATCCTCGGGGGATGGTTCCTTTGGCGTTGTTCGTAACCATCTTCGTGAATTTAGTGTAGTTGTTTATTTCTGGCTTTATCCATCTCACGTTTGCATCTAGGTTTCTTGAGAAGGCATTCCAGTCAGCTTTCCTAAAATTCCAACGCGGCCTTGGGATGGATTCAATGAGTGGGATTCTAATGCCTACCGTGATGAGTACTGGCCTGTGCTGGCTATGCGGGAAGTTGCCGAGCAATTTTTTGGTGACATGTAGCGGTGATTTTTCGTCACTAAACAGAGGTCAGGATTCGTTTCGGTTTCCACCTTATAGATTTATCAGAGTGGGATGGGCCATTTCTGGCTTCTAAAACACAGATCTATTGATCCTTTGTTTTCTTCCCGTTCGTCATGTAAATCATTTAAAACCTTCCGGTTCTCACCAAGAACCTATCTAGAGCAATAGGCCCTAGGTCTAAGATATCGGAGGGTCGAATCACATAACCACCTAATGTCATGCTCCTTAGCAGATGGAACTTCGGGCAATCGCATATTACGTGGAGGCCCGTTTCCTCCTCCAAGCCGCAGTCACATCTCGGATCAGCCAAAATGGTCATTTTGGCCAAGTGCTTGTTCAGTCCACAGTGACCTGTAATGGCTCCCACTACTCTCCTAATGCCACTACGTTCCATTCGGAGAAGCTCCTTGGCCCACCTCTCGTCAGGCACCGGGAAGAATAACTTTGTGTGCTTTCCTCCGCCGTATACGCACCAACTCTTTGCGGACTCAGCCCGCACCCAGTGTTCCACCGCCCTTTCACACATAGAGTGTGGGATCGGGATGTGGGGCTGTGGGCCCTCGATCGCAGATGCTGAACCCTGTCTGGCTAGCTCGTCTGCTCTCTCATTACCGTCTACACCAGTGTGCCCAGGGACCTAGGCGATCGTGATCTGATTTCTCAGTCCCAATCGGTTTAGGGTCCCCTTCAGCTCTTTAACCAGTTTTGACGTTGTCACAGGCGACGCGAGCGCCTTTATCATCGACTCACTGTTTTCCACCTTGCTGACTTGAAAGTTCCTCGCTCCTTCGCGCCGTAGCAAAGGAAAATGTTTTCTCGTTCCATCCATTTAGTGAAGTTTTCGCCATTTTCGTCATCTCTACCGCATTCTACCACATTTCTACCGTAGCCCCATTGGGTGTGGTGACTATTGAAGTCGCCGGCAGCTACAGCTGGGTGCGAGATCTTGGCATTTCATTTTCCTCCCACACTACATTCGGTGGTTTGTAAATGTTGTACACTGTAAGGTCACTTACTTTTGTGGTGATGCAGGAGGTTTCGTCATTGTTACTGGTGGCAATGCACATAATATTAGCAATTAAAAAATTCATCAAGAAATTGGTGCGAGACCGGAAGCGAATAAGGTCCAGTCCGACGGTCGGAAACCGTATTCACCTTCTCACACCTTTCGAAACACTGTAGTCAGTCTACTCCACCAGGGATTCATGCGTGGCTTTGATATCATAATAGGCAAACTATAGTCCAAAGACATGAGTGAACGTACGAGGCACATGAAATAACACAAAAAAAACATTGATTAGGTTCATTGAAAAGTCATTGCAGTAATTTAAGCGGACAACATGAATCCATTCACTCTCAGCATGTGGCAGGTCAAAATCATTCCGCTAACAGCCTATCGAAATCTATCTCTCGAGACTGATGACTCATAGAAATGAGAGAACAAGTTGAAAACTTTAGAGGCATAAGTAACCGGTTCAAACAAACCATAATTGACCCGATGCCACTCTATTAGCAAAAAGTTCGTGTTCCCTAACCGCCTCGCTGATTCGATCACACAGAATTCATCACGTAACTGAGGACAGCGTATACGAGCGGTCAAAACATCGAACACAAAAACTGCAGTCAAATTAATCCTTCTACGCGATAGGGGCTCACTATCAATGGACTGACAACGCGACACATATGATGGAAGACGAAACCTCGCATTCCGCTGAACCGACCGCCTCAGCGCATACATAAGAAACTTCTTTTGTATGGACTCAATCTTACTACTGTAGTTCTGGTAGTAAGGCGACCAGACAACTGAGGCATATTCAAGATGTGACCTCACATGAGCAAAATAAACACTTTTGAGAGCAGCAACGTTTCGACAAACTCTCTTTCGAGAGGCGATTGACCAATCGAATACGCAAACCGAATCGGGTCGCGCTTCTTAAAAAAGACATCACCACACATTTCTGAATCTTCAGTTCAAGCGAATTGTCTAAACACCACAAGTCACTCTGTAAAGCAATGAAATCAGCAAAAGACTTAACACGACGATAAATCTTGAGTTCGTCGGCGTACAACGATAACTTAGACGACTTGATAGTCAGCGTAACGTCATTAATAAAAATCAGAACATCAGCAGGCCCAAGTGGCTTCCTTGTGGTACACCCGATGTCACTTCGTATCGATCTGACCTCCATCCTCATAGCTTCATATACTGGGTGCGCTCGCACAGAAATGTACGAATCCACAGATGAGAGTGCACCCCAAGTTCATTCACCTTACGGACCAGGTAGTCATGACTAACTCTATCAACCGCTTTGCTCACATCAGCATATACCACATCAAGCTGGTCACCTTTCTCGACCACCCGAACAGCCTTAGTAACAAAATCCATGAGATTGGTAGCGGTGGAGCGACATCTCACAAAACCATGTTGAAACAGTGATATAACGTCGTCTAACTCAGTGGTAAGCACATCACATACCATAGACTCGAAAAATTTCCCGAATGTAGTGAGAATTGCGACTCCTCTATAACTCGTAGCGTCGGAACGAGATCCTTTCTTGAAGATGGGCACAACATAAGACTCTTTCCATCGGTCAGGAAATTTACTAGTCAGCGATAAATCAAAAATATAGGACCGTCACCCTTACTTACATCGGCCTTGTTGAGGGCTTCCACAATCTGATCTTTACTCAGAGACAATGTCCCCAGGTCCATTCTCTTCTCCAAGCCGAACGATTTATCACTCTGGTTAGATGAATCTGCGAAAACGCTCTTAAAAAATTCAGCAAATAAATCGCATTTGCCTTGCATTGTTGATACTTTCACGGCGCCTCTGTGCATCTGAGAAGGAAAACCGACTGTTTTCCTCATGGTGCTGACATACGACAAAAACTTAGGGTCAGCGGTCAAATTCTTTTGCGTCTCATTCAAATAATTGAAGCAAGTTACAATCGTAGGTATCACTAATTGATCTGTAAAGTTTAAGTTCATCAGCGAATCCAGAAAATGACGAAAAAGAAAATTATGAATAGCTGTGGTCCCAGAACAGATCCTTGGGAAACTCCTGATGAAGTATCAAACCGCCAATGACTACACAATGAGTTCGGTTAATGAGATACGTTGAGAACTAGTTTACCATTTTAACTGACAGCCCAAAAGAATTCCGTGGTCGAACTTATTAAATGCCTTGGCAAAGTCGGTGTAAGCCGTGTCGACTTGACCACCAGCAACAATCTCCTAAGCTACCATGGAGACATAATCAAACAAGTTCGATTGTGTTGATTTCTTTATGAAAAATCCCTGCTGAGAGTGGTGTCCGAAGAGCTTGGTAAATCTAGTGCATCAAAGAATTATAATTGCAGCATGTTTCAGAGATTTTCCGAAAAATTGTAACAAACTACGTCATAAATTTGCAAAACACTACCTTCGCCTTGTTTGAAGATTGGGTATGGATAACGTTTGAGTAATCTGGGAATATAATCTCCGTTTGCACGAAATAATATCTTGTTTCATAGCTGTCGGAGTATATAATTAGAATAAGCGGATCTGAATGAGCTCTTTGAGAACAAAACTTACCCCAACCAATTTACGTTAATCTTGCCATTAACTCTGCTCTAATTTATCTGCTATCTGTAACGTTGTTGCAATATGCTGCAATGGATGTGGCACCCCACTTCTCTCATAAACAAGCAAATAAGTCATGCAACTAAAGAAGGATACATTTCATCCTTTCATCGCGTTGTAGAAAACGCTAAAATACCAATTGTTCTGCTATTTAAAATGAAATTAATTCCGCAACAAAAATGCTTATCTTAATCTGTTAAACGTACAATTTCCATTTACCATACCATTAATATGGACGAAGCAGAATTGAAACTCGTTACACCACAGAACACAATATCCATAACCAAACCACTGAAACATTTCAGCATCTTGTATTCACTGCCACATTCGAAAACATCCGCAGTAAATATTCTTTAACTAAACTGAAAGCTTTTACACTCCTTGTATGTGGAAAATTATCTCAAAACATTATTCGCATGTAAAGATAACAAAGAATAAGCTCATTAGCTAAGCTTATACGTATGGATCTTCCTATCATCCGTTGGTATGATAAATACAACATTTACGCTGGTGAAATGCAGGATTTTTTTTCAAAAATTCTCATTTCTCGCCACATTTTTTTTTCAGAATACATAAAATATTTTCGGTTTGTGCGTATTGGGAATATTAATTTTTCCACTTTAGACAATTCGTTCAGCCGTATGTAAGATAATCCTCGCATATATATATAACATGCGATTGCGGTCCTTTTCGGTTTATTTGTTCAAGGTCAATGATATGTATCTTTTATTTCTCTTTTTTTTTAACAGAACAACAAAGAATGGTGAAGAGTAAGAAGTATTCGAAGTGCTTTTGTTATGGATGTGTTTTCTATTTCTTCATTTTTCTTTATAGAGGATGTATATGGATACCATTTATATATCCTAAAAAAGCTCATTTGTCTTAGTCAGCATTTCGATTACAATATATTAATGTTTTCGAAGAATTTCTTATCTATTTGCTGATCATACATTGTGCTCCATCCAAATGTTTTATTGACTAAAAGAACTTTGCGACTTTCCCGAAAAATTTTCCACTTACAAAGTTGTGGTTTCTTCGAACGAATCTTATTCCGCACGTGCACTAGCGACGGTATTTGTTTGGTGTTAATCTACAATGAAACTGTACCTAAACGATACACCAACCAGGCACTTAAGAAATGCTTCCTGGTTTCAAGAAGCGCGGGAATTTCGACGAAATTTTCAAACATTCAAAATGTCTGTCTAAATTCCCGAAGGAATCTCACAATTTGCACGGTCCAACTTTTCTTCGAGTCGAAATATAAAGACATTTGCTCGATTATATATAACAATAAGAATTGCCCCCCGAATTTGTGATGCACATTTTTTAAAGAGTATGAACTTTCTCACCACACCGTTTGCATCACTAGTTTACACCATAGTACAATAGAAAAAGCTTTCAATTTCAAGAACGAATGTTTTGACATGTCAGATTCTGCCATATGCATTAGGGAGTGTCCAAAATCGTATGAAAAAAAAACGCGTCGACAAAGTTGGAGGACGTAGCTGAAAACAGACCTTTATGGTGCCCTGAGAAAAAGTCAATAAGGGAGCGATGAGACCCGAGTGGATCTAAGGGTTTCTAATTGACGAAATGTGTGAAAAACACGAAAATCGGTGAAAATGTAGACTTTAGAAAAATTGATCATAACTAACAGATGATACATATTTTTGTTAAGGTAAAATCGTTGATTCCTCTTCAGAATACTCCAAATAAAAGAATTCAGAGGTTTATTGGTGCATCTGAACGTTTGGAGGGCGCTGAGAGTCAGTCAATATGGCAAATTATCGGGACCAGTCTAGGAGTTTTACCATCACTTTTTCATGTTTTAAGTCTAAAACCCAAACGCTTTTTAGATCAATTTCGACTCAAAAGCTATGTTTTAGACTTTTACCAGCAGTCATGGAAGATCTGAATGGGAGAAATTTGGGAAAATGTCTAACGACTTTTCTCCATACATTATCTCAAAAATGATTTTAAAAATATGTTGCGTATAGTTTTAGAGATAAACAATAAGAAAACTGTTTATCTCTAAAACTTCTAGTTTTTTATACGGCTAATTAGATGATTTGATACACGATTAGCCGTATAAAAAAAACTAGAAGTTTTATAGATATACCGCATACTAATTTTTTGCTTAGAATGAAGTAATTTATCGATAAAAATAAGAAAATGTCAATCCCCAACATATTTTTAAAATAATTTTTGAGATACTGTATGGAGAAAAGTCTTTCTAAGACATTTTCCCAAATTTTTCCCATTCAGATCTGTTTGCTAGTAAAAGTCTAAAGCATAGCCTCTGAGTCGAAATTGACCTAAAAAGCGTTTGGGTCTTGGATTTGAAACATGAAAAAGTGGTGGTAAGACTCCTAGACTGGTCCCATCAATTTGTCACATTGACTGACTCTCATCGCACTCCAAACGTTCAGCTGCACCAATAAACCTCTGAATCCTTTTATTTGGAGTATTCTGAAGAGGAATCAACGATTTTACCTTAACAAAAATATTTACCATCTGTTAGTTATGATCAATTTTTCTAAAGTCTACATTTTCACCGATTTTCGTGTTTCTTCACACATTTCGTCAATTAGCAACCCGTAGATCCACTCGGATCTCATCGCTCCCTTATTGACTTTTTCTCAGGGCACCATAAAGGACTGTTTTCAGCTAGGTCCCCCAACTTTGCCGACGCGTCTTTTTCCCATACGATTTTGGACCCCCCTAGTATAGGTTAGGGTGGAGCGAAAATGACGTTTTTTTAATTCTTACCTCCCCAGCTGAAAATAAGATCTATAGGGTGCCAGGATTTCACTGATATATATTTTTTAAACTCAATTTTAAATTGTGCGCCATAGCTTTGAATAGTTTCGTCAATTGTTAGTGGTTATCCGGACACTTTTCTCTAAGTCTAAGTACACCAAACTAATGAGTGACCTCTCTAAAATTACTCTGGGACCTGGGTAACAATTGTACAATTTTCCTTTTAAAATGTGTCGTAGAAAAAATTCGAAAAGTGTACCCGCCTATGGCTTTTTTCGTAAAAGAATCGGCTAAAAATCGCTTAAAAGTTATCAAACCCTGTTGTCTCTAGTTTCCTTATGATAATAAAATTCTAACAACAGTAGCTTCAAATGATAAAAAACATGACGAAATATGTCTACAGTTCACAATGTTCTTGCACATAAAGTGATCACACTTTTGAAAAGAAAAAAATTGTGCAGAATGGTTGCTCAGGTCCCAGAGTAAATTTAGAAAGGTCGCTCATTACTTTAGTGCACTCAGACCCAAATAAAAGTGTCCATAAACCGCTAAAAATTGTCGATACTCTTCAAAGCCGTGGCGCAAACCTTAAAATTGATTTTAAAAAATATATATCAGCGAAACCCTGGCACCCTATAGATCTTATTTTCGGCTGTGGAGGTAATAAATAAAAAAAGTCATTTTCGCTCCACCCTAGTATAGGTCCTGCTAGCGAATAAATTTCTATGATCTTACTCTTTTCTGTGATTAACTGTAAATTTCAATTTTGTTTACATTGGAGTTAATCTCATTGATAAAGATTTCTCTGAGTGGTTAACTTCGATGGAGTTCGGATCGATTTAAGGAAAGCTCCCGGGCCCATACTGTCCAAAGAAGTATTTTCACTTTGATGACTTCAATATCGATTATTTTCTACATTAACGGTGTTATGCACCATCTTTGTCAGACTATCGTTACCACAGTGAAAACACTCAGTTACACCGAGAACACTGTTCACTGTTCATATAACAATAAAATATTCATGAAAAAACATAAGCTGCCCAGACCCGTACGCTTCACCTAGAAAGCCTACGTTCGCCGCAAGTAATATCGATGAATGAAATGAAATTTTGTTAAGTTACTGATTTACCCAAGTGTCAATATTGATAAATACTTACAGTAGCGTATATGTTTTGACCAGTAGATATTATTGACCTGTAGATATATTGACCTGTAGGTATATTGACCTGTAGCTATTTTGACTGTAGATATTTTGGCGTAGATATTCTGACCCAATCCCCAAGGTCTTTATGACACAATCCTAGAAAGGTGTAACACTCCCTCGATGCCCTCCTATCGCCCGGCAAGGAGATGGTTTGTTCGCCAAGAGAAAGTCCCTAACTTCTAAATCTGATTTAATTGAATCTGTAAACTTCCTCCTTGGTCTACCCATTCACCTAACCCCTGGGACCTGTGCATCTAAGATCCTTTTTGTTAGCCTGTTACTACCCATCCTTTGAAACTTTCCTTCGCTACCCAATTCCTTTTTGTTGAACAACTGACCTCAATTGACGGGCTACCGCGTTTCCCATTTTCCTTCTTTCCCCAAATTCCCTAACTAACTTGTCACCCTCTGAACAAATGGTTCTTAGTCCAAGTAATTCAGAAGCCTTTCAAACTACGAGTTGAGATTTGCCGACATGCATAACCTTAGTTTTTCCCACACGTATCTTCATCCCGTACTCCTCACATGCGGCATTCAGGCAGTCCGCCCCATCCTGTAAATCCCTGAGATTATCTGCCAGCAGAATCAAGTCATCCGCATAGACCAGTATTTTCATCATTAAAAGTTAGACATTGCCTTCAATAAAACCAGTTTTATTGGCTGGGACTCACCCCCAGTAAATAACGTTAAAGTTATTATGATTTTTCTCAGTAAACTACATTTTGATCCAAACTTCAATTGAAATGTTACAAAATCAAAAGTAAACCCATAGGACCCCTTGCATTTCGTACGGGTTGATTGTGAAAGAATTGATTCACGCGAGGTCTTAACCCAGCCATTAAAATAATCTTTAAAGAGCGAAATTGATTATTCAGTTTTGCAGGAATTACAATTTGATTTGCGTAAGCAATAAGCATTATTTATTTAAACTCTTACAGATTTTATATGGGAGGCAATGGACTGATTTAATAAAGTAATTTCGATCAATTACGCAGATGATACATACACATCTTTAGCTTAAATATTTTAATATAAACAACTTGCAAGAATCTTCCTTCAAAATGCAAAATGAGAAAACTTTTTTTTTCTTTTATTTTTGAACCAATTTCAAAAACAAACATTTGTTTAATCATTGTTATGTTTATGCAAATGAAAATTTATTATGGGAAACATTTGTAAAGAACTTTTTAGTTGGAAATTATACCAGGATGCGTCATTCAAAATTGATTTTGGATGAAATATGAGGAAGCAAATATAGAAATTGATTTGTGTATTTAAATTTAAAATTGTATTAAACGCAAACCACATGACCCCAAATTAACTTTTACAGTTTGTTTTTTGTTGACATCAACACTTCACACAATCATACTTTTCAACATTTTCAAAATAGTTATTTACACAACGGGGGATACAAATGTTAAGAGTCCAAATGTGTCTAAAATGACAAACTGTCAAGGTAGCACCAAAACGTAAGGTAAGATCGATACGATCCCATAAAAAGCGTCAACGTCTTGAGCTCCTCAAAGCCAATAATTTTATTTTTAACGTTCGTTAGATTTGCGGCCAAATTTCCTTTTAAGTTTTCAGTGACGAGCCAAGATGGGATTTTTCTAAGATTTGACTTGAGAATCCGCCACAAGCATGGCTCTAGAACACAATTCCTGACCAAATTCCCTTGGACAAAATAACCCCGCTCGAAGTAGCCCCAAATGAATCCGGACGAAATAGCCCGGACATAATAACCGCGGACAAAATCTCCTCGGGACTAAAAATCCTCAATGAAAAGTGGACTTAATAACACCGGACAAAATACCCTCCGATAAGACAACACGAGGGGGTCCGGCTCCACATCCCCGCGTATGCGACAAGCTAAATTACCGGTATGCAGGCGGCCTAACGTACATGGAGCTCTGTCCCTTAGACCCCGCAAATAGGGGATACTCCCCCTTGACCCCGCTTTTTTCGTTGCGCAATTAGGTTCACTTTTTTATGTATTAAATCCAAAACGGTATATCACTAAAACTTCTTTAAGACATTTTCCCAAATTTTTGTCATTCAGATCTTCTATGACTGCTGGTAAAAGTCTAAAACATAGCTTCTGAGTCGAAATTGACCTAAAAAGCGTTTGGGTTTTGGATTTGAAACATGAAAAAGTGACGGTAAGACTCCTAGAGTGGTCCTATCAATTTGCCACATTGACTGACTCTCAACGCACTCCAAACGTTCAGATGCACCAATAAACCTCTGAATCCTTTTATTTGGGGTATTCTGAAGAGGAATCAACGATTTTACCTTAACAAAAATATGTATCATCTGTTAGTTATGATCAATTTTTCTAAAGCTTACACCTCTAGATCTACTCGGATCTCATCGCTCGCATATTGACTTTTTCTCAGGGCACCGTAAAGGTCGGTTTTCAGCTAGGTCGTCCAACTTTGCCGACACTTTTATTTTTTGGACCCCCCTAACCTATACTTATAGAAATTATTTCTAATCATTCACTGCATCTGAACACATACCAGACTACATATCGCAGGTATAGTGAGTGGAAAAAAAAATTCAAATTTTTCCAGACGTATAATTTCAATTAAATAAAATAAATGAAACAATTTAATTTTTTTTCTTTGCCATAATCAGTGTACAGAGCATACAGATTCATATGAACATGTAAAAAACTTTCAGGCATGTGCTCAAGGGATCATCCATAAATTACGTTCACATTTAGGGGGGAGGAGGGGAGAAAAATATTGAGGCATATACAAGCCAAGTAGGTTAAAAAATTGGGCGTCCGAAGAACGATCGATTTTATTTCAATAAATTTGCAACAATTTTAGTTTCTACGATATTTTTCGAACGAAAGCAGTCGTTAAAAACCAACATAAATTAGGAAAGAATTCGCCACGAAATCAATTGTAAGGCTCATCTATAAACTCAGTGTTGCCAGACAGTTGTTAAGTCATCTATAATCAAGTGTGTACTTTTTCGATTTAAATGTATGTGTATGGGAGGGATACTGGAAAATCACCCATAGATTTGACACTTGCTCATACATCATGAGAGTGTAAATTGTTTCTTCCTTGATTGTGTTTTCAACAAAAATAGAATATTACAATGGACCCTGCGAAGTAATTCGTTGCATGAGGACACAATTTTGTTATAAGAGCCAAAATCACGAGTGTTTTTTTTTTGAGCAAAAAGCTTTCAAAACGTTATTTTGACGAGTGTAGAGCTTGTATATCCAAGCCGAAGGCGAGGTATGCAACTTCACGAGTCAAAATATCAGTTTTCAGAGCGTGTTGCTCAAAGTGAACACGAAGTAAGTAAGTACGAGTCGTAGCTGTGGTTGAGTCAACATCGTCAACATTGTAAAGTTATGAACTTGGCTGTTCCACGTCGAATAAAACTGATTCGGCCGAAACATTGGATTTTGTGCATTACCAAAGTGTTAATTTTTGTGTTATTGTCAAAAATTTTGTTTTGTGCTATGAATCCTGCTTTATCGTCGTCAATTAAAGTGCAAAGTTTTATTGTATCGGATTTTTACGCACGTGGCGAACAATAAGTTTTGATTGTTTGCAGTGAAATTGTGAGACGGGAAATTTTGGACTTTTTGTGCCGGCTGAAGGCAATTTAACTGCCAGTTGCCGAATTAATATCACAAGTAATAACTCAAAATTATCTTGTAATTATTTCGGATATAACACAATGCTTGATGGATGAGTCTGTTGATTTCATTGGCTCTCCACACAATAGCATTAGTGTGACTGTTGGCGAAAATTCGAGGTTAATCAATCTGTTTTAGCTGTATTTTACGTAGTAAGTCAGTTGAAATTGTATTGATTCCTGAATTCGGTTAGACAGGTTTCTCTTTGTGAAAGGACAACATGGTTTGCAAGTCGGGTTGCCACGCTGTTCATTGGCGTGTTGTTGTTCAGAAGCTCCGTCGTTTAATTTGTGTAACGAAAGGCCCCTCCGGGACGGGGCTAGTTTGCCTCCATGACCTCCCATGGAAGTGCGAACGGGACTAATTTGGGAGCGAGGCTTTTTGAGCTGCAGGTTGCCGACGGGTGTCTGTGCGATAGCACGCCATTGAGTGGTGTTTCTGCGTGACTTGGTTTCTGTGTTGGCTTTTCGCAGAGACAAAAGTAGGTAAGTGTTGAAACCGCATTAATGCACACGTGGCGAACAATGATTTCTTTTGTGTTTGCAATGAAAGTGCAATGCGGGCAAACCTGCACTTTGTACACCATTCAATTAATTGAAGGAAATGCGCTAAAATTATTTATGAAGGAAACATTTCTTTATGTCAATATTTCGGCGAAATGCACAGCTTTGTATAGATGAGTTTTGGTCTCATTGTGTGCTCGCTATACAAAGCAGTGAAACGTCACACAACTTTCTGCATATGAGTCGATTGGTTTCATTTGTACTCTATATGCAATAGTGGTGGTATTACTGTTAACGAATGTCCAACGTAATTTTGGAATTCGTGCAGGTGTTGTCTGTGATGAAACTATGAAACTGTTGGGCCGGGCTGCCACCCCGTTTAGCGATGTGTCGAAGTCACGACAAGGCTTTGTCTCTCCGGCCGGTTTCAACTCCGGGTTGTTGAACAGAGGCTTGCATTCAGACAAGGCTGGCTAGTATCCACACCTTTTATCATTTCAGATAGGAGGATGGCTGGCTAGTTTGAAGGCGAGTTCTGGGCTGCAGTGTGAGCTTTGCTGCGGCGTGACAGCTGCGTACCGCTGAGTAGGAGGCGGCCTGGCTCGACCCCTTCATGGTTTCACCGCTGAGGTGTAGTCTTCAGGCTTCATCTACCAGGTTCACCCCTGGTTATGAGCCTATTATCTTATGTGGTTTGAGTGGTGTGGAGGCCTTAACGAAGGCTTCTAGATTTTAATGATGAATCGGGGAACAAAGGACCGCAAGAGTCTGTGTTCGCGATCAGTGATGATCACCCATCGGAAAAATCTTAAAAAAAAAGTAAGTACGAGTTCTCAAAATTGTGTCCGAAAGTTGAGTATTATATGTATGTTTACCCCCTACGAAAACCATGCATTGCATGTAGGGTCTTTTTTACCCCACTATTGATAACAAAACTTTTATCTTTTTGTTTTCATTAGTTTTACCTCACTTACTCTTGTTTTCACTAGTGAGGTAAAAAAGACCCTACATATAATGCATGGTTTTCATAGGGGGAACATACTTGTAATCAGAGCCTATTATTTGGGAATTTTTTTAGATTTTTTTGGGAAATTTTGGGAATTTTTGAAAAATTTTGAGAATTTTTGGGAAATTTTGAGAAATTTCGGGAATCTTTGGGAATTTTTGGGAAATTAGTAAAATTTTTGGGTAATTTGTGAAATTTTGGAAACATTTGTGAATTTTATAACTTCAATCGTTCTACATCAATTGAATGTAATTTTATAGCTGTCATTCGAGCCAGAACAATTGAATGTACAAAATTTAATCGGTTGAATATTACTCAATTATTGCAAAGTCTTAAATGTTGTATCACAACAGGCATCTTTGATCAGGTCGGCATCATTGTAATGCTCTTTCAAAAATGCTTTCTCGTCTAAATCTGGCTAGATGAAAGCATTGCAGCGCTTTACATCTGCTGTATCCGTTTTGACATCAATGGAAGTATTTGCTCGTATAAAAAATAGTTCCATGTCGATTCGAATGTTGTTATGACTAATAAATAAAGTGTTGTCTGACACGGTGGGTGAATGAAAATCACCGTCACAGTCAATGTGAAATCATAAAAATGTGTTTCAACCATTCGAATTTTTATCAAAAAACATTTCTTCCCGTCCCACAGTGGGGTGTCTGTAAGGTGTTTTGGCGCCTAAATTGACGGCGTCAAATTTGTCAATTTTCGAGTCACCAAATTTTTTTTCTTGTTCAGAATAGACCAACGCTTCAGCATGAGAACCGTTTTTTAGTACATTCAAAATATTTTTTTTGCAACACTTAGAAGTCAGGCAAAATTACTAGATTTTTCTTATTTTTTGAAGTACTTTTCACAAGGTGACACTAAAGTCTCACAAAAAAATATTTTTGTGCTTGTTTTGTATTGCTGGTTGCTTTGTAAATTCAACTTCTAAATTTTGTGTTGCTTGGTAAGCACCAGAGTGAAAGGCTTTGCTCAATAGTAATTTGTTTTTATTCTTTGCATTCCGTCATGACGACCATCTTCAGGGTTAAAAACAATTTATAAAAAGAACTTAGCGCTAATTTTTTGCATTTCTTTAGGGTCTTGACAACTGTTGCTGACAATTTTGACGATGAAAAGGTTTGTATGTAGATCGGGGAAAGTGTTTTCCAGCGAGCATGAATGCATCTCATACTAGCTAAAAAAATGTCATTTTCCCCCTGATATGTAGATAAATATAGCTTATTACTACACACAATTCCTGTCCCGGCCGTAATTTCTGATAAAAACGTGGAGTCATCAGAAAGTGATGTATGTATTGACTTTCGCTTCATGAATTTTATCTTTACGTGTATGTATTCGTATAATTTTCCTACCTTCAGCACTTATATTAGTGACGAAAGTTGACTTTCAAAGTTAGTTTTTTCAATTTTTTAAAAAAATTTTCGTGTAAGGCTTAACGCATTTGCTTTTATACTAAATTTTTGGCAGATGCTAATGGTACCCGGGTACAAAAAGCCGCACAACACAGCTGATGCTATTGGTACCCGGGTACAAATAGCCGGACAACACAGCAGATGCTAATGGTACCCTGGTACAAATAGCCACGCAACACAGCTGATGCTATTGGAACCCGGGTACAAATAGCCAGGCAACACAGCCGTTGCTATTCGTACCAAAATTTTAAATATAGAACTTGACTATACTAACCCGCCAAAACCACTTAAAGTAAAAGTGTGACACAAGTCTTGTAGTGTGTATACTTACAAAAAACACGACGTAACTTTGATTCGTAATTTTTTTCATGCGTATCACAGCTGAATGCGTCACTCCGCTCTGATGTCAAGACCTTTGTAAGTAGATGTAGAAAACTTACTTCACGCCTACATTCTAAGTGCTTTTGGCGTATATTAAAACTTTTGAAAATTTGTCTCTCTCCTCCACTAAATATTTTGGTAAAAAAACTTGATTAAAAAATAGTTTGAGGAACAAACTTTTGGTTTTGGAAGCTGAAAAGTCGAAGGGTGGCGCACTTCATTTATTCCATGTATTCCATTTATTCTTTTATTCCATTTTTTCCCAAATTTTTTTTTGTTGTTTTTACGAAATATCTGAACCAAACGCATCACAAGTTAGACAAATAAGTTCAAAAATAGGTTTGCACAAATTATAAAGCATTTTGGGCATCTTAAGATTAAATTTTTTTTTTTGAATAAATGGAATAAATTTATTGATTCCATTTTTCAACAAAATTTTTTTTAAGTTTTCAAAAGTATGGTATGGTGCGTTGCCATCAAAATCAAGTCTATTTGAGGTTTTGATGAATTTGAAAATATTATCATTTATTCCATAAACCGCAGAAGTGCATCACCCCTCGTGAAAAGTGCTACAGAAATCCACATTCTTCCCAAAATCCTAGAAATTAACATCGTATTATCTAACTCATTTCACAAATGACAAAAATATTCTAAAAAAGCTGATTGAAGATAAAAAGTGCTAGAGAAATCAATATTTTTTTCTTTTTTGAATATTTACCTTACTTTACAGTATGAGAAACATGACTTTCGACACTTTCACTGTTTTCAGCAGTGAAATTGACAAAAAAATAATTATTTTCAACTGTATTTTCAGTGGCTTCTTGTATTAATAGCAAATTGGAGCTACTTTGCTTTTTCTATTATTCACACTTTCTATCTAGAAGTAAATATGAATGAATGAATGAATGAAATCCACGTTTATTCCAAAATCTTAGGAAGCGACATTGGACAACATCACTCATGTCGAGAATAACTGATAGATAGCAAAAAACCTAATGAAAGTTATCAAATGTTTCACCCATAAGATATCCCTCCGAATTCTAGAAGTGGCTCTATGCCATAATTAGGCCAGAAACCCTAGTACATGTGTCTACTAAAATTGGCCATGCTTTCAAGACCACGCTTTCTTAGGTTCACATTTGCCAACAAACGACAACTTGATTCCGATTGACATTTCGTTCGATGCCCCGTTAGATCTGAGTAATCGAAACTCTGTCAGTAACGTGACTTTGAATGCCTTTCAAGTTACCGAGCCATCAGCTGTAGAATCAGAAAGTAAGGGAAGTGCCGTGTGGTAATACAGCTTTTAATTTATCTAAAACTCTACAGCGCCTAATCAAAGTTCTCATATTTTTTTGTTGAATAGATTTTATTCAATGTTACTCTCGAAGTAAAACTATTTCTAAAAGAAATTATGTGCGATGCGTTAATAAAAATTTTTTTTTTGAAGAACAATTTTATAGATTTGCTGTGTTGTGCGGCTATTTGTACCCGGGTACCAATAGTATCAGCTGTGTTGTGCGGCTATTTGTACCCGGGTACCATTAGCATCTGCTGTGTTGTGCGGCTAATTGCACCCGGGTGCAATTAGTCACTGCGTAAATTTTTTTTTATTTTTTAGCAATTTTGAGAAATTTTGTGAATTCTTGAGAAGTTTTGGGAAATTTTGGGATTTTTTGGGAAATTTTAGGAATTTTTGGAAATTTTTGTGAAATTTTGGGAAATTTTAGAGAGTTTTAGGGAATTTTGGGAATTTGTTCCCAAATAATAGGCTCTGCATGTAATGCTCAACTTTAGGATAGGATAGCCAATAAAATGGTTTTCTTCGCAAGGAATGGAAATGGGCGAGAGGATGAGGACTGTTCAAAAAACAAATAAATATGTGGACGTCTTTTATGGATGACCCCCAATCAAACCATAATTTTAAAGCATACCTTAAAGGGAAAAATTACATTTTATCAATTAAAGAAAAAATGTAAAATGGTTTGCGAATTAACAACGAACTTTTTAACCAGGATTGGGAGTGAACAGAAACTAAGTATCAATAATGAAATCGAGTGAGAGTTTTTAATTTTACAAATTCTATTATATTTTTCAATTTGAACGAAAATCCGAAAAGAGTTTTCAACAAAAGACTATGAGCTCATTGTGATGCTAATTAGATTCCTACATTCACATTACGTCCAATGTAAACTTCGCTTTTCATTAAGTCTTTCTGTTATTATAATTCTCGTTTTGTAGAAAAAATTTTTATCAGATCAAATGAATTGTTTCCCTACAGGTTTCATTCCATTGTGCTGACTAATTTATCCTTCAGTTGAAATTACAATTTACAGTCAAACTAATAGAAAATCGAAAAATAAAATGAATGTTATAGACAAATAAAGTGCTGCAAAATTCTCCGTAAAACCAATAACACGAGCAATAATCTCTTGAAAACTACACCAGACCATGATGCGAATGTTTACTTTAAATAGGTCGTAACGACGACGTGACTGTATGCTTCAATACAGACGTTATTCGTTCCTCCACACATCCCAATAACTTAAAATGTAGTTGCTTCGTATAGCAAATAAATGCATTTTTTTTCATTGGGTCATCACACAAATCGAAATTATATATGATGTTGACCTCATACTGTGTAACAATGATTTGTACAAATTAATTTCAACAGTCGGCGTTTGAATCTTTTGTCTTGACGGAAAATGAGAACGTATAATGTCTTCATCCTCTTGTTCGTTAATTGCTATATCGGAAGTACACGTTTATGATTATGGTTTCGTTTATTAAATTTGATATTGTGTTTAATTATTGTTATTATAAGCGGAGTTTTGTGTCGGTTTTTGTGATTAATTTTGGATGAGAAAGTCGTATTAGAAAACTACTATAGCGCGTTATCTTAGCAAACTTTAAGAGAAAATAGGTATATGATTAGTGTGGATGTCTTTGAGGATGTAAATATACAGCGTGACAATTTAAGGACACGAGTCGACCATTTAGGATTTTAAATTTAAGATCGATTTCGAGGCCAAAATCAACTTATGTTTATGAAGCTTCAAGTACTTCAACACACAACTCTTTTCTCATAGCACCAACTTGTTTCCTCGGAATTTTAGGATTAAAAATACAAAAGACGTCCTAGTGATAAAAAATTCGGATATAACACAGTGGAAATAGCCCTGGACAAAATAACCCATAGAAAATAAACCAGACAAAATACTAAAAGAAATACTTGGAAAATGCTGGGGAGGAAAACTAGGAAGTTTAATGCTGTGTTAATAAACTCCGAAAAAAGACTGGATCGAGGGGAGGGATGAGTGTGTTTCACTCTGTTTGATTTTAAAATGCTAAATTATTCACTGCGAGTTTCCATCTGTTTCACATCTTTTTCCATCTATTTGCATCTTCGGTCTGTATATTTTCACCCTCGATCCATCTATTTCCATCTTCGATCCATCTATTTCCATCTTTGATCAATCTATTTCCACAAGTCGAAACCCCTTTTTTCTTCTCAGTTTAAACGCAAAAATAACGGTTACAGACAGACGAGTAGACACATAAATAAATAGACAAATAAAAAAAATAGACATAGATAGATCTTCGATCCATCTGTTATAAATTGAAATACACGTGTACTGTACCAGGATGTGTCCCTCGTTGGGCATATAGAAGTAAAAATAGGACAAATGCTGGTTTAAGTCCACTTGCACTCGCACAGACGGATCGAAGATGGATACAGATGTAAAACAGATGGAAATTCACAGTAAAAATTTGGGATTTTAAAATTTATCGGAGTGAAATACACTCAAACGTATAAAGCTTCCTTGGGCGGGGCTTGGGACAGGGTCCAATAGCTATTAACATTAGCCAATAAAGATTATTCGCATAATTCGAGGGGTAGATAAGCGCGGGAAATGCTTTTGCACTCGAAAGAAAATCAATTGGGAAATCTGGGGAAGTCAAACTAAAAAAAATCCGGGAAAATCCATTTAAATCAATGAAAATCATTCAAAATTCAAGAAAACCTTTTAGAACAGGAAAATTATTTGAAAATCATTAAAATTCCCTAACTCTATTTCCATGGACAACATATGTGCATTCTTATCTACGCTATTATTGCGGCATCGGCTTATGTCAAAGTATACTAAATTTCATGCACTTGGCCAATATCAGACTTCTTCAATTTTTGGAGAAATGATAATTCCTGCAATAGTCTGTACCAGAGCTGAGGGGCTGTCCCTAAATTACGTAACACGATTTTCGGGCTTAGACCCCCTCCCCCCCCCTCGGTGTCACATCGCGTAACAATTTCTTGAACCCCCCCCCCCCCCCTATGTTACGTAACAAAATTAAAAAATATTTTTAAAAAATACTTTCAAGTACATTCATGATGTCAAAAACGTCACTCAGATGAAGGTGCATAAACTAGAAAACGTTCGTATCAGTGCGATCCGTTATATGAAAATGATGTTTAGCTTTTTGTTGAATGAGCTCTTGATATGAATTTTAGAGTTGCAATCGCAATAGCTCAAAAGATAGTTTGAATTGCCATCATGGCCACCAGTTTGCAATTCAAATAGTCTTTTGATCTTTAGCATGAGAGATCGTTACCAAATTTAAAAAATTCAGTGGAAAATATAAATTTTCATTAACATCACTTTGTTACGTAACATTGCCACAAATACCCCCCCCCCCGGTAACAAACCGTAACAATTTCTCTGACCCCCCCCCCCCTCCCCCTCGAGTCTTACGTAATTTAGGGACAACCCCTGATTATTTGGGAACAAATTCTCAAAATTTACTAAACTTTCCCAAAATTTCCCGAAAATTCCCAAAATTTCCCAAAAATTCCCAGAACTTCCCACAAAAAATTATAAAAAATTTCCAAATAATAATTTAATAGTAAACTTTATGATGAAGGGCATCTCTTTCCAGACAAATTGAAAATTTCAATCTTTATTAGGCTCCAATACCTTCATTTTGGCACTATGAATTTTCTGCGAAGTGTGATGGCTGAGATGTGCGCTATGGCTACCCTCGTAAAGGCCCTCCTAGCGCTCAACAAGAAAGGGGTAGAACAAATGTTTTTCGTATCGGATAATGTTTTTTATATCTAATGCTCATCGGATGATGTAACACAATTACATTGCTTTCAACCTGTTATGAGCGTTGTGAGGAATTGAAATCAAAATTTCCCGAAAGTATAAAAAAACTCCCAAATAATAGGCTCTGCTCTTTACCCTAAATATGTAAAAGATTGGAAAGTCCTTCGGGTGCTCTTCTTACAGCCCACATCCGTACACCCTGTCCTGTTTATTAAACTTCATCCCTTTCCATGTGGCTGTCCTCATTCAACGAGTCCTAAGTTTTTCGTTTAAATGTGTCCTCTATACGAAATAAGGAAAAGCTACACTCAGAGAATTTTTTGTTCCACATTCGAATATCGTTTACTGGGGGCATCTAAAACCTCAAATTCTGGAAGTGTGCCTATTTTTAGCATGTATTTGTTTAGAAATAACATTTGTTGCAAGTTTCCGTATTTGTTGCTCTATTTTTAGAACAATAAGATCTTTTAGCAATAGGACCGCTTTTTATATGAAAAACTATTTTAGTTTCGTTTCGATTCGGAAAAAATAATGCAAAATTAGTTCCATGGAGCACACAGTTACGTAAAGATTTCAAGCCTATTTTGCTGCCATGATAAAATATGAACAGTATCTACATAGCAACTCACTGAAACTTGATCTCTGGCATATATTTTGTTATAATTTGTCACGTTCTCAAATTCGTTTGTGTAACGGAGAAGTATGTTTTGTATCAAAAGAAATTTCCGGCGCAAACATATTTGAATTTCTAATTAAGCTTATCAAAAAGGAAAGACATTAGCTGTGGAGTTGTTTACAATGTTCTAAGATAAATTAAGTCGAAATTTCAACACTTTCTATCGTCCCGTTTGTATCCTCGTTGAAATTCGATTAATTATTACTACAATTTCAAAACGTAGTACTGTTGTGGACGAACCATCTTCGTAACATTTAATAGATAACACCGAAATTATTCATATTTAAATTGGTTCATTAAAACTGTGTCTTCCCAATTGCATAGCAAAAACACGCTTTTGATATTAATTTCCATAATAATTTTTGGGTAACAACAATTAAAATTTGTTTCATGGCGATATAATTTTATGAGACATAAGATACTTTACACTGTAAGTTGTTTTTCTGTTCTTCAATTTAATTACGGTATTAGTATATTAAATTAGCGTTGTAGATAATGACATAGTCAAACTATGATTTATAATTTCAAAAAAAATACTTTTTCCGCATTATATTCTGTATTACTAGAATTAATGCCCAGGTCCACGGCAGTTTATTAGACATTAAACCACTAAAAACATGAATGTTCGTGATAATTATATATAACACCTTACGTATAATGTTGCGTAACGTCGTTTTACTTCTTATTAATCTTATTAATGTAAAAAAGTGGCATATGCTGATGACATGTATATTTGACGATCCACAAGTATATTTCTCTGATCTTAATAATTTATTTGTGATGTTCTATTGGTACATACCTATTGGTAACATTATTTTCGGGTCCATGCTATTCACACACAAATTAGGGTGGCTATTTTCACACACTTTTCATGTCGACAAACGAGATGGAAACATATTGGGCATTGTATCTGTATCAGCCCGAATCCGTTGAAAAAACTGACAGAAGCTAATACTTCCTGAGATTTGAATTGGTCGTGGGGCCATACTCGGTGCGCCTGGGGCTGACAATGTTTTTTTGTATGAGAGTTACGGTTTTTCCTGAAAAATGTTTCATACATCACTTCATACATACTTCTGGAGATTGACACGGTTCCCAGGTCATATAGGTGTGATGTGAGAGGTGTCGCAGGGTTAGGAATTGATGTAAAGAATTGTTAATGGATAATGTTGCATTAGAAGGCCCTGAAGGCGGCCTTACGTGGATGGGGCTCTGCGCCTTAAGTCCCACTTTTTTATTTACCCGTTATGTTTCAATTTATGTTTTCTAGTGCGCTGTTTCAAAGTCAGTACGAAAAAAACGTGAAATAGCGGTAGATAAATGCTTGTCACTTGATATTCTACTTCATTTTCAAAATTGTATTCGGCAAAATTATATTTTTGATGTAAGAATAATGTAATGGATAATTGATGTAAAATTAATGTGGAATTTATGTAAATCATGTACAAAAGATGGGTAATTAATGTCGCAACGATGGATTTTGCTACATTATTTTTCCATCATTCTTACATTCAAAATTAGAAAAGCATTTACATCATTTTTTTATTGGACCCGTACGAAGTACAAGAGGCCTTATACGTTTACTACAAACAATTTTATTGTAACATGGGATAGATCGAGGTGGGAGTTGGGGGATGCATCTATTATCGTCTAGAGGTGACGAATCAGCAATAAAAAAAATGTCCGTCCGTCCGTCCGTCCGTCTCCACTTTTTTTTTTCAAACGGCTCAACCGATCAGCCTAATCTTTTTTTTCCCTGAAAGGTACATGCCTCCCATGATTCAAGTTCGAAGATGAGCAAAATCGATCAAGTGGTTCCGGAGATATGGTCGAGGAAGTGACCAAAAACATGGTGTTTCGAGGGTCGGTGAAACTTTTTCGCAAATATCTCAGCCAGTATAGCACGGAAATTCCTCATTTTGGTGTCAAATGAAAGCATTTGATGTCACGAAACTGGGAAAAATTTTTTATGGGAATCGGGTCAGGAGTATGGGCACTGGGACCAATGGAATGGACGAAATTGAGATTCTTGGCCATATACGAAAACAGTTTAAACGGGTGCTGCTCCCCGGAAAGGTGAAGATTCTGGGTTCGGGTCCCAGTCGTGGAGTTAAAATTTTCTTTCAGATTTAATTTCAGAAATACCATTTCTCTCATAATTTCGCTAGAAAATAACTTATGCGAGCGTAGCGAGCGAGAAAATTTTATTGAATAAAACGAACTATGCTGGAAGCAATTAATTTTCGATAAGAGGAAAACACACTAAAAATAGTGTCAAGCGCCCGCAGGTGAAGTTTTTTTTTTTAAATTGCAGTACTTTGAGTATAAGATGAGGGAATCGCGAGCGCAACGAGCGAAAAATTCTTGCTGAGTGAGACCCAATAGGTGAGCCAATTTTGGGTACAGAAATTGGGTTTTGTTGAAAAGATCGTTTTTTCTTTTTTTTGCTTTGAAATAAATTTAAAAAACACAAAATTGAGTTTATGACAATAGAAGATTGTATTTTAATAAAGAGTCTTCGATAAAAAGAAACCGTGGGACTATTCCGGATCGCTGTAGGCGTCGCGTCAGGCATCCCGAATTAAAAATAATTTTAAAAATTTTAAAAAGGTTAACTCTGTTAAATTTTGACAGGTTTTCTAGGGTTCCTAGACACTCTATCGATTGTGCATGTTTCGGCTTGTAGTATGGTCGCATATGAGTCCAGCGGTTCGGATATATCGAGTTTGAGGTTCTTAGAATAAATTCCTATTCCCGAACCAGACTCCATCTTTGACCCGTCTGTGTTCCTCTTGTGCAAAAGTCTCTTTCTGGTATTTGGATTTTGTAATTTTTACCGAAGAAGTAATAGGGTGTGCATTTGTCTGAATGCTTTAAAAGTTCTGGGATCTCCTTCTCGTTTGCGGATAGAATAGTTGCGTGTCCGTAGGTGGATTTCTTCCAGCAGTTAGCGTTCTTAAGTCTTACCGCCGTGTTCATTGGTTCTTGTTCGCCGTATAGATTTACTGGGAGAATACCCAGTAAGACTTCTAAGGCTTTGGTTGGAGTGGATTTCACGACGCTCGTGATCCCCAATAGAATAATTCTTTGATCTACATAAATTTTATATCAATTATCCATGAATTTTTCATGACACATATACCAAATATACATTATTCTTACATCCAAAATAAAATTTTGCCAAATATAATTTTCAAATATACCCCATGGTGTAATTGACTTTAATGACGCTTTTACACGGTCTACAAACGCTACATCCAAGTTAATGTACACTCAAATTGGATTTAGGGCTTATTTTGACTGCGGTTTTTTTATCCAGGTGATATTTTGTCTGAACACCCAATAAGTTACCTCTAGCCGCGTGCGCAGGCGCCGCCGAAAAAAGTGTTGAAACATGCAGCGGCACCGACCGCCTAGACCCCTTGCGCTTGTTTTCGCCGCCGAGAATAAGAAAACTTATTTTTGTCGCTGCCGACATTTGTCGCACATAATATTGAATTAGCCGTATCGCCAACGGGTTTTGATGTGTGATAGCTCGTTGTAACATAACAAGGATTCAGTGTAGATTTTAAATATGAATTTGTATGGGAGGGGGAGAGGAAAAATCGAAATGATCGCCTATACGTTCCTTCTCGTCCAAAAGGTGTTTCTGGGTGTCACAATCTTCGCTGCTCTGATAACTTTATCTATTCATCAATGACGTCCTATTCTAGTCGTAGAGACAATGATTTTCTAAATTTTTATTTTTATTCTATTGGGGATCTTCTGTCGGGTTTTTTGTACGTGGATATTATGTGTGGGGGAACATTCTTTGCGGGATATTTTACTGGACTTTTTCTTAAAGTTAACAAATAACAATTACTTTAATATTTATGAATTGATTTCCTATGTCTGGAAATACAAAGTACGTTTTTACATCCTCCACTAAACTTGAAATTATGAAATGAGATACAATAAATTATTTTGAATGTAAAAATGTTGGTCTTGATGTTGATCTCTGAAAATGTTTAATCGACGATATTTTCTTATTTTGTTTCGAAAAGTATAGAATTATGCAAATAATTGGCCTGGCTTAAAGAACAATGGAAGAGACTCATATTAAAATTGCGGTCTTCCAGCGAACTGACTATTTTGAAAGTATAACGTTCTGTAAACAAAGTCTTATATTGGAAGGAGCAGCACTTATTTATTACACAGTAAATCATAAATATTGGTGCTGTTACATTTTTCACATAGATAGACTCCATAATTCTTAGAATTTTTTTTAATGAGAGCTATACTATCATAAGTTTACAACTTTTCTATAGGATTAGAAAATTGACAAACTCTAGAAGGAGGATGTGCCTAAAGAGCAGGCCCGGACTGGCCATACTGGGCGATCGGTAAGTAAGATTTTGTAATAGTTGTTCTGACACTAACAGGTCTCTTTGATTATCGAATCGCCTTGGCTATGTTTTTGAAATATATAATCCAGGCCAGCACTTGTTGTGCCCACACTAAGGACTCTATAGCCCGAACCACTTGACAGATTTTCACTAATGTAATTTTCGTGTTTTTTTAATGTCCATATCTTTCATTCAAAACCCTGAAGAGCGATTTCTAATTTCGCAGTTATATAAGTGAAAAAGCTCTACCAACCTTCCAAAAAACCATGTTTTTTACCACTTTTTCCACCGTTACTTCAAAAGTTTTCGACCGATTCTGCTCAAATTCAATCCCGTAATTAATTTTCTGATTATCTTTCAGGAAAAAAAAGTTTTTGAAAATCGAATAAGATTTACCCGATTTATGTAGAAAAAACACGTTGGGCCCTAGTAGAGAGTAGAGAATTATGAAAATCTGAGAAGGTGTACTCGAGTTATGTACAAATGACAAAAAAACCACGGAAACGGCCCAGATTCAATCCTAAAAAAACATTTTTCGATTAGCTTTCAGGGAAAGAAAAGATTTTGAAAATCGGTTGAGTTTTACTCAAGTTATCGTGTTGACAGACATCATTTTTATTGCTGATTCTTCATATAAGGACCATAAGCGGTGCTCCCCCTACTAATAATAATATACTAATCTGCCTTACAACCCATGAAGGGTTAGAGGCTAGATCATTATTTACTAGTTTCGCTGTTTGTGGTTTTACTTTTTGAGATCCTTTCATTACCGGAAAGTTTTACTGTGCCAGTGGTAAGCTGTGCGACAAGCCCAGTGCCATCTTTGAGATGTAACTAGGAGCGAAACTAGTAGGAGTAGAATACCGGTTCTCCCAACAATGCCTTTTCCGGTAAGCCGCACGATGCCACTACACTCAGCTTCACTTGACTTGAACGATTCAATCAGTTTTGTTTTGTTTACTAATCTAACAATCGGCACAAATCCGTCTTCGACTGAGTTTCGAACCAACGCAATGGCAACTCAATCTCGTAGTAGCAAGCAGACGTGATAACCACTGCGCTATCGAGTTCCTCCTTTGCTCCCCCTACTACCGGGTAGAAATTCGACTGGTCACAAACGTCCGTCGTGGTTAACGCATACGGCCCCTTTTCGAAGAACTTCGTTCTTCGTACGATTCCCGTGAAGTAAGGCTAAAGTTAAATCGCCAAGATGCATTTTGGCGCTTCTTCACACTTTGGCGATTTTTTACACTTTGGCGATTTTTTTGGCGTTTCTTCACATTTTGGCGATTTTTTCTGGAGATTCAAGAAATAACTACAAAATAAGAAATCGCCAAAAAAATCGCCAAAGTGTGAAGAAGCGCCAAGAAAATCGCCAAAGTGTGAAGAAGCGCAAAAAAAAAAAATTGACAAAAAAGAGAAGAAACGCCAAATCAATTTTTTTCAGTTCTTTGCGTTATTTCACACTTTGACGATTTTTCTTGGCGTTTCTTCACACCTTGGCGATTTTTTTGGCGTTTTTTTACACTTTGCCGATTTTTTTGGCGATTTATTATTTTGTAGTTATTTCTTGAATCATCAGGAACCAAAAATAAAAATTTCGTGGATTGGCGGTATAGTTTTGTAATTATTTGTTAAATCATCAGAAAAAATCGCCAAAGTGTGAACAAACGGCGAGAGCTGAAAAAAAAATAATTTTGGTGTTTGTTCACATTTTGGCGATTTTTTCTGATGATTTAACAAATAATTACAAAATGGTGAATCACCAGAAAAAATCGCCAAAGTGTGAAGAAACGCCAAAAAAATCGCTTAATTGTGAAGAAACGCCAAGGCGCTGAAAAAAATTAATTTGGCGTTTCTTTTCATTTTTGTCGATTTTTTTGGCGTTTCTTTACACCTTGGCAATTTTTTTGGCGTTTCTTCACACTTTGGCGATTTTTCCTGGTGATTTACCATTGTGAAATTATTTGTTAAATCATCAGAAAGAATCGCCAAAGTGTGAAGAAACGCCAAAAAAAATCGCCAAAGTGTGAAATAACGCCAGGAGCTGAGAAGAACTAATTTGGCGTTTCTTCTCTTTTTTGGCGTTTCATCACACCTTGGCGATTTTTTTTTTATTTGACTTTGGCGTTACTTCACGAGAATCTTTTCGTACGGGTCTAAAAATTTGAAGAAAGGACAAGAAACGGCAAAATGTGTAGGAAAGTCAGGTCAGTTCCTACAAGCTTCACATTACCTGAGAAGCGATGAAGTCCTAAAATGATTGAAATATGTCTTAAAATTTCTCAGTCGGTTAATACAAATCGTACGGAACGAGCGAAAAAGTTTCTGATTTACAATCATTTAAGTAAGCATAAAACAAAGCCCCTCGCAAAGTGTGCAGTGAACTCTGTTCCTAATTTATTTCTTATAGTATGCTGGGCAAAACATTTCAGAGGTATGTAAAAGGCAATAGAAATACACAGTGAGAAATAGGAGGATAAACATAAAAGATCCTTTGTCGCTTGTAAAAAATGTTCATCAAAAATCCTTATAAAAATTCTTTGAAAGTAAAAAATTTCCTCTTATAAGCAAATTCCTTGAAAATTCTTTCGAAATCTTTTGCCTCGAATCTCGAAAAATTACCTTGCCATTACATATTTACAGATTTTCATGATGCACTGTCTTAATATTGAAAATCGAGTCATTTCAGAAACCAGACGATACGTTCAGCTATCGAAAAACCTACCTACCGATCCTTAAAAAAAAGTTTTTACAAAAAATATACTTTACGACATAAAAGTTGGCAACAATTTGACTTTTATATAAAATTGTATAGTTCACACGTTCAAGATTTTTAACCGACAACTCATCTTTTTGATAATCTATCTGATTAGAAATGAATGCTCCCGCGAGACCGGTATGTTTCATATATCTACTTGAAAAACTTTCCATTTATGTCTCGCATTCAGAATTTGATTCTGTCTAAGTTTGCACTATTAAATTTGCATAAATTTTTATGACGATACACACAAATATTGAAAAGATTAGCAAATTCCTTAGTATAAAGCTTCTACTAATTCGCTGATGTATTTACTTCAAAGTAAACTTAACCGACAACTTTTTTATTTTGTTCATCTTTATACTCGTTTTTCAATTATTTACATGTTTCACAGTTGTACTTCAAGAAATGCATATTGTAAAAACGTACTTTGAATGTGAGAGATTGCGCAGTATATTTGCTAGTACAATTGTGTGTGACTGTTGTTTGAATATTATCTACACTCCACACATATTTTTAAGAAGAAAATATTCAAGAAACAAAAAAAAAAAAAAAACAAGAAACTAATGCTATATAGAAAACATATGATTTCGTGTGCTCGCTGAGTGATATAGGAATTTCTATAGGAATACCTAAATGCTTTGAAGTAAGGTTCAGAAGCTGCGGGAAATGTGTGTCAGATTTCGAGCTAGGCACACCGTACTCAGGTTGAGGCGAGTACATGACGAGGGATCTGAATGAAGAAGATGGGGACCCTACTGCAGAATCTGCACGGTGACCGATTCCAAATTAACCAAATTCTTTCTATTTGAAAATCTTAGCAAAACGAACAATAGAAGATTTTAAAAACTTTTCCGATTTACGACACTTTTCATTAGAATGTGTCGTGTTTTCCGCCATATTTTTTATAGACGTAGTAGCGCTGCAAAGCAAGTTCTATTGAACCATTGCTGACAGGTGACAGAATAAGAAATTGTTATACTGACCTGTCCGACACCTCACTAGCGGAAAAATATTTAAATGCTTTTTTGACGTAGAAAGTGGAGCCATGAACGAGATAATGGTGAAAATATTAACTAGTAAATTGCAATTGGTTACTTGCTGCGCTTCCCATTAAATTTGGAACCCTGGGCGTTAGACGCACGACCGATGTTGGTATTTTAGCATTTCTGTCTTCAGTGAACTGTGTCTCGTCGCTACTTGGTTCGATGTTAAATTTTGACCGTGATATAGTGGCCTCCTACTAGTTTCGCTCCTAGTTACATCTCATAGATGGCACTGGGTTTGTCGCACAGCTTACCACTGGCGCAGTATAACTTTCCGGCAATGAAAGGATCTCAAAAAGTAGAACCACAAACAGCGCAACTAGTAAATAATGATCTAGCCTCTAACCCTTCATGGGTTGTAAGGCAGATTATTATTATTATTATTATAGTGGCCTCGATTCCATTTTACAATAGCACCGTAGCACACTCGTTATGTAAACAGGAGAGTTATGATTCAATCAATTCATTACGTCTTTGGAAGGCAATCAACATTTCTGACGATACTGATAAAGCTCGACGATTGGCAATGAAATCTGAATCCAACCTTTGGTTGTACACTCTACCGTCTCGCTCAATCGGCACATTACTTGAAAACAATCATTTCCGCATATGTGTGGGACATTGTTCTAGAGAATGGTCTCCACGGCTTGTCATGCTTAAAATCCGCTGGCCGAGATTCTCGTCACCACGAACTCAACAACATTATTTGGAGCGCTTTGAATTCAGTTCATTTCCCAAGCCAATTGGAACCACCTGGCCTGTTTCGATCGGACAGGAAGCGGGTGGACGGTATCATTTTGATCCCGTGGTCTAATGGTCAGTGTTTAACGTGGGATGCCACCTGTTCTGATACCTTCGCTCCTTCTTATCCTCAACAGTCTTCCAGGGAATGTGGAATTATTGCTGAAAATGCTGCCCGTTTGAAGGAAATTCTTTACTTACCTGTTATAGAGCAGAATTTTATTTTCATCCCTGTGGCAATATAGACAACGAAGTGACTATTCGCCGGCGCCGGCGAATAGCCAAAATATATGAAAATGACTATTCGCCGGCGCCGGCGAATAGCGTAAATATATGAAAATGACTATTCGCCGGCGCCGGCGAATAGCGAAAATATATGAAAATGACTATTCGCCGGCGCCGGCGAAAAGCCAAAATATATGAAAATGACTATTCGCCGGCGCCGGCGAATAGCCAAAATATATGGAAACGACTATTCGCAGGCACATTTGACGAAAAGGTTGCAAAATTATCGAACTAAGCAATTTGTTCTTTAATGAAACGTCAGTAAAATGTAGACAATAATTAATAACTAGATAATAGTTAACTTATATATTAAAGTTAATGTTACGGCTAAAATGCAGTATACGGAAACAGCCGAGAGCAAATGAATTTTCCTTTTACAAAATGCCACGAGCGAATGAATTTTCCTTTTGCGGCGCCGGCGAATAGTCATTTTCATATATTTTGGCTATTCGCCGGCGCCGGCGCATAGCATCTATCTATAGACAATGGGGCCGTGGAATCAAGAAGCCAGTATATTCCTTAATAAGCTTGGTCGTTTGTTGTGCGAGAAGACGGGAGACCCTAGGTCGAGGTTATTCTTATTTCAAAAAATTAGCCTCTGTGTTCAGCGTGGAAACGCGATTTCGGTTATGGGTACTCTACCTCACGGTAAAAAGTTTTTTGTAACGAAATTTTTTTATAATGTTGATGTTTTGAAGCAATCTTTGTTAGAAATAAACGACAAAACTAAAAAAATTTGCAAGGAAGTGCTTTCATCTCTTGAAATAATTGATGCCAAATATTCAACTACGAACAAATAAATTAAAAAAGATGTCGAATATTGCCAGGTGGCGGTGTTAGAATTAGCTTGTCCAAGTATTGTACTTTAAAGTGATCGCCACTTTGACATATTCTGACTCTTAAAAGTTTTTTTTGTACCAGAAGTGTATTACAAAACGAAAAATTAAAAACGATATTAATTTGATGAAACTTTGATGCAATTTTGATGTAATTTTGATGGACTCTATATAAAAATGATGGAGGAGTGATTACTCAAAATGTGAAAATGATGGATGAATGGTGGCGAAACCCTAACTTACTTTTCTATTACTTTTACACAGTAGCTTTGTTAGGTAAAACGTTTTTCCATTTTTCGCCAAATTATCTCTTATCTTTTCATAAAAAAGTTTCGGAAATGAAAGATAAGGAAAATTTTCGGGAAAATGAGGAACATTTTCGCTAAAATTTGGAAAAACGTTTTTCATAAAATATTCACTTTATATCATTTACGCATCAGTTCCCTGTAAGGATCGGAGTGGGTCGACACACATCTGACCCACAATTTTAGCGGGTCGACCCACACCTGACCCAAAGTTTTAGAACACGCAGAAAAAAAGCGATTTCTGTGAGTTCTTCAACTGTGGGTCAGATGTGGGTCGGCCCGCTAAAATTGTGGATCGACCCGCTAAAATTGTGGGTCGACCCGCTAAAATTGTGGGTCGACCCGCTAAAATTGTGGACAGCCGCAAAATCGCATTGAAACGGTCGAAGTTTCATCCGTTTGATTTTTGTAACTTAACCTAACTTTCCCAAACTTCAAGTGAAAATGATGCAGAAATGATGGACGAATGATGTCGTTAAGACTGTTGTTATACAAAAATAATGGGAAACGTTGTAAAATTTTCCGTAAAACTCTTATGAGACTATATTTAACTACGACTTACTCCTTTACGTCATTCAATCTTATCTCAGCGTATAAATGATATAAGGCTTAAAACTTATGTAAATTTGATGTACTTAATGTAAAAATGTTGGAGGAATGATGTAAGAACAATGGATAAATGATGTCTAATTACTCCCATATCATTATAACAAAGGTTTAGAATGATGTGCTAAGGATATAGAATTATTGCGATAAAATCTTTCTGACTAACCCTGCCGTGTCATAATCTGGAAACTTTTACATATGATTGTAACTACATCTTAAGTGCAGCTACTAAATATCAGCAAAACAGTTTCCATTTCTGCTGTAGCAGTAGTTGTGAGTTGTTTATCAATCATTTCCCGCATCACATTGCGCGATTTGGTTGTACTCGTGCCTGATATATACACAACTATGTTCTATGGATGTAGTGTGTTAAGAAATCTTTGCTAACGTTTTGTTTTGTTCATGTAGCATCTCAGTATCAGTGGAGCTGTTGAATGGGAAACTTTTAACTTCGCTAAAGTCCGCAATTCGTGTAACCGACGTGTACGAATGAAAATTTGAACTATTAAGCCGGTAACGAAATAATAAAAGTTGTGATATTTATTCTGAATTTCATATGTTTTGACTTGGCATTTTTAATGGCTAGACACCCATAGCTTCATTTAGTTTTACAAATGAATGAAAGTTTTTATTTTCTGAAACCGAAATTCTTAGTTTTATGATTGTGTTTTTTTAGTTGAATGTTAGTTTTCCTATAATTCAATTAAGTGATAAAGTTAGTCGCAAGAATAATAATTTAACAACCACAAATTTGATTGTCTGTCGCTTATACGATTTGAATGTACAAATGCGAGTGATAAAAAGAGGTGTTTTCCTTTATTTAGAAATAATTTTATAAAATTGTGGTGTACGTTTGTAAGTTGATGTTAAGTGTTGCCATAAAAACAAGTTTTATACAATGAACGACAACGATATTGAACAATTATATAAACATAAATTGGAATGATCTTATCTGTAAATGTACGACTTTATTAAGTAAGGAATGGCAGTACAGAGAAAAATTCTTTGTGTTTGTAAGAATTTTGTAAAAATTTGATTAATATTTCTAATTAACATGTTGTCTGTTAGCTTTATTGAACTTCTATCGATAAAGCTTTTGCTGTTTTCAAATAGATTCGAAACGTTTTAAAAATAATTTATGTTTTCCGAACTCATAAATTGCATTTATGAACTTGTGTTATTTCTGATTTCACTTGCAATAATTGCAGAAAATCGGAAATGTATAACATGACAATTTATGAACCTAAAATTATTATTATTTTCTGAATTTTGATGTTATTACGGCACATTATAGCTGCTGGAGTTTTCCTCAAAAATTTAATCACTTAAAGCATTTTATGAAAGAAAAATTGTCCAATTATTTCTGTGTGAGCTGTTAGAATTGCGCTATTTTGTCGGAACAAAATCTTATGATAACAACACAGTACTTGGGAATATGGCTCATCTTCTGTGTGAAAACGGTGTTGATGAAAGCCCCGTTTTTGTCCAATGTTTCGCCTAATTTAATGCAATGATGGAAATAACGCATTTAGTGGTGTTTAAGAGTACTTTTTAACAACTGTGTCAGCTGCTGATTGAAAAAAAAAATTACAGCATAAATTCACTCTTCTGGCTTTTCTCTCAGACTCCAGAATTAAAAAAGAATGAGTGAGGAGGGAGGTCTACATTTTTTTCGAAAAAACTTCGTATTTCGAATTAGTATGCGATGTTCTTTCAGGGCAGCTTTAGACCGTCGTGCTCAACCGTGTTGAATGGACCGTGGCTATTTCGACAAAAGTGACGTAAAATATTATTTTAAACAAAAAGTTGTTCTACGACATGCCTAAAAAATGCACCAATTTTTTTTATAAAATAAGTAATAAATGAAGCAGTTCAGTTAGTACAGCAGCCGAAATCGAAAAAAATGAGCGATGGCAGACACTTATATTCAATTTGAAATCACAATGTAACTCTTTATAACCCTAAAAATTGTATAGTTTTTTATTTCCAGCGTAAAGACCGCTCATAACATAGTAAATACTATTCGGTAGTACATTCGGCCTCCGTCAGTTCGTTTGCGGCTGTCAAATGGGGCTAAATTTTTGTAATTTTTTTCAAGAAAAACAACAAAATAAAAAAAAAACGGTACGTTTTGAAGGTATGCCGTAGAATAATTTATTGCTTACAATTACGTTTTACGTCTGTTAAAATTAACTTGTCAAAATAGCTATGGACCATTCCCACTAGTCTTTTATTTGTCAGATTATTATTCTCCTCCAATAGATGGGCCAATTCATTGTATTATGGAATATGAGGTTTCAGTTCGATTTTTACTGTTGCAAATCTATCTAAATGTTCTATCTTCTGATAGCAAATTTTTAAATCATTGCTAATGATAAGGTTAATAAGGATCGGAGTGGGTCGACCCACACCTGATCCACAGTTGTAGAAGTCACAGAAATCGTTTTTCTGTGCGTTCTAAAACTGTGGGTCAGGTGTGGATCGACCCGCTAAAATTGTGGGTCGACCCACTCCGATCCATAACGGAGAACCATTTACGTCTACTTAAGAAAGCACATAAACTCACAATAATATCTTATAGTCGGAAATGGTTGTCCATCAGACAATACTCTTCAGTCTGTTCTCCGCTCTGCATACGTTATTTCTAGAACTCAAAGAAGAATTCTGGTGAATTGAAGAGAATTGCATGCTTTAAGAATGACGGTCATATTTCATTAGGTAGTAGCAATGCAAACTATTTTCCAGAATTTATTGGATAGTGAATCATGTGGTAACTCCTGTTATGGAAATGAGATGAGAAACTGACTGAAATAATTCTCTCAGATTCACGTTATGTAGACTAAGATCTAATCAGTGCAGTTCAGAGCCCAAAAGACCAATTTACCTCCTCAACTATTGATCTATCTGTAGTACAAATTCTGTACCTGCTAGTGTCGTCAGTGAAATATTTGTCGTGGATCAAGAATGACAGCCTAAACCTACAATGTACTTTCTTCTCTGAAAAGTACATTGTAGGCTTAGGCTGAAACCCTCATATGATCCTTCAGAAAATATGAGGAATTGTCTTTCTTTATTATTTCAAGGAATTATATTCTCTAGATTGATGATAAGGCCGCATACTGACAAAAAAGATTTTAAAATTTCCTAGAATTCTCAGACTTTCTATATGTTAGGGGTGTCCAAAAAATTGAAGTTGCAAAAACTTTGGGGCACCAACCGGAATATTACTCTACATGTATCCCTGAAGAAAAGTGTCCATGGACACAACTGAATCCGAGTTCATTTAGAGGTAGCTCAACGACGAAATGTGCAAAAAATCACGAAAATCGATGAAATTGTAAGATTTCATTAAGTTGGTCATATCTTAGGTATGACAGGTAAGTCATGTTAGGGCAAGTTTCATTTAATCCCTTCAGTTTAAATTTCTGGAACTCCCCCGATAGAAATATCATGTTTTACACCAAAACCTAAATGAAAACATTTGCACATAGCGCCACCGACGCGGCCTTAAGCTGAAAAGGTCGGCATACACTATACGGATGTGGATACGGATACGGATAATATACGGACTTTCACGGTTCGTAAGATGCCTAGACACACATATAGACCAAAACAAAAAAACCGTTTCTTGGGACCATACTGAAGGAATGAAACCAAACTTGCCCTAACATTACTCTTCATCATACCTAAGATATGATCAACTTTATGAAATCTTGCATTTTCTTCGATTTTTGTGATTTTTTGCACATTTTGTCGTTGAGCTACCCCTAAATCACCTCGGATTAAGTGGTGTTCATTGATACTTTTCTTCAGGGATACAAGTAGTGTAATATTTCGGTGCCCGAAACTTTTCAACACTTTAATTTTCCAATACAATTTTGGACACCTCTAATGTGTATCTTTATTCATTAAAACACTTACATTTAGTAAAACAAACGTCAACTGGAAAATATTTTTTGTTGTCAAGTGATACACTTTCAAGTTGGATTCTTTTAGTAGTAGAGGGCTCCCAGCTTCAAAAATTGTTTCAACATCTTTCTAAAATAGCAGAGTTTCTGACAGGCCCGGACTGATTCTTCCAACCTTGGTCTCTAGTACATTTTTTTGGTACACCACTTCCGAGGTCAAAGTTACGGTTGCGAAGTGGAAGTGTTCATAGTTGGATCACTTGGGTCGTGGGATCCCTTGAACGAGACAGTCATTAAAAAGTGGAACATCAACCGTCGTTTTGCGAAAACTATGAGGTGCCTGATGGTAGCCGATGCGATATATTTATGTTAGCCACGTAGGAATTCGACCGGCTTCGTCAATCTTCCGCGACAGCGATCCGTTTGCGCTATAATCAACTTTTTGAGAGCAAAAAATGAGACTCATGTAATTAGATTAAATTTTTCCGATTCGAATTAAAGCTTTTTTTTTTGCCTGTTGGGCCATTTCAAGCGAGAGCCGAGACATGTAACTTTGTTTTGTATAAACGTCGCCAGTGAGAGTGATTGAAATTGTGCCCTGTGTATTTCATTGATTTTATTTATACTTTCACTTGATATCTTTAAACATCTTGTACTTTTCTTAGAATGTGCAATATCAGCTTCAAAAAATGCTTTAAAAATACGAAATTTGTAAATAAAGCGTATAAAAGTTTCACTCGCTCTGCTCGCGATCTTACGACTATACAAATAAAGAGTATAACAAAAAAATATCGCCCAGGCCCAGGTTTTATATGTACGGTTTTGTTGGACAGTAGAATTTTTAAAAATTTTTATTTTTCTTCCACTACAAGACTTCATGACTTTCAAACGTGGGCACGATCAAAAACCATGCCCCGATTTGGGCTTCATAGAACTCATTTCTGGGCCTTATCAAAATTTAGCCCGATGGGTCTTTGGGTCATCAGTCCGACCCTGGTTTCTGATGCATAAGTGATGATGTTGATTGTAAACAAATATCTCCCACATAATTTTTTTAAACTCTGTGCATTTTAAGACCCACAATATGTTCCACATCATTATTTGTTTTTACACGCCTAGAAAGATTAAGAAACTGAGCGATGTAACTGAATGCAGATTAATCGAATGTTTAGAACTTCAAATATCAGAAAAAGCAAAAATATTTTTAAATGATTTGCGGTAAATGTATGTATGTACTGTATAGATATTGCTCTAGTTTTTTTTCAACCCACAAAGTAAAATTCGTTCTGTGTATAAAAATCTACCTCTGATAATCAAATTCTTTTAACTTATTCATTTATTATTCATGAAACATTAACTTTTTCGTTCCAAATATATAAATTACCAAATCATAAATGTTTTCAAAGTATGTAGTTGCATAAACATTGTAGGCAACATTTTCCCCAAGGTATTGGAATATATTTTGTTTAAAAAATGTATGAACTTTCTTACCAGTTACCGCGGCCTTAAAGTACAAAGTATCTACTTTGAATCTACGGACAATTTCATTTCACATTCCTGTGGTTGTACTCTTTAAATCTGTTATATGACTAATTATTTTACTTTGAAATGAATCTATTGCTTTGTTGGTGTAAACAAATTAATGTTTTTGTTGATTCAAATTTATTTTACGAAGGACAATATGTTTTTTAAAATCAATGTGTAGTAACCGCAGAACTTAGTTTCAGTTTGAGGTTGGCCTAGTATATGCGTTCTTGAAAGTCAAACGTTTGTTTTCGTAGAAAAAGAACTGTAACAGTGCGCGTAGCCATTTTGCTTATCTACGTGATTTTTTTTTTTTTTGTAAATGGGACTGCGCGAATTATAGAATCAAATCATTCTAAATTCCATACGATTTAGATTTAAAGATTTAAACCATTAAATGTCAGGAATGCGACACCTCTCAGTCGTAAGTAAATGTTCCTTTCGAATTTACGTTCCACAAACATGTACATAAAGTCGCCCATTTTTTTATTTTAAAAATTGCAAGATCAAAGAAACATTGACCGAATAAGAAAATAATGACCAGTACTTCCAGAGGTTACCATAACAACGGATCAACTAAGTCAAAGAGTTTCTCTTTGAATAATCGAACAAACGAGGTGTATATAAGGCCGCATATTCGAGACTAGTAAATACCCCCGCCCCTAGGGGCTACGCGAACATTAAGCATTCTTGTCCGCTAGGTCGGAGAATTGCGACATTAATACTAAAATGTATGCAAGAGTGTGCAAAGTTAGATTTAGATGAATAAGAAATGGATTTAGTAGTATTTTAGTAGTTACCATAAGCTTACGCAAATCTGGTTATCTCCCGTACTACAATTTTCCCGCAAAACCGTTTTGCCGAACTACCGTTTGCTGTATACTATCATTACGTCTGTACTACCGTTTTCCCCGTGCTACCGTTTCACCCTTACTACCGTTTCCACCATACAACACTTTTCCCTGTACTACAATTTTCTCCGTACTACCGTTTCCCCGTACGAACGTTATCATCGTGCTACTATTTCCCAGTACAACCGTTTCTCCCGTCCTACAATTTCCTCCTCACTACTGTTTTCCCCGTACTTACATTTCCCCCGTACTACTATTTCCCCGTACAAACGTTATCACCGTACTACTATTTCCCCATACAACCGTTCCTCCCGTCCTACAATTTTCTCCTCACTTCTGTTTTCCCCGTACTCCATTTCACCGTACTAACATATTCCCCTACTACCATTTCCCCGCACAAACGTTATCACCGTGCTACTATTTCCCCGCACAACCGTTTCCCCCGCACTACCGTTTTCCCCGTAAAACCGTTTTCACCGTACTACTGTTTTCCCCGTACAACCATTTCTCCATACAACCGGTTACCCCCGTACTGCTTCTTCCGCCGAGCTGCCCAGCATTTTCACCAATACTGGTGACTTCCACTCACAAAACTCTGAGACTTTGCAAAAGAAACCTATGGTCTACCACCCATACATTCCAAGATATTTTTAAAAGCATAAAAATTGACCCAATGCCCAACTGCCCGACATTTTCACCAATACTGATGACTTTTACTAATAAAACTCTAAGACTTTGCCGAAGAAACGAATGTTTTGGCTCTCATACCTTTCCAGATACTTTCAAAAGCATAAAAATTGACCCAATGCCCAACTGCCCCTCCAAACGTTGATCTAGGCTCGATTATCTACCAGAAAAATAACTACACAAGCTGAAAAAAAGAATCAATCTGAAATGAATTTGGCTAATGTGCATTTGTCTATTCGGGGGATTACATCCCTCACCTTCAGCTCGGGATGCAAACCTCCTTCTCGAACATAAAAATAATTTCTAGTAATGGGATAAATCCATTAAATCTTTTAAGTGTGGAACCTCTTGGTGTAGTATACCCCGCTTTGGCAGTCTTAAGACTCGGTAACTCACTTTCTTGATGTTATTATAAACTAGTTAGTTCTTCTAGGTACTCCAGTTAACTTCACCTAAAATAACTGAAGGATAACTAAAGATAAATACATTATCGTTACTTTAAACTCCTTTGTTTGGTTTTACACTATGTTTATTTTTTGCGGATGCATTTCGGTACATTACCATCAGCGAAAATACGACTAATTTCATATTTTTTTTTTGATAAACTTTCACACCAACGCGTGAAATAAGTGTGAAGAGTTAACAAGATTCTTTTCTAAACGATAAAAAATAAATATAAAACCGAACATTTAATTCGTATTTTGCGTAATTGAATAGCGGAGATGTTACCGGACTTGGGTCTACGTTCACCAATTTGTCGCCGTATTTCTTCATGAACAAGCTCTCCCTCGCGTCGAGTTGTGCTCTACTGCGGAATGCTTTATCAAATGGAGATTTCGATTGGTGATGTTTGTATTAGGGGGCTCGTTGTCCCATACATGTAGTGCTACTGCTGATTTTTGTGTCCTGTTGTATTTTGTGAGATGCTCAGAAAAACGTTTTTCTACTCGTCTTTTTGATTGTCCCACGTATATTTTGGAGCAATGGGGGCAAGTAATTTTGTAGATTCCGGACTTTTGGAACGCTTCAGGATTGTCTTTTGTGTTTCCTAATAAATTTGAATTTTTGTTTCTGTTTGAAAACACTAATTGAAGGCCAAATTTCTTGAAATGGGGTTTGAGGAAATTTGTGACGCTCGAGATAATGTAGTGAATAGGTAATTCTATTCTACAATTGAGAGATGTTTTTCATTCGAGGTTAAAACAAATCTAATTTTATTCATGAAATGTGACTATTTATACCCGGTTTCCCGGTAACTAGATTAATATAATTTGATTGATTTATGTGTGAACTATGATCACCATAGATATGACCCCTCCAAAAGAAGGTCTCAATCCGATAGCTCCAAAAGATCATCTTCAAATGATTGATGTGGTTTAAATGACTCTTCATTATTGATCTCTTGTATCAAATCTATGTGGTTTGACTGCGCAGAGGTGGTATTGGTAGTACTTTCCGGCTTTTTAGCTCGATCAGCTTGATTTGGAACACTGGGTGTTTTTGCTGTTGGTCGATCTATGAAGGTGCATCCCGGTTGACAATTTTTCGGATTGGCTGCTTTGCGGAACATTTTATGATACCAACAAATGTTCGTTGACGGAGGACGATTGGTGATATCTTGAAGCAGTTGTAGTCGTGGAGTAGTTTTTAAAGAAGTCGGAATTTCTTTTGTTTTAATGAAGTTTTGGCTCATTTTATTTTCTAGGCGGGAACCGGTTTTTGCTGTTTAAAGAAAGTTATTTTCTCGTTCTTTTTAATATTTCTTGCATGTTTTTCCACTAGCTTCATGATTTCATCTTCAGCATAACCGTATATGTCAGCTATTCTTTTGATTTCATATATTTAGTAACTGAAAGAAGGAGACGACACATTCTGTGTATCATGTTGTGGAACGCTGCTAATTGGGACAGAAGGAATCTCTCGTGATGAAACGGTCTGTGTTTGTCTCTTTATGATAAATACTCACATCAATTTTATTTCCTATCCCCGTTACATTAGGTCTAAAAAGGGAATTTGCTTGTTCTTTTCAGTGTCTCTTCCGTGAACTTAATAGTTTTATGAATTTCTTTGATCGTTGCAAGGAAGGCTTTAACGTCTGTTCTTTTAATGATTATAAAGATGTCATCTACGAAACGAAGCCACAAATTCGCCTAAACACAACGTATCGTCACAAAATATTCGTAAGAATAAATAACGTAAAATTAAGAAGCTTTTAACGCTTTTGAAGCTTCTCTTCAGCTTCCTTGAAAATTATGATATCTAAACGCACTCATAGGACTTTCAAAAGCTTAAATGCTTCTTAATTTGACGTTATTTATTATTAAAGTTTCTGTATGTCATATGAGTGCGTTTAAAGATCATAATTTTCAAGGAAGATGAAGAGAAGCTTCAAAAGCTTTAAAAGCTTTTCAATTTTACAATTTGTTCTTTCGAATATTTTTTGACGATACGTTGTTTAGACTTAACACGGCAGTACATTACAATGTCTAAGTTTGAATATCGACAAGCTTAAAGGACGAAACAAATTGAATCCGATCGCACTGGTTTCTTCAAGCCCTCTCCCTCTAAAGCAGGACTTTTGTATGCCCTCCAAATTAAAATAGGTGCCACTTTGTCTCTTTCTTCTCTTCTATTAAATTCGCACCAAAGATGAATAATGAAGCTACAATTTTTTCTTTATATTTGTATTTATACAGTCGGTCGTAGCATTCTTTTTTATGACTCAAACAAAAAACTCATTATCATTCACTAAAAATTAGATTGATCGCTGTGTGGTGAAAATTATTTTGATTACAATTACATGAACTCAAAAACGTCTCCATTTTAAGATAATTTTCCGGCTGTATAAATTTTTAGTGCGCTTTATACACATTTTAGATAAATTTTATTTGACCTGACATGCATTTCTGAAAATCATTTTATTGTCATGGTTTATTACTGTTGAGGGGGGAAACGTGGAACGGTTATCTTAATTTTTACAACTTTGGTTTTAGTACTAGGAATGATAAAAATCCGCATGTCTCGATAAGAAAAAAAAGCTGTCGAAATGCTGCGCCAAATCAAATTGATAAATTGGAATGTAGTTTCAACCCTACCTACAAAACTGAATATTTTTTATGGACTGGTTTACCCCAATTCTTAAGAAATATTGGTGATAACAAATGTCTGTCAAGTCTACGTCCGTAATATTTTATACATCTCGCTGTCAAATATTTCAAATCAATGATAACATTTCGCATCAATAGTTCAGCTTCAATTTTTCAGCAAAAATGGATCAATTTAAACCCATGTCGACAACTCCCACAATATCCCAACCGCACAGTTAAAAAAATTTAACCTCTTTGTCAACCTGAAATGAAAACGAAAAACAAAATGTAAATATAGTTATGGCAATGCGAATGAAAAGGAGTGAAAGAAAAAATGGGAATTCTGTGTATTTCCAAAAGCACTTCATTCAATTTATTGTATGCGACCGTTTGAATAATTTTTCTTGCTTTTATTTTTGTGCATTTCTATGAACTCATTGAGCTGCTGTGTATGTTAAAAGTGTTTTAAATCTGCAAAATGCATAAAACGTAAGATGTGAATGTTAAAGGGAAAACTTGTCTTAAAAAAGTTTTAACTTTATTGAGCTGAGAAGCTGAAACAAGAAATTTCAATTAATGTTTTATTGGTTTATCGAACAACCAAACAGTAAAACACGTATTCGTCATGTCATAAACATTTATTTCATGTTCAAGTTCACAATGTTTAGCAATAATAAATTTATTGTAAAATATTGGATTTAATGCACCGATTCGTATAACGCGGGAGCTTTAGTCTGTATACACAAATAATTTTCATTGAAAATTGTCTTGGGGCAACAAATAGACTTATGCATAAAAGACGCCTTTTTAATGTTAAATGTTTCACAAAACCTTTCCCTTTTGGAATGAAATATGGTACTGCAAGTTTGTGGCAATCTGAACGAATTGCAACAAGGTGGTGTTGCATGCACGCAGGCCCGGACTGGCCATATGGGCTGATCGACCGCCGGTTGGGTTTACTCACCGCCGGTTGGGTTTACTCACCGCCGGTTGGGTTTACTCACCGCCGGTTGGGTTTACTCACCGCCGGTTGGGTTTACTCACCGCCGGTTGGGTTTACTCACCGCCGGTTGGGTTTACTCACCGCCGGTTGGGTTTACTCACCACCGGTTGGGTTTACTCACCGCCGGTTGGGTTTAATCGACCGCCGGTTGGTTTAATCGACCGCCGGTTGGTTTTAAGCGACCGCCGGTTGGTTTTAAGCGACCGTCGGTTGGTTTTTAGCGACCGTGCGTCGGCTGGTTTGATCGACCGCCAGTTGGATAGTGCAGTCATCGAAAGAACTTCAGCGTCATTTGATTGAATAGTTCACTTTTTGTATCTTTTACTTACTGCCATAATGAAGCTTTTGTTACATACAGAAACGCTCTTTTCTTTATATAGTTATTTTTATTCACTTGCCTGCTAGGACATTGTTTGTTCCTGGGTACGTGAGCCGACGACGAATACTGTAATTCTTCAAGACTCAACAAACAGTTTCCAAGCAGACGAGCACCACGTAACTCTACATGCCGATGCAATCTGGGCCCAATTATCACGAAAATTACAACACGATAACGACACGCTTGCATGTAAAAAAAATCTTAGATTGGCGCCCCTCAGTCGGCTCGCCCCGTGCGCCCTTCGGTCGCCAGTGCGGACCTGCCCGGCCGAAAAAATTCCACTCTTGACATGACAAAATAACCCCGAACACAATAAGCTTGGATGAATTCTCGGGGATCTCCTCCGTACGCCGTTTGGGACTTCGTCCCATAGACCTCGCAAGGGGAAATATTTCACCCTTTCCGCCCTTCGACTCCGCTTTTTCGGGCAAACTTTTAAAAGCCTCGGTACCGAGGGGTAGACTGCAATGTAAATGGTAAATGGTGGGACAGTGTTACATGTAAATGGGTCAGAAATAACCCTTCATTTACACTTAAATGACCGTAAATGACCCATAATTATAAATGTGTGGGACATGATTTCCCGTTGTCGTTTCCCACTCGCTCGGTACAGCCACAACAATTATTTTACGTTCGACTTAATACGAGACATTAGTAACCATCCCAATTTTCCTTCATTTTCTGTGGCGCAACCACAGATTTCAATTTAGGTGTTATTATGGGATTGTTGTATTGTATGGTGTTGGGGTATGTTATTACCGGCGTTTTTTGTCCAAGTCACTCTGACCGGATATTTTATCCGAACGTCGCATTATTTTTTTCATATTTTTCTTTATATTAATATTTCTCTCCGTAATAGCAAAGAGTAAATTGAAATGCAAAGCTTCTAGTAAGTTGTGCGAAACGTCAGTCAAATAAATCACATTACATAAAAATACGTGAAAAAAGCACGTCATCAACTTTTATTGTCTCGCCCCATCTGTTATTTTTACGATTGGAAATTTTTGTAGTACTTGACAATTGCTTCGTGAAAGATACAATTTAGTTGACGCTTTTGGGGGGAAAAAGTACTCATTATCAATCATAATCAATCGTAATCAATCAATCACTCATTGCAAAAGTGAAACAGTAGACTACGACATGTTGTTTATATTGTAACAATTTGCAAATCATTTTGTATGTTATTCACTTAATAAGTGGGAGGGAATTGAATTTTGGCAGGAAGGAAATAGTATATTTCAACATACCCCAATACACATGAGATGTGCACATACCGCGGAAAGCAACTTTTCGACCCTAGTGATAGGAAAATATTTCCCGTCACAACCGGTAAACTCTCACGAATAAAGAAAAATTAATTTTCAGTAAACATTAGATAGCAAAATTATTTTCATCAAAAGCTTTAAAAAATGAAAGTAACTGTTCCTCCGCGGCTTTGAACTGATTTTTTTTTGGTTAATTTTTATTATTTAATTATTTATTTAATTTTAAGGCCCCTAGCCTTTACTTGGTATATAAATAAATGTGAATTGTGAATTGGGTAATTATAGGCCAATATCGCTGTTACATTAGATTAGATTAAGAGTGGGCGGCACGAAACCTACACCTAAGCCTCCATTGGGCCTGTTGTGTTTACCCACATGAATTAAATTCTATTTGTACTATTCATATATTGAAGGATGTCTTTTAGAGGTATGCTCTTTATGATACTAGGCGGTATAGTATAACCTCCTAGGTATCTTGCTCTAGCCGTTATGTAGGCTGGACATTCGCACAGAAAGTGTTGACTTGTTTCCTCTTCGCCGCATTTTTCGCACAGAGGTGTGTTGGAGACCCCAATTGTGTGTAGGTGTTTATTTAGTTTACTGTGACCAGTGAGTATATTTGTTAGCCTTTGTAAATTTTTTCTGCTTTGTGATACAAGATAGCGACTGTTGTTTTCGCTTATTCTAATGAATATTTTCGCCTGTCGTGCATATTCTATTAAATTCCATTGTTTTTGGAATCTTATGTTTTTCCATCTTGTGATGAATTTGTGTAGTTCTGAGCTGTTTACTTTAATTCCTGGTTCGGGTCCGATTAGTTTGTGGTTGGAGCCATTCCTAGCTAATTGGTCTGCTATTTCATTGCCTATGATACCACAGTGTCCCGGTACCCAAACCAAAGAAATTTGGTTGCGATTGGAGATTGTTTGTAACTTATCTCTACATTCTAAGACTATTGAAGAGGTATATTTATATTTCTGTAGGGCTTTGATTGCCCCTTGGCTATCAGAGCAGATGAAATGGCGGATCTGAGTGTAGTCACCGGCATCTATTTCCATTGCGCATTGCAGTATGCCCACTATTTCTGATTGAAATACTGTAGCATGTTTTCCTAACGATATGGATTTTTCCTTTTGAGCTTGTATGCTATGAAAACTAGCCCCCGATGATTCTATTTTTGATCCGTCTGTATACCAGACTGTGCAGTTTTCCTTTGGGAGAACTGTGTCGTTTTTCCATTCTTCTCTGCTAGGAAATTTTATGTCGAACGAGCGGTGAAACCTATAGGTTGGGGTGATATAGTCATTTACCATCTCTAATTCTGGTGAAGACTTCGTCATTATGTTCCATATGTTAGAGTGGCCATAGCTTTTTACTTGTAGTAATGAACTTTGGTGAAGTCTACGAGCGGTATTTCTCGCTATGTATTCTATGTGAATATTAAGGGGTTCTATATTGAGCAGTGCTTCTAGAGCGGCTGTAGGAGTAGTTCGCATCGCTCCGGTTATTCCTATTAAGGCTAGTCTTTGCGTTTTCGCTAATTGTTTTTGCACTGTAATTAATTGACATCTTGGCCACCAGATAATTGATGCGTACGAAATTATGGGTCTTACTATTGCTGTATAGACCCACTTTAATATGTTAGGCTTCAGCCCCCAATTTTTACCAAATACTCTTCTGCAGCCAGATTGTGGCCATAGCTTTTTGTAATTTTTTGTCTATATGGATGTCCCATGTCATATTTTCCTGAAGGTATGCTCCTAAAACTTTGGCATATTTGGACAGCTGTATTTCTTTTTCGAAGAGTTTGGGGGGCTTAAAACCCTCCCTTGATTTTTTCCTCGTGAATAGAATTAATTTTGTTTTATCTGGATTGGCCTTTTGTTCATTGAAATTGCACCAATCCTCTATAATCTTATAAGCTGACTGCATTAGTTCACAGAGGGTGCTGATAAACAGTCCTGTAAGGAGGATGGTTAGATCATCCGCGAAACTTTGTGTGTGAAAGCCGTTGTTATTTAATAATTTGAGAAGACTATCTTTAACTAGAATGTAGAGTAGCGGAGGCAGCACACCTCCCTGTGGGCAACCTTTGTTCACAAATATTGTGATTTTGCAAGACCCTAAATATGAGTTTACTACTCTGTCTCTTAGCATTCTGTTTATCCAGCTAGTGATTGTTTTATTTATGTCATGTTCGTCGCAAGCCCTTATTACTGCTCTAAACATCATATTATTGAATGCTCCTTCTAAGTCTATAAAGCTTCCAAGAGCGAATTGGTTGTGTTCCATTGCTGTCTCGATTTTAGTTACTAAGCAGTGCAATGCACTTATCGCCGATTTTTTGGGTTGGTATGCGTGCTGGTTTTCATGTATATTATGTATTTTCAGGGCTCCGTCCCTAATAAATCTATCGATTAACTTCTCTATGGTTTTCATCAGGAAGGAAGTCAGGCTTATTGGTCTAAAAGCCTTAGGCTCATCATAAGTGAGTTGTCCAGGTTTGGGTATAAAAACAATCCTGACTTCTCGCCAGGCTTGGGGAATATGTATCAGATGGATACTAGCTACGAACATTTCGTACAGTAAATCAATTATTTCTGTGAGGCACTTTTGTAGCATTAGTGGGAATATTCCATCTTCACCTGGGGATTTTAGGGGAAGGAATGTACTTACACTCCATTTGATTTTGTCCTTTGTGATAATTTGTTTAGCGATATTTATGTCTCCTATTCTCAGCAGGTTACTTGAGATCGCACCTTCCTCTTTGTAATTCCTCTGCGTTTGTTACGTTACCAGGGAAGTGGTGATTCATTAAATGTTTCAATGTGTCTTCTTGAGAATTTGTGTATTCCCCTGAGGGAAGTTTTATTGAACCTATAGCGTAAAACGGATCTCTAGCCAGGGATTTCATGAGTCGTACTGTAGAGGAGAATGTATCGACTGAACTGCAAAAGTCTTGGAATGAAGACCGCTTTTCTCCTTAAGACTTTATTATAATGGTTTTGCGCTTTGCGTCTTATCGCTATGGCCTCTGGAGTTTTACTTTTAGCGTTATTGAATTTTTTCCTTGTGTCTTGCCTGAGTTTTAAGATATCTGAAAAATGAAGCGGACCTGCCTACTTTCACTGTTTTTTCTGGGCATGCTAAGTGGAAGCTTTCTATCATGGCCTCATTAAAATGATCAGCTATTTTATCTAATTTTTCTTTAGAATTAATTGAATTCGTTACATTAGGTTTCTTTGAAATAAGACTTTCAGTGAATTTTGTCCAGTTTGTAATCGATGGATTCCTAAATTTAATTTTGGCGATATAGTCAGTTATGATGTTAAATGTTATACATCCATGATCAGATGTCAACATTTCATCCGTTACTTTCCAATCTTTCCAAAGATGTTCTATGTGCAAAGAACACAAAGTGAGGTCAATGACTTCTTCCCTAATAGAATTTCTAAATGTTGGTTCTTTTGCTCTGTTGAGAACTATCAAATTTGATGACAATATAAAGTCAAATAGCGCTTCACCTCTTGGATTGAGGTCTTTGCTACCCCACACTTTATGATGTGAGTTTACATCGCTACCTAACAATAACGGCGTGTTTACTGTTTTGCAATAATTTATTAGATTTTTAATCTCCTGGCTGGGAGGCATGACATTTTTGTCATAAGGCATATACGCTGTTGCTGCGATAATTTTGTTTTCTTTGCCCTGAATGGAAAATCTTAGCAACGCTACTACTAAATCTCCTGAGCAAAGGTGATACAAGGGAAGAATATTGCAACTTTTGGAGGTCACAATACATGCCCTTATTTTGTCTATTCCTGCGTGCGAAATCAAATTGTATTTCCTTGTGTCATATCCTTTGATTTTGTTGTTGTTGCCAAGATATGGTTCCTGAATGAGGAAGATAAAGTTTTTGCTTTTCTCAGCTAAATTGTTCATTTCTATTTGGGCCGCCCTACAATGCATTAGGTTGGCTTGAGCAAATTTAATTTTATTTGACATTGTCTTCTGTTTGATAATTATTACTCGTGGACATATATTTTTCGCCCATCGATAACCATAAGAATTTTGTTTCTTGTTTGTACTTACCTTTACTACATTTTAGTAAATAAATTTTGTTCACTAGCCTTTTTGAGGCTTTGTTACTTTTTCTTACCTCTTTCTTTGCGAAGACTGTTTTAAAGAAAATGGGATATTTGAAGTGAAGTGAGAATTTTATTGAATGAATTCGGATACGATTTATTTGAAATTTAATTTGCATTTTGTACGTTGATTTTAATTCTGTTTGCACCACTATACGGTTTGAAACTAACCGCTCGGAGAGGCTCTATGGATGCTTCTGGGATGCCGATGATCCAGAGTTGCTTTCCATTGTTACTTTTTGACTTCGACATTAGGCGCCAGTGATTGGTGTCTATGAGCGGGTTTTGGGTGTTTATTACCTTGACAAAGTTTTCATGTTCCAAAAATGGTAAAGTTACGTTTACATACGCTTTTTTTAAAATCGGTGGCGGTCCTGATGTTACTGATTTCAATTGAGCACCTTTCCACAGATTTTCGAGTTTGTCGACAATTGAAACGACCCAGTTTTTTGTTTTCTCATCATCACAGATAATTCGAAATCTTCCCTTATCCGATCCAGACCAATTTATTCGTAGGTCGGCAAAATTTTCAGAACTAAACACCGCATTGTTAAAACTTGCCATGATTGCTTTTAGTTCCGTTTGAGAAATCACCGTTGGTTCTGTTGTATTCGGTAGTATATCTACCGTATGAGCGTCTTCGCTGGCCATTTTTACTATCGTAGCTGACGATGGAAGCATGTGGGTGTACGCCTTGGGCTTTTTTGCTGGTGTTGGGTTTAATTCGTTGGATATTTCCAATTGCCGTTTCTTGGTGACGGTTGAATGATTTTCTACCGCGAGGTTTCCGAAGTTTGTTGATACGTTTAGTAGGGTTTTCTCCAATTCCTCTAATCCTTCTTGGTGTAAATTTTCACTGTGCTCAGAGTCTTCTAATAATTCGTCATCCGAGGTGTTCCAGTCTTTTTCTGAATTATTTGGCGCGCTGATTAGAGGAATTATGCCGCTTGACATGTCCAATTCACTGTAGTAGCGTTGACTGTGATTTCTTTTAAAAAAAGAAATGTTTAAAATTGCTGTAATGGTCGTAAAATTGAATCGTTTTACCTGGTTTGCACAGGTCGATGAAAGATGATGATTTAAATTTTTCTTGATGTATGTTTGACCGATGTTCGACCTCCAATGGCTTTGAATTGCAACAGGTCGAGCAAGCAACGATATGTTTCTATGATTGTTAATTTTCGTTACTCTCTTCTTTTGTTTAGTGTGTGTGAGATTTTTATTTTTTGTTCCCGCTGAAAATCTATTTTTTCCAGTGGCGTAGGTGGTAGTTTTTATTGTTGTGAAGTGCAGAGCAATTACTATCGTTGAAGTGATCAAATTTTTTGTTATTATTTTCTTTTTGAACAAATTTTCTAATTGATTATGAATGTTACTTGCACATTCTTTCCAGCTCGCTTTGAGCTGCGTATTTTGGCCTGATGGCATGTATTTTATTTTACTGAAAAATTTATGGGCATGGACAGCCCTATTGCAAGTATCATTTACGTATAGGATAATGTATTTGTGTACGATTGGAAGGGAGTAGTTTGTTATTCTCACATTTGCCTTACCGTGCCTTTGTGCTCTTAATGGCGGTGAAGTTTCTTCTTTATGTATTGCCGTGTTGAGTAATTTAAGTTTCGGTTTATCACCTTCATCATAAAAGTGATTCCCCAAAATTATTACCTCTACACTTGGCAGCCTATCTGCTACCTTGAATGACACTTTTAATTCCGGAAACTTAATTTTACTATTAAATTATTGAAAACAAACACGGAGTAAAATAAATGTGCGCGTTCGCTTCAACTTCAACTTCAACTCGCTGTTAAGTATTTTTTTTTTTTTGAATAACATTTTTTGGAAAAATGTACCGATTTAATGTTTCACCATGTAATGGATCATCATTTTCGCCGGGGACATATTTCTGTGTAATGCTCGTCTTTCGCATGGGGTAGGTAGTAAAATATATTTCGTCATCCTTCGGCTCGTTGTCAAAGTTCTTCAAGATTTCCTCGGCTCAATGTTTGACTTTGGCACACATTCTAAAACATACAATGAAAAAATTTAGAATTTGCACATTTAACACTTTTTCTAATTTTCTCTTTTTTAGATGTTTTGCTATTGTAATAACAATGACAAAACAAATGCAGGGGACCCGTACGCATCAGAATAGATGTGACAAACAGAAAAGGATTCAAAATGTTGCCTTTACTCTTAAGTGTATGAAATTACGTCGACATTAAATTGGATTGGAAATTGCCGAGAGGGCAATATTGAAAAAACCGTCCGAAGAAACGGTGTAAGAAAGGCCTTCCGAAAGTACAAAATTGATCCCCAAACAGACAAAAATGTTCATCTCAATTTTTTTTACAACATAGCAAAAAACCACTTTTTTGTCTAGGGCCGACCTAGAGTACTAAGTAGAGGCCTCGGACAAATATTTACATAGACAAAAATATTTCGCTCCATTTTCTCTACAACATAGTGAAAAACTATTTTTTTGTCTAGGGCAAACCTTATGGCCGACCTAGGGCCATGCATAGGACACATAATTACATAGACAAAAATGTTTCCCTCAATTTGCTCTCAATGTTTGCTCAATTTGCAAATTTTTTGGTTAGGGCCGACCTTAGGACAGACCTGAGGCCCACTTGAGCCCCAAGCACAGGCCCAAATTTGTTTATGAATATAATTCGGTACACGGTTACCTCTCAAATAGAAAAAGAATCAACAAAATCGGTTAGAATTCATACAACTCATGCAAGCAAACGCGTAAGGCCCTAGTAGAAACTCAGTTTTAGGGTCCTGACTGAGTCCAAGGGTTTCTAATCAAAAAAATTTCTTCCATAAAACGGGAAACAATCCTAGACCTTTCGATCAAGAAAAAATTTGAAAATCGGAAGAGATTTACTCGAGTTATATACAAAAACATATAGAGCGCTAGCAGAAGCTCGTTTTTAGTGCCCCAGCTATATCCTAGGGCCCAATCTCAAAACAATTTCTTCTACAAATTGTTGGGCTTTCATAGACACGTATGGCCCTAGCATAGACTCGGTTTTAGTGCCCTAGCTAAGTCCAAGGACTCAAGTTTATAAAAATTTCTTCCATAAACTGTCGGCTATGCCCAGATCTTTCAAACAAAAAAAAACATTTACGAAAATCGAAAAAGATTTACTCGAGTTATGTACAAAAGACCAAAAACCACTTAAACGGCCTTAGCTCGGCGGCCCTTGGGCCGACAGTGACCACATTCAATCCCATAAAACATATTTCGATTACCTTTCAGGAAAATTTTTTTTTTGAAAATTGGTTGAGTTTTATTCAAGTTATCGCGGTGACGGACGGACGGACATTTTTTTTATTGTTGATTCGTCATCTAAGGACCATGATCGATGCTCCCTCCCCCTACTCCCGGGTCGAAATTGGGGTGGTTATAAACGTCGTGGTAAACGCATAAGACCCCTGTTCGAAGAATTTCGTTCTTCGTAAGGGTCTAAACAGCAGAAAGTAATGAAACGTGTGAATGTGAAAGGTTTCGTTTCTTACTTTATCTAAGCTGCGTTTTGTCATCGAAACTCTGGTAGGGTCACTCTTACATACTGACAACTAGGCATGGGACTCTTCGAAAAATATGGATAATTCTAAAATTATTGATATGTCAAAATATCGAATGAATGCGTTCGTCAGGGTTGTTGTCTCTATGCACTTCTGCTCATAATCTTTACGGAGAAAGTCATCAGGAACACACTAATTTGCAGGGAAATATTGTGGTGGGTGAAAATTCAAAAGGAGGTAGCTTGCAGTTTGAATGGGAAGTAACTGGAACAGTTTCCGAGTTTAAATATTCAGAAACCGTTATTTCAGAGGACAGCAAGTTAGTTAGAGAACTTGAGGAAAGTAGGGAAATGGGAAACGCGGTGGTCTGTCAGTTGATATCGCATGTGTTTAAGAAGAAGGAATCAAGTAGTGACATAAAGTTAGCTATTCACAGGTCAATCTTCAGACCGACGATTGGGTCAGGGAAAAATCGCGCACCGTATTTTCGCCCGGAATGATAATATCGTTCCTGTGATGATAATATCGTTCCCGTGACGATAATATCGTCCCATGGTATAGTAATATCGTTTTTAAGACGACATTACCCTCCAGTGGCACGATATTATCATTCTTAGAAATATATTATCCTCCGGTGGCACGATATTATCATTCTTGGAACGATATTATCGTTCCTTGGCATGATATTATCGTCCGCTGAAACGATATTATCGTCCACTGGCACGATATTATCGTCCACTGGCACGATATTATCGTCTGCTGACACAATATTATCATTCTTGAAACGATATTATTATCCGGTGGCACGATATTATCATTCTTAAAACGATATTATACTACGCTGGCACAATATTATCGTTCCTGTGACGATAATATCCTCCGCTGGCACGAAATTATCGTTCCTGTGACGATATTATCGTCCACTGGCACGACATTATCGTCTGCTGACACGATATTATCATTCTTGAAACGATATTATCGTCCGCTGGCACGATAATTATCAATCTTGGAACAATATTGTCGTCCGCTGGCACGATATTATCGTTACTGTTACGAGATTATCCTCCGGTGGAACGATATTATCGTTCTTGGAACGATATTATAGTCCGCTGGCACGATATTATTGTTCCTGTGACGATATTATCCTTCAGTGGCACGGTATTATCATTCTTGAAACGACATTATCGTCCGCTGGCACGATATTATCATTTCTGAAATGATATTATCGCCCGCTGGCACGATATTATCGCTTTTGGTACGAAAATACGGTGGGCGATTTTGCCCGTTCCCCGACGATTCTGTGTGGTAGTGAAAGTTGGGTGAATTTCGGATATCTCGTTATTTACCTGCAGGTTTCTGATCTGAGAGTTCTTAGGAGTTAACCGTAGAGAGCAGCGGGATGATCACATTAGAAACGACGATATTATGGAAAATCTGGGAGTTTTATCACCAGAAGAGGCAGCGTTGGTTCAGGGATGTTCAAAGGATGGGTGATGAAAGACTGCCAAAGAGGATATTGAATGCACCGGATGTTCGGCCTAGGGGTAGACCAACAAGAAGGTTCATAGATTCAATTAAATGAGACTTAGAAGCTCGAGGTCTTTCACTGGGCAAACAGACAATCTCCTTGGTGAGTGATAGGAGGGACTGGAGGAACGTGGTCCATCAATCCTAGGGTTGCGGCGTAAAGACCTCACACCGAAAGGTACAAAGTGTCTATAAAGTTTGATGATGATAATGATATCAAAATATCGAAAATTATCTAAATATCAGCAATTTTTGACAGAAAATGTGTTACGCATCTGTTGAAAAATTCAAACCATAGGGAAGAACGTTTCTGATAAATATTTGACAATTTTAGCAGTATTTTATATTTAATATTTTGATAATTATCGATAACGATATTGATTATCATTAATGATAATTATCAAAAACATATCGATAATCGATAATTATCGATATTTGATAATCAAAGTAATTACCTCCCATGCCTACTAACAACTAAAACCACATTCACATGTATCGACGCATATCGGCACATAAAACATAAAAATCATTTGAAATATCCTTTGATAGCCGGAAAAGTTCTAAAATGAAGTTAATTTTCAAAATACAAAAATCAATACACACATTCGTTCAAATATATCGGAATGTTATTTTAGATATAAATGCTTGGTCGATCGTCCAATTATATTTACACTCTGATTCCATAAATTATTAAAGTTGAAACAACATGAAAATACGTAATTTTCCAGAAATAGCGTCAAGTCAAATGATTTTCATCAAAACGCATGCTTAGAGTGCCTAAATATGCTTCACACGAAACGTTTTGCTATAATGGCGTTGAAAATTCGTTTTTCTTTTCATCTTTTCATGATGGAATTTGATGAGGTATAAGAATGAGATGACCTGATTCTTAAATGAGGTATACTGAAATTAAGAAAATGTTAGAACTCAGACAAACGTGAAACGACCCACAATCGATACGTAAAATTGTCAAGTTAATGACTAGTTGACACTGACAAAGTTCATATAATAGATTTTCACAATGAAAAGTAATTTTATTCGTAGAATCCCTGTTTTCAATCAAAACACTTTTAACATAAGTACCTCGTTCATACAATTACCAATTTGAATCAAATTCCATCTGTGGTTATTCAGATCGAAGATTAAAGAGATGTTAAACTTAATGCTCGAATTATATTTCCCCAATCTTGATCAACACAATGTGCTTTTATCATCTATACAATAAAGAGCTTTACATATTGTGAAAACGTAATGTTTTCTCGGAAAGCCTTCTCTGAAAACGGTGAATACTTTATTCGAAACTTTGTTGTCATTGATATGGATTGTTTGTTCGGAAGCTTTCAATGAGTCAATAAATCTTATTTACGTGACAGATGATACATATGTCTGTTGGATTATTTATCAATAATCTTAGTGGTATACTTATACAATCAGCAAAAAACACATTGTCCATCCCCGGTACGAGAGCGAATTTACCGAAAGCAATCTTTAAATTATGTGTTAATGATGTCCATGTAAAAGGCTCTCGGCCTGAAATGAGATCTAAGGTGCTATCGAGAAAGTGATTTGTTTTGTTGGGAAGTAAATTTGATTCAATTTACTGAACCATAAATTTTATGCTTAGATTAATAACCTTATCTGGTTCACTTGCCTCCGACGTTCTTACGAGGGGAAAAAACTATAGAAAACTGCTGGAAAAGTGTTAATATTTTAACGTCGTCGAAAGTTAAATGAAAATATACGAAAGATAGAAAAATTTGCTCCAATTTGTCGCAAATGAATAATAGCATCCATTTAAGGAATGATAAAGAAAAATTAAAAAACTAAAAGAAAGAAATTGTAATAGTAATCTGGAGTTGTTGATGGAAAAACTGCTGGTTGAAGTATACGCTCAATTTTAGTTTGATAAATCATCATGACCACCAAGAATCCTATGTCTTAGTAGAGAAAAGTACGGACATTCACAAATAATGTGGTGTCCCGTTTCCTCGCCAAGGCTACAGGCGCAGTTAGGGTCGTTGACGATACCCATTTTGGCCAAGTGACTGTTTAGTCCACAGTGTCCCTGGATCGCTTCCCCGACTCTTCTTATTCGATCCCGGTCCATGTGCAACAGTACCTTCGCCCAACCACGATCGGCCACTGGGAAGAATCTCTTTGCATGTAGACCTCTTTTATAAGCTTGCCAATGCTTGTTTGCCTCTGATCATGTCCAATCCTTTACCACCTTGTCACACAGCGACTGCGATATGGAAATGAACGGTTCTGGCCCGTGGCTAACAGATTTAGAGCCCAGCTTCGCCAGCTCATCTGCCTTTTCACTAACTTCTATTCCAGAGTGCCCAGGTACCCAAGCGACAGTTATCTGATTTCTTAGACCTAGTTCGTTCAGGGTCTCTTTGAACTCTTTCATAAGTTTGGAAGTTCTGACAGGCGACATTATCGCCTTAATAATCGCTTCACTATCACAAAGTACAGTGATTCTTTCATTCTCCAATTCCTGTTGGAAAGAGCACCCTAGTCCTTTCATCGCTGCAAACGTTTCCGCCTGAAACACACTGGCGTACTTTCCTAGATGGAAATTCTCTTCCGTTCTAGGTTCCAGGGTAATTACCCCAGCCCCCGTTCCTTCAGAGTTTTTCGAACCGTCCGTAAAGCTTATGAGTCCATCTTCGGGTACACAATCTGGCCAATTGCCTAGTCACTCTTGTCTACTCGGTACGATAGCCTCATAGCGTCTCTCAAAGTTGATCTTTTATGCGGTCTTTAGGCATGGCAAAAATAGGATCAGCTATTGCATTTCTTGTTCTTCCAAGTCCTACAGAAAAATTCCTCGTCCACAGACCGTTAAGCCAAAGCCTATCTGCTCTCGTAAATGCTATAGCCTTAACGATCGTATGGGCCGGTGGTACAGCTAGCAGCGATTCCATGGCTGCCATCGCTGTTGTCTTTATTGCTCCGGTAATACATATGCATACCAGCCTCTGAATCTCGCTCATCTCCTCTTTCGCGCACTCCTTTTCCAGCCTAGGCCACCAGACTACACTACCGTGGCAGATCATAGGCCTCACTACTGCTTCATAGATCCACAGTATCGCCTTGAACGGTAGGCCCCAGTTCTTACCAAACGCATTCCTACATATCCAAAAGGCCGTCAGAGCTTTCCTCGCTCTTTCCTTTACATGTTCTGTACAGTACAACTTACTGTCCAGTATGGCACCCAAGTATTTCATTTCTAGGTGTGACACCCTTGCCAAACACCATGAATTTTCCGATCAATTCCTGACCCATGAGTCTCCTGCTAAAGAGAGCTATGTCCGCTTTATGTGGATTAACATTGAGACCTTTGTCTCGACACCATTTCTGTACAATTCCGATAGAGTATCTGATGCGATCCCCAAGTGTACTTTCAAACTTCCCTCTGATTAATATCGTTAGGTCATCTGAGTACCCTTGAGCGAAAATCCTCTTGTCATTTAACTCTTTAATAAGAGAATCAACAACTATACACCATAGTAACGGTGAAAGTATTCCTCCTTGAGGGCAACCTTTCGCAACCCATAAACTGATCTTTTGGCCACATACGTTGGCCTCTACAGACCTGTTGCTAAGCATGCTGCATATACACTTTACCACAACCGGATCTACACCTCTGTCTTCGAGCGGCAGACGAATGACCTCGAAGTTCGTGTTGTCAAATGCACCTTGGATGTCCATAAAACATCCAATTGAATGATTCGAACTATAGAATCACAAAATATCGCATTTTAAATGATTCAGTTTGCACACTCTTCTTACATTTTCGCAGAATGCCATTCATGGAAAAGCCGGGCTATACACACATTCACAACCATTTGCTGTTCGTGTTTTAGAGATCATTTTCTTATAGTTCACTAAAGTTTGTCATTTTATTTAATTTTTGAACGTAAAGTTTCAAATGGGGCAGATTTCAAGGGAATTCAACGTCACCTGGTGTGATTAGCCTCCGCATATGCTACTGGCATCGGCATCCGGTCAAAACGACCCCGGACAAAAAAACCCTTGGACAAAAAAAACCGGACAATATATAACACCCGGACAAAATTACCCCCAGACAAAATTACCCCCGGATAACAAGCAAGGCGCTGCGCCGCAGGGCTGAACTTAAAGAAAAAAAAGCGGGGTCGAGGGGCGGGGGGTTAAAGGGGTATCGCCCCCCTTGTGGGGTATAAGGGTCGTAGCCCCTAGCGGGGTTTGGGGCAGAGCCCCATGCTTGTAAGGCCGCCTGCAGGGCATATTGTAGCTCGCCGCAGGCGCGGGGGTTTTTTGACCTAGAGCCACTGGCATCCGGTACCTAAGAGTTCAAATTTCTCCGAAATTCTGAAACGAAAGAAAATTGAGGAAATTTCAGGAAATCAATTTTGTCCTGCCTTTTTTATGCGTGAATTCATAAATTTGTTCAGCGATTTTGAAAACATGATGGGAACATGATTTTCCATCATTATTTTCCCCTCATGTTTTTATGGCTTTTGTATTCAGTTTTCGTATTCCATTGTGTTATACGAATTGTTATATTTGAAGCCGTAGTTAGCGACTTGAGGACAAAAATAAAATAGACATTTGTAATCTATGAGTGACTAAAGTTACCATTAATCATTTTGAGCATCTGGTGTTACCGTTTCGTGTAATGTGTAACTTCAAAGCTATTTAAGTAAACGAAAAACGTAACTACTATAATAATTACCTGAGAAAACTTTAAACAAACCAAAAGATTTTTAAATATTTTTCTTTTACATTTTTCCAACATAAGATATATTCTTCGCGTTCGCAAAAGCAACCTTATATACATAAGCAAATATTCACAGATAAAGAGTTTATATTGTTTATGTTTGCACATAAAATTTGATTATTATGAAGAGAGCGAAAAATAAAAAGATTTTAACTTAGGGATACCAAAAATCGTGACTCGGAATTTTTTTTTTCGAATTTAATCACAGGGGTGTAATGGACATCAGTGTCGGTCCAGAATTAAAAATACAATTGTCTAAATTTTGATAGAATGTGGTTAGAATATGACTTCAGTAACTCCATTCAAAGTTCCTTCTTTCTTTCATGTTTTCAATTATATTTATAATCATTCAATAAAGGTAGATGCTATTCGCCGGCGCCGGTGAATAGTCATAAGATATGAAAGTGGCTATTCGCCGGCTCCGGCGAATAGTCAGAAGATATGATAATGGCTATTCGCCGGCGCCATCGAATAGCAGCCACATATGAAAATGTTGTCTGGCCTGAATTCGTTTATTTCATTTTCATTTATTTAGTCATTTTCATAAGTTTCGTTTCGTAAAAGGAATAATTCCTAGGTCTTCCTGATGTTTCCTTAAAGCTTAAGTTCACTAGTTTTCTTAGCGACCTAGTCAAAGTCCCTAGTTTCGTTACCCGCTTAGGTTTCCTGAATTTCGTAAATGGACAAATTCCCTAGGCCTGAAATCGCAAGTTCACTAGTTTCGTTAGCGACCTAGTTTTCGGGACAATTCGTAAAAGGACAAATTACTTAGGTTTCCATGATGTTTCCTTAAAGCGCAAAGTCCATAGTTTTGTTACCCGCCTAGGTTTCGAGGCATTTCGTAAAAGGAAAAATTTCTAGGTCTTCGTGAGGTATCCTTAAAGCGCAAGTTCACTAGTTTCGTTGGCAACGTAGTTTTCGGGACAATTCGTAAAAGGACAAAATCCCTAGGTTTCCATGACGTTTCCTTAAAGCGCAAAGTCCTTAGTTTTGTTACCCACCTATTTTTCCGGAATTTCATGAAAGGACAAATTCTCTAGACCTTCGTGACGTTCACTAGTTCACTAGTTTCGTATTTTCGTTACAAAATCACATGATCTTTGGCAGTTATTTTACTTGTCACCAAGTTTCTTATCGATTTCACAATTAAAGCAATATTTTTAGTGTTTTTTCTTGTGACGTTTCATAAAAGGATAACTCCTCTAGTTTCGTTACCTAATAGTATCGTAACATTTTGTGAAGTGCGCCGGCGAATAGCCATTTTCACATCTTCTAGCTATTCGCCGGAGCTGGCGAATAGTCACTTCGTTTAATAAAAGCTACCCTTCTTCACACAACACTGACACCCTAGACACAACATCCAGAACTTCTGCACAGAATGTCCTTTTTCGCAGCCGATTGTTTCATATTGTAACGAACCAGCACAACACCGGCCGTTTCTTTTATTTCCAAAACCAATGAATTTTCTCAAATATGATTGCCATTTCGAATCTTTCTAACTCAAAATGTGAACACATTTTGGCTTTGTAAACATTTGAACGCTCATCATCTGAGATGGCAGGTTCAAATTTGATGAAAATCGATTCTCAGTCATGAAATAAAAGTCCTGTTGCTTCAACAGTAAAACTAATTTTGTGCTATTTCGCTACACCCATGAATTGAACTCTGTTGCGCATTTTCTTATGGTAACGTATAAATATAGTGTAAACAAACGGGTTTGCTTTTTAATTATTTTGATAATTGCGAAAATTTTATTTGGTTTTATTACACATTTGCCATTGACAAAAAAGAGGTAAAATTTGCTTCAGATTTTTTGGTAACTTAAGTAAACTGAAATTTGAGTTCTAAGTTCTATTTCCAACAAGGTAATTTCTGCTGAGTTGTATTAAAAGAAAATATCCTTTCGTTAATAGAGGTTTTGTAGTTTGAAGAGTAGCTAGTGAGGCTAAGTGGGAAAAACGAGGTTGGAAAAAAAAATACGGAACGACGATATTAAGAAGGTTGTGTCAGGGAATTCGTAAGAAAATTTGGTAAACGATTAATGACGTTATATGCGGTCGGTGGCTACAAAGTCGACAATGGTAGTATTTTGAGTTGAGATGCCCTGTTAGTTGCAGGTAAAGGTGAAATGGTGAGTCTTATTTTGTTTGTCAATAAGACAAGAAAATAATTTCAATGTAGAAAATGTCGCTAAAATAACGAAGATTGAAGGCAGGAAAAACTAGGAGTGTATTATTAATTGTAGAGAAGAGAAAGAAAAGAAAAGAAAGATAGAAAACAGAATTTTCAGCCATGATGTCTTCTGAGCAAACCTGATGCCTACGATGTTATTGTTCGGATTCGTCAAAAAGATAATCGAAAAGTATGTAGTAACTGCAGAGAGATTTCTTTTTGAGTAAAGTCAATAATGGGGTTTATAGACTCAAATAAACCATTCTCATGGGTATAGGAAAGTAGTAATAGAGTGTAGTCGAAGAAGTTAATTTGTGACCTAAATCATCGACAATTCATTGGTGAATCACCCATGATTCACCGCTGAATCACCGATCGTTCACCAATGAATCACCGATGATTCACCGGGGAATCGTCTGTGAATCCATTGTGCATCATCTCTGGTTCCGTAGTGAATCATCGTTGATTCCACAGTGAATCATCGGTGATTCCACAGTTAATCATAAGTGATTCCACAGTGAATCATCGTTGATTCCACCGTGAATCATCGTTGATTTCACAGTGAACCATCGTTGATTCCACAGTAAATCATCAGTGATTCCACAATGAATCATCGTTGATTCCACAGTGAGTCATCGTTGATTCCACAGTAAATCGTCAGTGATTCCTCAGTGAATCATCGGTAATTCCCCAGTGAATCATCCGTAATTCCCCAGTGAATCATCCGTAATTCCCCAGTGAATCATCCCTGACTTCTCAGTGAAGCATCGGTGATTCCACAGTGAATCATCAGTGATTCCACAGTGAATCTTCAGTGACTCCACAGTGAATCATAGGTGATTCTACGGTGAATCATTGGTGATTGCAAAGTGAATTACCGGTGATTTCCCAGTAAATAATCGGTGATTCCCCAGTGAATCATCGGTGACTCCCCGGTGAAGGGTGCACAGATGGACGGACAGTAAAGATTTTCATCACATAAATTAGATTTCGCAACTTAATAAAGCGAAATTAGAAGTTTGCGGGTGGTTTAATGGCAGCGATGTGGTCAACGAGTGGTTTATCATCCGTAATTCCCCAGTGAATCATCCCTGATTTCCCAGTGAAGCATCGGTGATTCCACAGTGAATCATCAATGAATCATCAGTGATTCCACAGTGAATCTTCAGTGATTCCACAGTGAATCATCGGTGATTCTACGGTGAATCATTGGTGATTGCAAAGTGAATTGCACAGTGATTTACCGGTGATTTCCCAGTAAATAATCGGTGATTACCCAGTGAATCATCGGTGACTCCCCGGTGAAGGGTGCACAGATGGACGGACAGTAAAGGCGAAAACATAAATTAGATTTCGCTACTTAATAAATCGAAATTAGAAGTTTGCGAGTGGTTTAATGGCAGCGATGTGGTCAACGGGTGGTTTATCATTCATACATATCAAGCTCATGCTTAAGATACTACAATGGTTTGAAAAGGATGACGATGATAATGATTACATTTGAAGCTTTTGCTACCCGTACACATCCGGAAACGATGCAAAGCATTCAGGGAATGTAATGAAATTTCGCATAAAAAGTCAGTATTGGTAAGCTCTGAGAACCAAAATCGACTGGTTGCAACCGTCGTGATAAGCGTATAAGCCCCGTTTACTACTTACGGGTCTAAAAGTTGAAAAGTTATTAGCTCACGCAGCTTATAGTTTGAATAGTGAAGGAGAATAAAAACTTTTTGATCTTCCACCCATCTATAAGCTCTCTATAGTTATTAAAGTTATCGTAGAAAAAAATATTCTTCAAAAGTTTTCGGTTCGTACTGAAAGTAGCACCAATCGAAATAAATTTATGATTTCCTACTAGACGGTCGAATTATGGGAAAGTTTTATTTTGCTTCAGCTTTATTGGGACTCCTTTAATGTGTTTTTAATAGAAGGACTTTATGGCATTAGTGACGTCACTTGACACTTTTTTCACTAAGGAAAATTTATTTGTTCGAAAGTTAGTTTTGGATGTTATTGCACACGTATAAGTGCTATCGCAACACGTTTTACTATGACAAGTTTGATATACTAGATAATAAGTTGCTGCTGTCTAAATAGTGTGCGGGGCTAGTCAAATAATGTCGAATAAGGCGGAATTTTCGAGAGCTTACATAGGGGGATTGGCGATCACAAATAAAACTATTCGAATGGCACCTAATATCATACATTTTAGTATACAAACTTTAAAGGACTTCGAATCCACCATTGACATTATCCAAAAAAAGGAATAGTCTACTCCATAGGATAAAAACAGATGTCCGATTTTCTATCATATAAAACTTTCTCACATTACAGCTCGAATGACATGCAATGATGAAATGTCTTTTTTAATATGTTTTGTTTCATGTGTTCTGATGTATTCAGTAGAACAAATGCGAAGTTTCACACTTTGAAATTAAATCCTGAAATGTTCATGCGATTTCGTCCCTTCGTGTGTAAAGTTGCATGCCTATCTCTTTGGACGGTTGAATACGAATTCAACAGAACCAACTAAAAGCGACACGAGCAAAAATATTACACTCATCGTATATGGAGTCTACAAACTTGATATTTCCGGCAATGTTATAGTTTTATGAGCGAAGCAAATATTTTCGGTGGTGTGGGAACTTTAGGACTTTTCAACGAATACGTAAATTTCCAAACCAAAATCTTCAACGAAAACGGAAATTTGTTGGAAAGTTCCGTTTAATTTTTGCGTTGAAAATTTACGTCTTCCTTTATTTTGTTAAGGTTCCAAGGTATATATCCCCGTGGTCTGCTTCAATGCGATGGTATATTCCATTTATCACAGTACTTTCAAGAGTGACTGTGATTGTTTTCATTGATTATTTTTTTAGAAAAGAATGCTACATTCCTATCAATTTTCGATTTCATATAAAAAAGCATCCGCTATGCTTGCGGAAGTCGAAAAAAGCGCGAATTTTGGATCGTATTTCTAATGCTATTTTTCACACGTTAGTGTTTTGTGTTACTCAAGTGCTTATAGTTACAAATAATGGAAATGATGTTATGATAAAAATTCTCAATAATAAATTATCTAACATAACACGAAGAAATTAGATTATAAATCATAAATAAATCACCGACTGATAAATTTGAAATCCGCTAAATAAAAATGACCTCACGGACTCTGGTTTGTTTTTGTTAATATTTTTGTATCGTCTTCAGAATGTTATAGCATCAACAGCTTAAGTAAGCGCTCCTCTCATCTGAAGTCGATATTTGAATAAGAAACAACAACACAACATCAAAACTGTAACGCAAACAAAAAATAAATATTAAATTCTGATTTACTGTCGCTCCATCTTATTAGTGCAATTATAAAAAAGTAAATAAAATATTCAAACAAGTATTTTTTGAAGTATAGTAAAAAACAAACAAAAAACAAAATTATATCGGAGAGTTATTTTATCGAAATGTTTGGGCCTGAACCTATCAAATCAATCAGTTATGAAAATATACGAAGTTTTGAGCATTTTCCCGAAATTTTCCAATATGCAGGATAAGATACAACTTGCAAAATGCCGCAAATGATCGAAGAATGATGTATAAATAATGTAAGAATGATGTAGAAATTATGTATGACTAGTGTAAAATTTATGTAGATAATGTAAAAAAAAATGGAAAATTTTTGGACTGTGTTACGATGGAGATATATCTTTGGTGTCGAAGGAAAAGTTATTGGGTTGAGAGTGTAGTGTGTCAGGGTGACCAACAAAATGGCCGACGGTTGTATGGTACGAACTTAGGGGCAAAATTTATTTTTTTTTAATTTTTTTTGTTGAAAATATATAGATATTTCGTGTCAAATGAAATTTTTTTCGTCGGAAATTTTTGCCGGGAAAT
>CM055403.1:151175122-151200680 GCA_029228625.1 Pseudolycoriella hygida
AAAATTTTTCTTCAAAATTTGTTTTTTCTTTTCTTCCAAAACTACTGATATCACAACAAAAACCCTTTTTAAAAGGGAAACGTGACGCAAGTCCTCGTCTCTTCTTCCAAAACAACTGATATCAATTGGGGTGACGCTTACAGCTTCGGAACACAAAAAAATTCTTTTGAAATATTTTCATTTTCGATTAAAGGAATACGTCACAAATGTCCGACCCTCCCAACGTAATGATTCTTCTGCACTTTCAGATTTCTCACGCCAAAAATTTTGCTACCCGTACTCCACACATCACGCAAGACTTAATTTTTTTTTCGTGTCAAATCTGAAAGAACAGAAAAACTATAACACTGGTGGGTCCGGCACGTCCGGCATTTGTGACGCATTTTTTTAATTAAAAGTGAAAATATTTCAAAAGAATTTTATGCGTTCCGAAGCTGCAAGCGTCACCCAAATTGATATCAGTTGTTTTGGAAGAAGAGACGAGGACTTGTGTCACGTTTCCTTTTGAAAAGGGCTTTTGTTGTGATATTGAATGCAACTCCAAAACATAAGCTGCCCAGACCCGTACGATTTCCTATGAACTTTAGGTCCGTCGCTAGAATAATTGGAATAAATTGGAAAATTGCCCGGCCAAAACAACGGGTTCTACCCTTCACTACATTCAACGAACTGGTGTCGGCTTTAAGTCAGCTCCAAGTTTTCTCCTGAATATTCTTAGGCCTTTGATTAGCTCTCAAATAGAAAAAAACCAAGAAAATCGGATAGAATTTACCCAAATTTCTCAAAATCAAAAAGTTTTCTTTGATCTCTTGACCTATCGAATAAAAAAAGATTTATGAAAATCGGATAAGATCGAGTAATATACAAAAGTCTGGCTCTGAACTAAATGAAGGACAGGGGTAAATGTCTTTTTTTCAATTTCTATTTTCTAGTGGCATTTCCAGCGCCTCCATTTTTCTGAAGCTGTACCACTGAAATCAAACATTGTAGACAGACAAACAAAACTTTGTTGCAGATTTTTCTTAGTTAGAACCAGAGCCTATTATTTGGGAATTTTTTTATACTTTTTTGGGGAATTTTGATTTCAGTCCCTCACAACGCTCATAACCGGTTGAAAACAATGGCATTGTGTTACGTTATCCGATACGAAAAACATTTGCTCTACCCCTTTCTTGTTGAGCGCTAAGAGGGCCTTTACGAGGGTAGCCCTAGTGCATATCTCAGCCATCACACTTCGCAGAAAATACAAATTAGTGCCAATATGAAGGTATTGGCGTCTAATAAAGATTGAAAGAAAAATAGAAATTTTTCTGAGCAGACAATCCAAAATTTCGAGTTTTCAACTTGTCTGGAAAGAGATGCCCTTCATCAAAAAGTTTACTATAAAAATATTATTTGGAAATTTTTTATATTTTTTTGGGAAATTTTGGGAATTTTCAGGAAATTTTGGGAAAGTTTAGTGAATTTTGGGAAAGTTTAGTGAATTTTGGGAATTTGTTCCCAAATAATAGGCTCTGGTTAGAACCCAAAAGGAAAGCATACCAACTGTGGGGTCCATATTCGTTTGGTTACAAATGTCGTCGCGGTAAAAGCACGTACTTTGTATGTTGTTTTAAAATATTTTGAATAGACGGACGGAGGAACAATTGTATTTTATTTCATAATCGATTTCCACTCCTACTCGGGAGTGTAAATACGGATTGTTACATGGGCAAGTCAATTCCCTAAATGTAAATGATGGGAACGCATTATCTTTGGAAATATGAAGTATATCAGACATATAGGAACTGAGTGATTTTTTCACAAAGAATCGTATATCGCCAATAACTTTGTAGAACATTTTAATGTACCTCGATCAGCGCGGAATTACCCACATACGTAATTCTAAACGTTGCAAAGGATTTTTTGCTCAGCTGTTACAAACCTCAGTACACCCATATTGCCTAACTAACGAAATTAGAACAATTTGAATTACCTTCCCACTTTTTCGGTTGTGAATTGTGTTTACTGGAAAGGTAATGAATAAATACATCCGTGGGACATTTGGATCTCATTTTAATTGTGTGTTTTGCAGCACCAAACATTTTGGATAAAATTAATGTAGGATTCACATATAAAATCGTAATTTTGTTTATCTTCCTAATAAGCATATATTACTATCGTTAAGTAAATAATAACAAAATATTAAAACAGCAAACATACGCATCGTCATTCAAATAATGCTTAAAAAACAAACATTCGAATTCGTTAACACAGTCTTCAGTTACGATAGCTTCAAATTATCATTAATCGTTCGCACACCGTTCGAAATGAATAGAAAAATGTGTCCGTCATTGTGTCAAATTAAAATTTCATTTTTATTGTAAAATTTTTATCATCCTACGTATACAAACTGTTAACGATCGTGTTCAGACAGAATTAATGCTTTAGATCGAATTTATTCGTTGACAATTTTACAATACCACAACTTCGCGCAATGAACGCCTAATACTTGTTACCGTCAATTTATCCTCATTAAGCTGAAATTATGCGGAGGAAGGTGTAGGAAATGATTGAAGGGCCATCTGCGTTTAGCACTTCATTGGAGAAAGTTATGATCTTCTATACGAAGAATCAAACTTGAGCCAAAACCTATGAGTACTTAGTTTCTCATTATACAAAATTTGATATTATTATCGACAACTAGCCAAAATTAGACTCGTTAGCTCTTTCTGGCGATTCATTACTTTTTGCTGATTTGTTAGATCTCCAAAATGTGAAGAGATTACAAGTAAAGGGTATAGAGTGAAGAAAAGACAAAAAATAGTTGTTTACGTTACTTGTCTATGTGATCGAAAATTAAAGTAAAATTTCCACGTTTCAGAAAAATATAATGTTTTCGACGAGTGTGAGGGTTGCAGCCCGCGGCGAAGCCAAGGGCTGCAATCACACTAGTCAAAAACATATTTTTTTCCGAGTTTCGTACAATATTTTTCATTGCGAGAGTTTAGAAAATAGGACGCAAAACAGCGGCTTTCCGTCCTAGGATTGAAAATGTATTGGACATCACAATAAGAAGGTTCCTACGCCTTCGGCTGACTGTTGTGCAGCCGCGGTCAGCATGTGTGCATGCGACTTCAGCCCTTATACCGCAAGGATCTAATGTGAAGAAACGACAAGAAATACAACAAAATTTCATTTCTTCGTAATATTTCACATTTTTTCTGGAGATAATTCGTATTTTAGTTAATTTTCTTTGGGAGTGTAAAATAACACAACAAGTTTGTAGTAGCTACGGGGAGATTTGCATAATTAACGAGATACTTGCCAAAAGATGGTCAAAACATATGAAGGGACCCGTACGTATCAGAATAGATGCGGCAAACAGAATAGATGTTGCAAGAAGATTCGAACATATCTAAGTAAATGTCGCCTTAGCTCTTAAATGTATGAAATTGCGTCCTCATTAATTTGGATTGGAAATTGCCGAAAGGGCAATATTGAAAAACCTGTCCGAAGAAACGGCGCAAAAAATCTATCCAAGCCCTTAAAATAAGCCCAGAATTTAGAACAGACCTAGAACGCTTAGCGGAGGCCTCTGACATATACCTCCATGGACAGCACTGTACAAAAAACCGCATTATCAAAGGAAAAAACCAAATATCTTGCTGGGTCACGTACCGTGAGTTTGACCCACACAAAGAACTCTATAGCCCGAACCACTCGACAGATTTTCACTAATTTACCTTTTGTGATTGTCTGATGTTCATTAGGGGTGTCCAAAATTGTATGGGAAAATTAAAGTTGCAAAAACTTTGGGGCACTAACCGGAATATTACTTTACATGTATCAGTGAACAAAAAAGTATATGGAGTCCGCTCGATCAGAGGTGATTTGAGGGTAGCTCAATGACGAAATGTGACCAAAAACGCGAAAATCGTGAAAAATGGAGAGTTCTGTAAAAGTGTACGATATTGGTCGAAGATGAAGAGTTGTGTAAGGGCAAGTTTGGTTTGAACCCTTCAGAATAGTCCAGAGAAAACGGTTTCTCAGTTGGTTGGAGTATCTATGGTATGTCTGTACGAGCGGACTCCATATACTTTTTTGTTCAATGATACATGTAAAGTAATATTCCGGTTGTGCCCCAAAGTTTTTGCAACTTTAATTTTTTGGACACTCCTAAAGTCCATATATTTCATTCAAAACCTTTAAGAGCGATTTCTGTTCTAATTTTTCAGTGATATAAGTGAAAAGGTTCCACTAACCTTCAAAAAACCATGTTTTCACACCTTTTTCGACCGTAACTTCGAAAGTTTTCAACCGATTTTGCCCAAATTTAATCCCGTAATCAAATTTCTGATTATATTTTAGGAAAAAAAAAGATTTTGAAAATCGGATAAAATTTACCCGTTTTATGTAGAAAAAACACAGAACGCCCTAGTTTTAGGGCCCTCGCTGAGTCCAAAAGCTCAAAATCAAAAGAAAATCTTCCATTAATTGTGAGGCATGCCCAGACCTTTCAAACAAAAAAAAATTATGAAAATTGGAGAAGATTTACTCGAGTTATGGACAAAAGACCAAAAACCACAGCCCTAGCTCATTGTCCCTTGGGCCGGCAGTGCCCAGATTCAATCCGTTTTTATTGCTGATTCGTCATCTAAGGACCATGATCGGTGCTCCCCCCCCCCTACTCCCGGGTCGAAATCCGACTGATTACCAACGTCGTGGTAAACGCATGAGACCCCTTTTCGAAGAACTTCGTTCTTCGTACGGGTCCAAAAATAAGTTCTGGTTCGAAGATGAGAAATATAAATTTTCGAAGTTATGGTCGATAAAGTGGCCAAAAACGTTGTTTTTGTAAGTCGGAGAATTTTCTTTTGCTTATATCTTTGAGAAATAAATACAAAAATGGCCAAATATAAAAAATTTGGACGTGAGGAAACCACCAAATTGATATCAGTCGTTTTGGAAGGAAAAACAATGACTTGTAAGAAAGTTTTTATCTGAATTTAAATTTCATAAATAATATTTTATAATTTTGGTAAAACTTCACTAAATAAAACGTTCAAGACTTTGTTGGGCCAAAGCGAGCGGAGAACCCTTTTCTATGGCTTCCTCCTCGGTTTATATGGCTAATTCCATCGGTACCGTCACCTGGGTAACGAATTTCATCTCTTTCACTCTTCCAATGTGATTTATATTAACATGAGACAAAACACATTCGTGCCCCAATTGACATGATAGCGACAATGTATGTGCTACCGATGGAATTAGCCATGGAATGAATGTATTTAATTGTGGGTTGCATTTGAATCGTGCTCCGCACCTCCTCGTCTGTTGTGTTTACATATACTTGTCCCTCGAACGAAATAAACTTTCGGGGAATAAATTAGGTTATTTTCATTAAAAGGAATGTCGTCGCCCACAACTGTTTCATATTTCGTTGTTGATTTCTTTTTGTTTATTTGAATTTTTGTAATAATAATATCTGCACCCCAAAGGGTTTTATGTCGCCCACATTGTTTTAATTCATTGAGTGTTGACGCTTTAACGTTTTCACATAGAAACATTTTAAGAGGAAAGTTAATCCAACGGTGCAATGCGATATTATTCTTTCATTCAAAGGAAAACGATCTTCATTATGACTGAAAAATCTCAAGATTATAACGATGGCCCTCAAATTTGTGAACTCGCTTTAGTCTTTAGATATTTAATTTTGAATTACGAAGTAGAAAAGCTAAAGAGCCGACTTCAAAGTGTGTTGTTTCAACCGAACACAAACGTGCGAACGTCGTACACCGTTCCTAATTCTGAATTACCGACGGCGAAATCAACTATCCAACACTTTATTACTCGCTGTGTCACTTTATTTAACCATAATTAAGCTCGAGCTAGACTGAAATGCTTTACAAACGCACAACAGTATAATGTTCCTTCTGTTTATAGAACACGTGTCTGCCGAAAGGAAATTACACTCTATTGATAGAAATGGTTTAACTAACCGTTTGTATATGAGTCAAGTAGATTGTTATATGATTACGTCATTGAAAATTGCAGTGAATTTGAATGAAGCAAAAGTGGCAAGTAACAAGAATTAGAACATTTTAATTACTTCTAGTGCAGTCTTTCAAACTTTGATCTCTGCAATTTCCTATCCAGAATTGTGGTTTGCATTCGTTTTGACAATGAATTTTAAATCTTTACACTTGAATATACACTGAGGAAAATATCTACAAGCGACGCACAGTGTATTTTTTGTAAGGTTTTGGGGCTTGGGCTTTAATTTGTACAATTTTCAATATTTTGACGTTTCTTTTTTTTCGTTTTTAATCGGAAAGATTAAAGGACAAACGGTTTTCCTTTTCGGTTCGAAAAATCTTCTGACTCCCGTGGGAACAAATGAGTTGAGGAGAACCAAACTTCTGAAAATTAAAACAAATATATCAGTGTGACTGGAGACGTGTTCAGTGTTTAGAAACAAAATTTCAAAAAAATCAAAAATATTTTCAAGATTTCACTCTTTGGTCAAGAACTCAAGGAAGCAGGCTGGTGCCAAGTTGAAACTTTTTGGGAACAATATCCATGTTGGTGTCGAGAGTCTGGCGTAAAAAGAATTTTGCCACCAGACTGCCTTCCTATAGCTGTCATACGGATTCGGCATTCTTTGTTCTAGAACTCAGGGAAGCAGGCTGGTGCCAAGTTGAAACTTTTTGTAATCAATATTTCTCGGTAAAGCCGAGATGCGGGCGTAAACAGAATTTTGGCACCAGGCTGCCTTACTATAAATGGTCAGAAGAAGAACGTTTTCCTTGGTCTAAAAAAAAAAAAAAATATTGATCCATTTCAAGCAAATTCCCTGCAATATATAGCCAAAGTGGCAATACTCTCAAAAAAAAATTGGTTTTTGACCATACAAACGTTTTCATCTCTGGACGTGGGAGTCCTGAAAATTTATTGATCGAAAGGAATTACAGCTGTCCTATACTCTTTTCTTGATTCAAATTAAATAGAATATCATCAAAATTTTGAAATCTGTACGAGTTGAAGCCCAAGCCCCAAACCCTTACAAAAAAGACACTGTGCGACGTAGGAATTGTGTTTATAATTATACGCCGCCAATGTATTATATACGCGGTAAATGTATTATCAACCTTATTTAAATGTTGTGTGGTATACAATACGTAACGAACGTGTTATGAGATCACATAATACGTGCACGGCGTTCGTAATACGTGCACGGCGTTCGTAATACGTGCACGGCGTTCGTAATACGTACACGGCGTTCGTAATACGTACACGGCGTTCGTAATACGTACACGGCGTTCGTAATACGTGCTCGGCGCTCGTAATACGTGCACGGCGTTCGTGCACTACTTGCTCGGTGGATAAAATACGTCGGCGATGTGTATTATAAACATAATCCCTACGTGTCGCTTGTAAATATTTTCCTCAGTGGGAGCTAAAAACGAAGGAGATAAAAAATTGCGAGACACGGAGTTCAGGAAATTTCGTTCTTCGTGATATGTTGGAAATGGGTAAAAAAAAATAAATTTTTAGCACAGCGTAAAAATCGCTCATACGAAACATACTTTAAGTTGCACTAGTGCGATAACAATTCACTTTTAATTTGATTCAATCCATACGCCAATAGATATCTGTCCTATTTCGCTGAGGTTTGAATTATACTGTCTTAAATATGGGTCAAAATAGCACAACTCAAGACTTTCCAACGATTTTCGCAGAAGAAATGTCTGAAACATGCATGAGATACAAAATCTTACAATCAATATCGAAAAATAAGTAAAATCAATCAGCACTGAATCAGCTCTAAATAAAAACTAAGGTCTACCGCCTGATCCATACAATTCCCTATAAGCCTAGACCAACAAGGCAAGGGATATCGAGGAATGTAATGAAATTTTATTAACTTACTTTGCAATAAAGACGATATTGAAAACCTGATCCGAAGCAACAACGGTGTGACAAAAAAAGTTTCGATTTCCTCCCAAACATCACCTAATCTTCTCTTATCCCTATCTAATAGCGGATTTGTTTTGTAGATTCGACATTGATGATCTCCTTCTCCGGAGGGTAAATGCGGATGCACAATTGCAGTCTTATATGCATAAGCCCCGTATACTTTGTACGGGTCTAATAAATGCCAAACTTAACTTTATAACGAAAGCTTTACTAATTTGTGTAGAACAAATATTTTCATTGGCACTGGCATTGCGTTTCAACGTATGAAGACCAAAGAAATTGGTTTTCAATCGATCAAAAAGTTAAAAGCTGTTTTTATGTTGCTTACAATGTAGTTTTCGGTTTCCTTTTACTTATCAACTTCACCAGCTTCTCTGAAGCGGCACCCTAAGCATATTGAATCAAATAAACCCATAAAACTATTTTCTAAAAATCAAACAAATTTTCTTCAAATAGAAAGGAAAATAAATTTGTGTTGCTATTTGTCATTGCCAAGAATTATTACTATACTCCAATATAAGCTATGAATGTATCCACCGGCCATTATAACGAGACAAAAACATGCAAAATACATTTTTCTTGTGTTTGTTAGTTCAACTTGAATCAAAAATTTAACTTGTTGACGTAGGTACTGAAAGGACCACACTATCACGAACACATACTAAAGCACAAGCAAGTTCAATGATTCTAAACAGTTGAACTGCGTATTTATAACGACAGCTCTGTGTTACGTAGATAAAACAGCGAATTTGCACAATACATACACCGAAAGGTTGTACCTGAAATTCTTATGTGGCGCTCAGACGAACAATTAACATCGCTAATTAGAATCGATTGATTAAATGACAGAATTCAGCTATTTGTATTGTATGGAGTGTTTCTCATTTGGGATTCAATGAATTGATGATGTCATAGAATTAATTGTAAGTTCAAGCGAGAGTATAACACACGGCCAAATAATTATTAAATTGAATTATGAAATTGAAAGTGGGTGAACCACCTATAAATGAATTCAATCGCTGCACCTATTTGAAACGGGTAAGGTTATGATTAGATTATCATTGTTTTAATCAATGAATGAATTAAATGATCAACAAGCCTTGAGCATTTTGTTTGAATAAACTTTGTAAGAACAAAACCATCGATGGCAGCTAAGTTGAGATTCTACTAATTCTAAAATCTTAATTCCCTTAAGAGTGCACACTGCTTACAAAAGAGCCATCTGTCGGAATCCTTTCAACTAATGAAAATTTGTATGGAAAAAGTCGCAATTTTCTGTAACGTTTTTCTCTTAAAGCCTTAAATGAAAACGAATGCTTATGTCGTCATTACATGCTTTACCTATTCCCAAACAAAACTGCGGAAACACTTTTGGAAAAAACATTTACATTTGCTGCAAAGTCAGTCTTTCAGATTTTCCACTTAATAAACACTTCAAAACGCACAATTTTTTCGACCAATGTGCTTGCTCACTTAATCTTTAACTGAATAATCAATTTAAATGACAGAAAACATTTTCTACGAGTCAGAAATGTATAAAAATTTTTTGAGTCGATACATTTGGAAATATTTGTAAACGTCAAAAGCCAATAAAGATGGCAGCCATTTTTAATTGCAATCATCAACTCAAAACTTTTTGTATCAATTTCTGGCTTTTAGAAAATGTTTTCTGCCATTTAAATTGGTTATTCAGTTAAAGATTAAGTGAGCAAACACATTGGTTGAAAAAATTATGCGTTTTGAAGTGTTTATTAAGTGGAAAAGCTGAAAGACTGACTTCTGCAATGAAATATTGGAATTCACATTTCTAGCAAATGTAAATGTTTTCTCCAAAAGTGTTTCCGCAATTTTGTTTGGGAATAGGTTAAGGATGTAATGACGACATAAGCATTCGTTTTCATTCAAGGCTTTAAGAGAAAAACGTTACAGAAAATTGCGACTTTTTCCAACAAATTTTCATTAGTTGAAAAGATTCCGACAGATGGCTCTTTTGTAAACAGTGTGCACTCTTAAAGGAGAAAGCAACTAGGGATGACGGGAAGAAACTGGAAATGTAAGAAGAAACGCTGCAGTTCCACAATTCACACGTTCTCCCGAAGGAGTTCCTGCAAAGCCAAAAAGCCGCTTCCGCCTTCTGCGCCTTATCCTTGACATGAGCAATCCAATTTAGTTTGCTATCAAGCGTCACTCCTAAGTATTTCATCTGAGGAGCTAGATCCAGCACCTTATCGAAGAGCCTGATTTCACCGACCAAATTTGATTCTGAGCGCCTTCTGCTGAATAGCATAAGATCTGTTTTGGCCGGATTGATTTTCAGACCGTTCTCACGGCACCATCTCACGACCACTCTCAAAGTTGTTCTGACTCTGTCACCCAGCGTGCTCTCGAATTTTCCCCTAACTAAAATCGTCAGGTCATCCGAATAGCCCTGCGTATAGATTCCTTCATCGTTCAGCTTTCTGATGAGAGAGTCTATCACTATACACCACAACAAAGGCGATAGAATCCCGCCCTGAGGGCAGCCTTTCGCTACCCAGAGATTTTCTTTGTGACCACAAACCTCCGCCTCAACAGTCCTATCTCTGAGCATGCTACTTACCCACCTAACTATCACACCTCCCACTCCTCTCTCCTCGAGCGATCGGCGAATAACATCAAAATTCGTATTGCCGAAGGCACCTTCAATGTGCATAAAACATCCCAGTGGCACCTCTCCAATCGAGAACGATGTTTCCACCTTTGCTACCAGTCTGTGCAAGGCGGAATCCGTGGATTTGCCTGACTGGTAAGCATGCTGATTCGAGTGTAGCGGGAAAACCGTCAGAACTTCATCCCTGATGTAGAAATATATCAGTCTCTCAAGCGTTTTCATGACGAAAGACGTGAGGCTGATCGGTCTGAAGTCCTTGGCAGTGAAATGCGATGGTTTTCCTGGCTTAGGGATAAACGTAACCTTCACCAAGTGGGAAATTGGTTGGAACGTAACCTAGGGCTAGGGAGCTACGTAGTATCTCACCCAGGACCTCAGCAGAATCTCTCCACTTTCTTTCAGCTGAGCTGGAAAGATACCATCACTGCCACCTTAACCTTTCCATGGTGATGATTCTCCTGGCTAGCGACCAATCCTCTTCCGTCGGGGGAACGATGTTTGGCAAGCTAGTTTCGGATTTATCTTCTCCACAGCCAGGAAAGTGAACTTCCAGCAAGTGCTTGGTCGTCTCACAGCCACTCCCTGTAAAGCTCCCATCTGGTTTTCTTAAAGAGCTCGGAAGTAGCCTAGAGTCTTTGGCAAGGATCTTGTGGATTCTGGCATAATCTGGAACATGTTCCATTTCCGCACAAAATCCCTTCCATGCTTCTCTGGCCCTCCTCCAAACTGCTTTCCTGAAAGCCTTTTGGGCAGCCTTGTAAGTGACCCAGTCGGCCTCAGCTGCCGTTCTCATGGCTTTGTTCCATGATCTCCTCGCAAAAAGTCTGAGCTTTTCGATTTCTCTACACCAGAGTTTACCGCCCTTCTTTCGAATAGCTTTCTGCTCCGGGCATGAGTTTTCATAGGCATTCGTCAGCAACTCTGTGATAACATTTACTGCATCATTGAGCTCTGCCGATGATCTCGGCATCACTCTTTCCAGCTTTGTCTCCACATGTTGTTTCAGAAAGTTCCTATACTGTTCCCAGTTCGTTCTTCTGGGGTTCCTGAATTTCACCACTTTCGTCTCCCAGCCCCTCAGCTTGAACTTGATAGTTCTATGGTCCGAAAAGCTGGGCGTCAGAGAAACTCTCCATGAATCAATTTGATCGGCTAGGTTCTCTGAAGCTAGGGTGATATCCAGTACTTCTTTACGATTCTTAGTGACAAACGTCGGTATGTTACCTCTGTTCAAAATTCTAAGATTCGAGTTCGCTATGAATTGCAGCAGGAGATTTCCCCTAGGATTGATGTCCGTACTTCCCCATACTGTATGATGTGAGTTCGCATCACAGCCTAGTATGATTGGTACGTTCTTTTCCTCAGAGAATTCTATCGCTTTCATCAGTAGCTCAGTGTACGGTGTGTCCGCCGTATCGGGCATATAACAAGACCCCACTAGCAAGTCTCCCCCATGAACATTTCCACGAGTAATTCTCACTACAGTGGTGTCTTCGTCCGAAAATTGTCGCATCAGCATCGTTTGCAGGAAGGGAGCCGTGTAAATAGCCGCTCTCGTTCTGCCACCGTTGCCTCCGCTAAAAACTCTGTTCTTGTGGACACCGAAGCCCATTATTTTAGAGTTATTTACCCAAGGTTCTTGGATTAGCACTATATTTGTATGCCCCACTGTTATGTCACGGCATAGATTAGCTTAGCTTTGCTTAGCTTGGCTTAGATTAGCATAGATTAGATTAGTTTTACAGTGTTGCAAGTTAATCTGCACAAATTCAATTACTCGGGTCATTGTGAACATCAAGAAAGTCGAACGTTAATACGCGTCTATATTACACATACATATGCACACACTTCGTAGTGTGTAATATAGACGCGTATTAACGTTCGACATATTATCCGCTACCATTAACCTACTATTAAAGTCCATGTAGTAAGAGTGAAAAATAAAAGGTCTCTTCATTCCATACCGATGGAATGAGCCGTACCGTTTCACAGCGGTTCATAAGGCATTTCCGAAAAAAAGTTTTTTCAAGTAGCCCCGTAGCCCCATAAAAAATTTTGTTTGGCGGCAAAAACGCCAAAAATATTTTTTTTATTTTTGGAAAAAATATTGTTGGTGGAAAAAATCGAAAACTTCATTTTTTCAATTTTTATACTCTAAAACGTCGTCAGCGCCACCTGTCCACTTTGTCCAATATTTCCCGTAAAGGCTGATCTACTACCTTTCCAACGATGAATTTGATGAAGAAATAAATTTCTTTCGATTGGTCAGCATGAAGGAATGAAACTTCATGCTTTCTTTTGGAAAAATTCGAAATAAATAATTCCGAAGAAAATGTATATGACATGCTTGCACAAAAAAAATTGTATGAAACTCATTTCTCCATCGAATTCATCGTGTGTGAAAGGTATAAACGGTCTATAAAGTTTGATGAAGATTCATCATATGTGGTACGGCTGGAAAAATAATAAACCGCCTTTACGGGAAAAATAAATTTGGAAGCGTTGCGCTGATGACGCTCTAAAGTAGAAAAATTGAAAAAAATGAAGTCTTTTATTTTTCCCACCGACAATTTTTTTTCGAAAAATTAAAAAAAGTTATTTTTGGCCGTTCCATGCCGTACCAGTTTTACCAAATCATGAAAAAAGATGTACTGTCTGAGGAACGGGTTAGCTTCAGTGGTAACGTACTGGCTTTCCACCAAGAATATCCGGGTACAATCCTATGCATAAGAAGAAATCCTAATGGAAAAATGCTACACTGATAAAAAAAAAACGTACATGCTGAACGTTAACTTACGCGCCTGAAGTACAAAATCGACCAGGGTAAGTTTTTTCGGAACTTACTTCGGGCATTTATATTAACGTCCGGCATGTATGTTAACGATACCATCACCATGATGTCTGATAAAAATATTTTACTTTCATTGCGTTCAAGAGTACTCAGTAAATATTGCAAATTTGAATTCTGTGTACTATAGCACACTCAGAATTCAAAAGAAAAAAATTACAACGATTTTTTCCCATTTTTTATTTTGATTTGTTCTAACTCAAGCGGTCACCCATCCAAGTTCGAACCGCGACCTCTGATGCTTAACTTCAACGCATGACACTCCGCGACGTTACCAATCCTGCTATCGGGCGTATACCTTTTGTATGAACTATTTCTGAAGCGTTGTTACTATACATTTCCGATGTTAGTATACATGCCACATGTATACAAACGTCCCATATGTTAGCAGTAACAATACATGCGGGACGTATGGTGAAATTGAAAATCTTAAACATGTGGCAAGTTAACTTACGTCTCTTATGTACACTAACATATGAGCCGGAAACTATACATACCGTGTGGCTAACTTACATGCCCGAAGTATAGGAAAATTTTTGCTTTTTTCAGTGTAGCCCAAAGCGCACAGTCGTTTGTAAAATTGAATTAACTCAAATTGTGTTTTGAAAAGACTTCCAAACGCGAAATTTTTAAGGTGTGATATTTGAGAAAAGTTTACTCTTTCGCTAAAGTCTCCTAGTTGGTGCTTTTCCAAGTTGACGAAAGGTGCTTCACTCCACCTGGAATTTGGCCGTCGTCGAACTTGTGAGTACTGAGTAGCGACTGATGTTTGCCTCTCCGATATTACCATCAGTCTTGACCAACGACCCAAGGTATACTGACATTGTGTCTACATTCTGATATTATTGAATGAAAATACAATGAAAAAAAATGCCACAAAAACTTTTTGTGTATAAAGTGTTCGATCCTATACCGCAAACACAATCATTTTAAAACTACATTCATATTTTACTTTCATCTGTCAATGAACAAACAATTGTTAATACAATAAAAAGTTTCTGTTTTCGTTATATTGTTTCAATAATGTCACCATTTTATTATTATTGTCTGTCAATGAAAATCTTTTTAAAAAATTATTTCATTCGATACAATTGAATTTTGTTATTTATCACATAAATTGGTTTTACGCTTATTTGTTATTGCGTTCACATTGAATTGAAAGCTATGTATCTTGATGATTGAGTGACTATTTATTTTACAAGCGAATTCTGTTCGCCCACAATACGTACATACAACACAAAATAATGGTAGCACACGAGGTATCATTCGATTCAGCTTTACTTTTCATTTGGTTGCAATTGTTTAATGAGTCGTAAAATTGGTGATGCAAAAATAAGTGGAATATAAAAAGACAATGAATTACCGATTAATGTCTTTTTGAAAATAATGTGCACTGTGAACACGTTAAAAGCAACAGCGGGAAGGGGGAATAAGACTCTGGTTCAACTTAAAGGTTAATCATGTGGAATGCTTGCAGTTTGAGTGGGGAGCGGTTGGAATAGGTTTAAATATTTAGGAACTATTTTTTCAAGGAATGAGAAGTCAGTTAGAGAATTCGGAGAAAGGAGAAAAATATGCAACACAGTGGCCAGTCAGTCGAGCTCGCATGTGTTCAACAAGAAGGATTTAGGTGACACTAAGTTTGGTAGCCACAGGTCAATCTTCAGGACAACTTTTCTGTATAGTGGTGAAGGCTGGGTGCACTCTAGTTATGCATGACCCGCAGATTTCTGATATGAGAGTTTTTAGGACAATAGCAGATTAGGAACTACGATATGTCACGACATTAGGAAAAATTTTGGGATTTTGTTTGAAGGGGCAAAAGCTACCTACGCCGTTTCGCGATGCATGACAAGACAAGACATTGCAAGAGAGTAAGAAGCAGACAGAATGTTAGTAGTAGTTGTAAATTTTATTGACAAAAATATGTGTAAAGTTTTATACCTTTTAACTTTACCAGCATGGCATTCCCATCCCATACCGCCATCTAGCATCAAGCCCAGGTTCTTTACACTATCCACATAGTGAGCCGTCACTCCTTCAAACACTAACTCAGGAATTTTTCGTGCCCCAGCCCTCCACCAGAAAACAATGGCTTTAGTCTTGCCAGCATTTAGCTTCAACTGATTCTCCCTCGCCAAAGTCGACACCTTTGCCAGGTCCGACTTCAACAGGTTCAAGTCATGATCGACATTCTCCTCGTTAATAGATTTGTAAAGCTGAAAATCATCCGCAAACAGGTGACTAGCACAATGACTTAGTTGACTCGGAAGGTCGTTGATGAATGCGGAGAAGAGCAGCATCTTTGACTAAAATCCATTTATAAAAACCGATTGCGAGCGGCCTGACAAGTAACTGTAAACTATACGCAAGGCATCACTCGAAAAACCAAATTTGTTTTCTAACTTTGATAGCAAGAGCCTGTGTGACACCGAATAAAACGCTTTTGAGAAGTCTAAAAGTAGGAGTATAGTGGCTGCATTTTTGCTCAGGTTTGATCTGACATCGTCTGTCACTTTCAGGAGTGCGGATACCGTGCTATATCCATTGCGGAATCCATATTGGAACCCGAACAGAAGACCTCGCTCATCTATATGGTCTTCCATCTGCTTTTTAAACACTCTCTCGAAAGTCTTAGATAGAGCAGGCAGTATACTTATCGGCCAGTAGTCGTCGAGTGTATGATGTCGAGTATTCTTGTGACGCGGCATGACTCTCGCCGTCTCTCAAAGTTGGGGGAAGATGGACTTTGTGATGATGGAATTAAACATGTGAACAACCACGGGTTGGATTTTACGCCGATAGTCTGTTAGTTTATCAAAATGCTTACGTTTGCGACTTCTGTGTTCGTCATTTTTTCCAAACGGCTGCACTGATCACCCTAAACTCTCCCTGAAAGGTAATATCCCATGATTCAAGTTCAAAGATTAGCAAAATCAGTCAGATGGTTCCGGAGATATGGTCGAGGAAGTGACCAAAAACATGGTTTTTCGAAGGTCGGTGAAACTTTTTCGTAAATATCTCAGCAAGTATAGAACGGAAATTGTTCATTTAGGTCTCAAATGAAAGCATTTGACCTCACAAAACTGGGAAATTGCTAATCGGCTCAGTGGTCTGGGCACTGGGAAGAAAGAAATGGACGAAATTGAGTTTCTTGACCATGGCTATACACGAAAGCAGATGGTTTTTGGTCTATATTTCCTTAACTATGCAATATGGAGATTTACTGTCAAAGGCGAAGCTGAATAACATTTTAGAGAAGACGTATTTCAGGGTTTTAGAGAAAATGACCCATTCCTGAGATATGGCCACTTCTAGAATTGGGCGTTGTGACTCATAACTCTAGAACTATAACAGTTAGAAAGTTGCTTCCAAAGGCAAAGTTATAGAAAATCCTTGGGATTCAGTCACTTCTAGAACCAGGAGGGATGACTCATATCTCTAGAACTATGGCAGTTCGAAAGTTGCTTCAAACAGAAAATTTGTAGAAAATTGAATTTTAGTGAACACGTGTCAGGAGGGATGATTTATATCTCTGGAACTATCGTAGTTAGAAAGTTGTTTCCAAAGTCAAAGTTGTAGAGAATAAAATTTTAGGTAACACGTGTTTCAGGGTTTTTATTTAAAATTGCCCAATCCTGGGATATGACCAAATGACCACTTCTAGAATTGGGAGGAATGACTCATATCTCTAGAACTATGCAGTTGAAAAGTTGCTTCCAAAGGGGTAGTTGAAGGAGATAAAATTTTAGAGAACACATGTTTCAGGGCTTTAGGGAAGAATGACCTTATCCCGGAACATATCCACTTTTACAATTGACGTACTTCGGGAGGAGTTTCGACGGGAATGTGCAAAATCCCCCAGTGTATTATTGTCCATTAGATGATAATATTGTATCACTAGACGATATTATTGTCTCAGTGGACGATATTATTGTATCAGTTGACGATATTATCGTCTCATGGACGATATTATTGTATCATTGGACGATATTATCGTCTTGGACGATAATCCACTGGGGGATTTTGTACCCCGCCGTTTCGACAATACCTTGGGGAATTTCTGTGGGTCGTGCGAATTCTGATAGTTTTAAGAAATGTGCAATTCTGATAAGGTCGCACCTATTTGCATAATTTTAACGATGCCGTCAGAGTCGGTTAAGATTCATTTGACTTTCATATCTTTCATATTTTTACCAAGCATTGAAAACTTACTGAAAAAGTCTACAAAATGTATCATAAATGTTAATAAAACAACTCAGAAACCACATATAATCAAAGTATTTCAGTTGATACTCTGAAGCTTTAGTTTCTGCCATTAACTGGTTATTTCAACAAACTTTTGCAAAGTTTACAAACATTACACAACTTATGAAATACAAAATAAAGCCAAACACCTCATAAAGTACGATTTAAAAAATTGTATAAAAAACACTTTTTGAGTTAGGGCATTGAATTTTGGTATGAATTGCATTTCGAAAAAGTTTGATTTTCTCTTATTTTCGATTGAAATTGCTTCAAAGTCATATACGACATAGAGGTTTATATTTGTGTGCTACTTCCTCGGGAAAAAAAGTTTTTCTTTTTTTTATCGTAACATAGGATGCATAATATTGCAAAACATAGGTTCATCAGACAAAATAAAACCTCACGGGTGCATGAGAGTTATATTTTAGTTTTTTTTAGTCAGAAGCAGTTAATAAACTTTTGAGAGCCATATGTTACCGAAGGAAAACTCATTTTCAAACAATTTTTCATCTTTTCGAAAAAAAAATATTCTAATTCGGTTCACCTTTCAAGAAGGTTGCATCGAACTCACTCACACAAAGCACTGTAAAATCAAAAATATTTTTTATTCAGTTTTAAGTTGTAGCATTATGCACTCGTTGCTAATGAGAATTTCATTTTACCAGTTCAAATCTTTTAGTGAAGGAAGATGTCAATATTTACCCGGGATCAGTGATTTTCTTGATGTGCAGTATACAAACCCTAGGTTGAGTCAGAACATAAATAAAATGTACTGGCCAAACTATGTTTAGAATTCTGTCTTTTTTGTCCGGTTGTCTGAAGTATTCTTTCCGGGTCATTTTGTACGGTGTATTATGTCTTTGGGGCATCAACACACTCATTTCGTTAACAGAAATACTGCACCCATGGATAAACTGCATTGTTACATACAACATACTACGCCAGCTTGCTCAAACAAATTCTGTTCTATTTTTACCTCGTGGTGTATTCATCCGAGATTTAGTGTGCGAAATATAAATATTATTGTGCTGAAGAGTGGACGGAGATGATGTATGTTGTGTATTTTGTAGCAAACTACTAAAAATGTTGAACATTCTTATATTCCCATAAATTTGGGTAGCTGATTTAACAATTGTTCCACATGATATATAGCAAAGTAAATATGTTAAAAAAACGAGAAAATTGCTTGCAAATTTACTGCATTCTCAGCTTTAATAGAAAAAAGAATTATTTAATTAAAATACGAAGTGAAGTTTTATTTCAGTTTAATCGATTCATACATGGAATGAAATGAGACAGTTTTTTCGAAACATTGTCTATGTTTGGATTCGTTTTATTCTCATGTTGTTAAATGAAATTGAATATCCCTGCCGCCATCAACGCACAGTCAGCTGCTATTAAAACCTAAATAGAACAATGGTGCTAATTTCATATTAGTAACATGCTTTATCATTGAGGACAGTCACCTCTGAACTCTAGTTACATTTGAGAAAAAAGTCGTGGTCTATCAAATAGTAAAAAACAACTGTTAAAATGTTACGTTTGCATTTGTTGATGACAAACATTGAATGACTAATTCAGTTTTACTGGCTGTGATGGTGCGGCTTGATTCTTTTCATCGACTGATCTACACAAATATGACATAAACGGATTGTCTTTTTTGACTTACATTCATCAATATTTGTACCCAATTTAAGGGGACGCCTGCCCCTTTCGACTCAGTTCTTCTTTTAACGAAATAACCTAATTTTATTCTGCTTTATTCTACCGGTTCTCACCTGCCTGTCAACAATAATCTGAAACCGACTGATAGTTACGGCACTAAAGATTTACTCCAAACATGTCTGCTAGGGAAAGTTTTTTCGACGATTCGTTTTTTTTTATTCCTTCTGGATTTTTCCCGGTTGCCACAATAGTGACAATGACACAATAATGACAACTTTGTGACACTTGCTGACAACTTTTTGACACTTGCTGAGTACTGCCTGAGACTTTCTCAGACTTGCTGATAACTTTCTGACACTTGCTGCCAACTTTCTGACACTTGCTGACAACTTTTTGAGACTTTCTGACGCTTGCTGACAACTTTCTGAGGCTTGCTGACAACTCTCTGAAACTGTCTGACAATTTGTGACTAACTGACACTTTCTGACATTTGCTGACACGTTTTCGAGACTTTCTGACACTTGCTGACAACTTTTTAAGATTTGCTGACAACTTTTTGACACTTGCTGATAACTTTCTGAGAATGTCTGACACTTGCTGACAACTTTCTCAGAATTTCTGAAAGAATTTCAACCGATTTTGATGAGTCTAGGCTGCTACGACGCAGTTTTTTTAAAAAATAATTTAGAAGGGCAGGATGGCAGGGGGAAAAACCTCAAAAGTTCGTGCATATATGGTGACTTGTCCCAAATGTTTTTGTATGGCGTTTTTTGAGTTTGTGGACTTCTTTTTTTGGGGTGTGGGGACTGCGACACAAAAATGCCTAACTTTCGACTGGTTACAAACGTCGTGATGTGCACATAAATATAATTACATCAGCGTACAATTACTTTCATTTATTTTTAAAGTTTTATTCAATATCCAAATATTTCTCAGAATTCCATTGTTCGAACTATGGAATTTTATTACCTGCGAATAAACCCACAAAAATAAATGATAAAGATTGTAACTACGACTCGGATTGGTATCTAAAGACACACGGACGCGGACACATGGACGCGGACACACGGCCAAAATTGACCTTAATTCGGCCGTAAGACCCTGACTAACGTCAAGGGAATATATAGCATTCTTGGTTGATTTTCATACCTTCTTATCCGAAAGTGGCATTACTACATAATGCAAGTGACTCAATATCATGGTTCTGACCTGACCTGATGACCTGAACATACCGTCTATACTTCAGTCTAAGTTCATTCTAATTACATAAAAAAATAACAAATCTATTCAAGACAAAAGGTAAGGAATGTGTACCAAGTCTACGATGTAATCTGAAATGGTTTTTAGCTTCAAATTGGGGTGGCTAGAACATCTTGAAGTGTAACCTGAATTTGACCTGTTTCGGGCCTTATAACTGGTTGAGGTACCTATGTCGCTGAAACGCGGTTGCGGAATTTGGACTACTACATTCGTTTATCCTTCATAAGAAAGTTTTTTGGATTTTTCGCCGATTTTCTAGTGCGCCATATAACATGACAGTATTATGATCTATTTATTTTAGAGCACATTACAAAAATATGAACTGTCAAATTTGCGATGTTTTTTGAAAAGAGAATTCTGCGTAAATAACAAATTATTGAAAATTATAGCGGGAGGACATGAATAATAGATGAATCAGAATTCAACAAGTTTGAGTATGAAGGTAGAAAATTGCTCTGAAAAATCATCGCATTCGAAGTTGGTTTGCGATGTTATTTCAGAGCAAATTTGTACCTTCATACTTAAGCTTTTTGAATTTTGATTAATCTATTATTTGTGTAAGAGTCATCCTCTCACAGTACACGAGCCATAATTTTGAATAATTTCTTATTTACGCAGGATTCTCTTCTGAAGAAACATCGCATATTTGACAGTTCGCATTTTTACGACTTGCTCTTAATAAAAAATTTTCAGACACTCAGCAGCTTTCATTCTCACTTTCACTGACGTAATCGTTTATTAATGCTACCACCCACTTCCGCTTTCTTCTGAGTAAACAATCGCAATCGTATTTCTTAAGGTGTTTGTGCAACAAATGCGAAAAGAAAGTCCTAATTCTATCACTGTTTCGAGTGGTACTTGCTTGCGGTGAGATCTATTAATGTACACGTCTCGTCTAGCCGCAAACCACGCATGATGGCAAATGGAATTTATGTACAATATAGGAACAATGCTTTAGTTGTATGTTTTTCCACCTTATAGCAAAGTTATATAACCAAATGTGACAGTGACGAGTAATTGATTGAATAAAGCAATTGTTTCAGCAAGTCATGTTAAACCTAATTATTATCAAATCAATAGATTTTACAGTCACTGCATTATTTTAATAGATTTCCACTAGCGATATTATTGACATGAATAAAGTTTTCTATCTAGATAAAATTAATATTCTTTATCAATTAGAGAATATGTCCGTTGTGGGTAGAAGCACTTATGTACTCTTTGGTTAATTTGAAATGAAAAAATTCAGTGAACTGTGAAACTAAAATGTGTACTGACGGCACAGACGTACATTTTATCTAACGAAATGTTTCATTCTGGTTGGAAACTAGTGCCATCTTGCCTATTGCATTGACATTTTCTTGCGTGGAGGTGACATGCATGAATTTTGAAATTAAATTCCACTCAAATGGATTTGACTCTCCAACCTGCAGTGCCGATAGCTTTCAAGTTTATTAAGTAGCGATAGCTACTTTATGCTTTCACCCTTCCTGTCTGTCCGTCTGTGCACCGCTCCTCGGTTGCTCCTTGGAGGGACTCTCAGGACGTCTCCCCAGCGAGACCTCTGGAAGGTCTCCCCAGCGAAACCTCTGTGAGAACTCTCCAGCGAAATCTCTGCGTGATCTACTCAGAGAGATTATTGGGAGGTTTCCCCAGCTGAGATGTGCCTCAAGCGAATCGTCCATATAGTTATGACTTGATGTTTTGTCAATATCGCTACTTTCCTATACCCAATTCAATGGTTTACTTACGTTTAACATTACAAAACCCCCTTCGATGTGAGCTCTTTCATTTTAATATCCTAATGATGAAATATCGCTCTCTACCTGAATGTTATTGAACTGAATCTAAAAACTTGCCGTAGACCCGGAACTTCTGCAGACAATACTTTCTTTGACAGCCTGTCATCCCCAACTAGCATAGCCCAAACTAGCATAGACGGCTAATCTTTGCCACTTCTTCCAACGACACCTTTCGCCCTTATGTGATCGTTCCTTCGTCTCTCACCATCCAGCCATCTCTTCCGGGGTCTTCCTCTGGCTCTGTTGTTGTCGAACTATCGGTCCATTACCTTCTTTGGCATTCGATCCACGTCCATTCTCGCTACATGACACGCCCATCGCAGTCTGGCAAATTTAATAGCACCGACTAGTGTTTCGTCCCCGTAGATTTCTGTCAGTTCTCTGTTCGTTCGCCCTTGTTCGCATAGTGGTCCACATATTGATCTTAGCACTCTCCTCTCAAAGCAGTTCAGTAGCGATTCTTGCTTCACTGTCAAAGACCATGTTTCACAGCCGTACATTTCGATCGGTCGGATCAGTGTCTTGTATTGGCGAAGTTTCGTGTTTCGACTGACCAGCGAGTTTCTAAACAGGTGTTTCAGTGCGTAGAAACATCTATTTCCCTGGATCAGTCTCGTCTTGATCTCTTCGTCTACGTCATTCTCAGTGTTTAGGATTGAGCTGAGGTACTTGAATGACTGGACAACTTCGAAGTTGTAATCGTCAATTGTGATGTTTTGTCCAATACGCGATCCCTGTTTCCTGTCTAGCGTAAGATATTTCGTCTTATCCTCACTGATTTCCAGTCCAATTGTGTCTGCTTCCCTATCCATCTCGACTAACATTTCCTTGATCGCAATCGTTCCCCGTCCCATTAAATCGGCATCGTCGGCGAACGCAGTAATTTGATGCCGTGAATATTGTCCCATTCCAGTTCACTGTCATAGCTCTGATGACTTTCTCCAACGCTAGATTGGACTGTCGATAGCTTATCTCCTTGACAGAGTTCGGTGTTTATGTCGAATGTATTTGATTGAACGTTTTGAATCTGCACTTTGCTTTCGTCAGGTTTTTTAGCTTCTTCGGTATCCCGAAATCCTCCATAATACCGAATAACGCTGGTCTATCAATTGAGTCATATGCTTGTTTGAAGTCAAAGAATAGCTGATGTATCGTTATGTTGTATTCCCATGCTTTCTCCATTATCTGCGGAATTGTAAAAATCTGGTCGGTTGTGGATCTGCCTCTCTTAAAATAGATCACTAAGCGGTTATAAAGTATCTCCGCCAGTACTTTATACGCTACGTTAAGTAGACATATACCTCGGTAGTTCTTACATTCCACTTAAAAATCGGTATCAGTAGCCCCATCTGCCAGTCCTCCGGTACTCTTTCTTCGCCCCTTACTTTGACTATTGTTTGATGCAGTCGGTGCCATAAGTCAGGTCCTGCCGCTTTGAGCAGTTCGGCTGGTATATTGTCCCGCCCGGAGACTTGTTCGGCTTGAGTTTGTGGATGGCTTCTGTCACTTCTTCGTAAGTAGGGGTTTCGATCGTCGGCTCATCCGTCTGCACAGTACGCTGAGGAAGTTGTCTTGTCGGTTTGTTCAGCAGGTCATGAAAATACTCTGCCCATCTATTCGCTATCTCTTTCGTGTCACTCAGTAGTTGACTTGAAAAGACGCTCAATTCAAAAATTGTTTGTTTGGAAATTTTGTTCATCTTTCGGGATATTACACTTAAGGTAGTTCTAGCGAAACACCGACAACATCGTAAAAATCGTAACGTTTTATCTAAATACGCATAAAACTGACCACCGCACCAGCAAGGTTTTAACACCAAATTATTTCATTGTGATATCGTAAATAGCTTCGCTATCATTGATTTTAATTGAAATGAATTAAAACTTGTTTTCAAGAATTGAATTTATTTACTATTGATACGCAATAAGAGATGTTGGCTACTTACTGGCTATAGCCGCTTTACGATTCATTTTATTGTTCACATACCATTTCCTGTTTTATGTTCTTTTGAAATAAACTATTTCCTAACGCAGACCCAACTTCTATTATCAGAATTAAAAAGTAGGAAAAACAGACGTACCTCGTAATAAGTGATTTACTACTCAATTTATGCTCACGAGATAATAATATAACGAAAATTTTGCGTGGAGTTCACAAATTGGATTAGGAATTTGTCATTGTGGCCAAAATCGCTTCTATAAACATTTTTAATTAGTTACTCGAACTGTTTAACTGCGTTTGGAATTGGTGTGCTTAAATCGTTGATAAGACCAAATTTTGTCGAGCTGAAAATACAATAATTAACTTCAACTCATTATTGAAGCTCATTTAATGAACGCGTAGACTAATAAACCATGTATGCTGTGACGTTGTGCATGTTGTGTATACAACGTCGTAATCAAATTTCAGATAACCTTCGTGTGTTGCTGGTAAACTTAATCAAAGGCATATCATATTACCCAAGCAAACACATTTTACACATCTATATATCTCGTTTAGCGCTTATCTCCGTCGATATGAATGTGTGTATTATATAAGGAAGGCGTGCGAACGGTTCTAGCTTATGTGGACATGTCTGTATATCAACATGATGATTCGTAGATTGAAATTAAAGAGTTCAGTTGCTGTTGGTATTTTGATTTTGTTTAGATTGACTATGGGCTACTATTATGTTACGAGTTTTTTTTTCTTTTTGAAGTTGAACTTTTTTTTCGTATTAGTTAAATGATTAAAGATTTATGAACGAAGCTTTTGAAAGCTTACTATCGTAAGATATTAATCTTGTAAAAGAATTTTGGCAACGTCTTCCTTTCCTTTATATTATCTTATGACACGAGAGGGAAAGTTATAAAGAGGCAAATTGATAGAAGTTTAAGTAAACAGTATCTTGAAGTGCAAAGGCAAATAGAATGTACTGCCATCTCTTTATGGTGCAAATACCCAAAATTGAAAATAAAAATGGAAATCGACGAAATCGAGGCTTTTACAATTTTTTGTTTTCGTTTTCCCTCAAGGTGTCATACATAGAAATATAACTAAAGACCCGTACGTATCAGAATAGATGTGGCAAATCGAAGAGATTTTGCAAATAGGTGCGAACTTATCAGAATTGCAAATTGTTACAAA
>CM055403.1:151201180-151239581 GCA_029228625.1 Pseudolycoriella hygida
CAAAATTAAATTTTCTTTTCTTTTCTTGTATAACATTAGATGTACATTAAATGTGCAAGTAATTAACACTAAAATGTACATTAAACGTACATTAAATGTGTATTCAATGTGTTTTAAATGTACATTAGATACACATACATGTACCACACTTCAGTGTACATTTAATGTACATTAAATGGGTTCACATTTAATGTACATTAAATGCACTTCTCGTTCCAAAGAAAAGGTATAACGGTAAGGACGCTTTTTAATATACATTAAATGTCCTGGAACTGGAGCACATTAAATGGGATCAGCACATATTCCGTTGGCACTTTATGTACATTTCGTGGGGTCAATTGTTATCTGGGATTATAACAAAGTTAATTCGAAAGAAACTCTTTACATCAGTAAACAATAAAAAAGGAAAAAAAAATCAGGCTAAAATCGAGAGAGAAAAAAAGTGGAAAACTCAGTAAATCAATGAATCAATAAAGTAAAAGACGAGAAGAAATATTTATAAGTATCTGCTTTCGTATATGGTCTGGAAACTCAATTTCGTCCGTTCCATTGGTCCCAGTGCCCAGACCACTGGGGCCCTATTTTCAATATTCGAGAGATTTTAAATCGATCGAAATCTCTACACGAGACGTCGTGATTCGGAGAGATTAAATTTTCAATTCGTGACCTTTGACGTTCCTTCTGAGAGCTTCTCGTAAATGTCAAATTTCTCGTAAAATTGTCTCGTGGTATTGCGTTAGGGAGAAATATTTTTCGATGGAAAAAATTCTCAATATCACAAATATTGAAAATAGGGCCTCTGACCCGATTTCCACATAATTTTTTTCCCATTTTTATGAGAATTTAAACCAAAATAAAATTTCCATGCTATACTTGCTGAGATATTTGCAAAAAAGTTTCACCGACCCTCGAAAAACCGTGTTTTTGGTCACTTTTTCTACCATATCTCCGGAACCACTTGACCGACTCATCTTTGAACTTGAATCATGGGACAGATGTATCTTTCAAGGAATAAAAAGTGATCGGGTGCAACCGTTTAGAAAAAGGCTGTCTGACGGACAAACGGAAATTTTTTTTCGCTCTAGTCGATATTAAATGCATCCTCCACATTCCCGCCGAGGTCTGCACCATGTTACAATAAAATGCCTTGTAGTAAGCGACTTATTCTAAGTTGAAAGGCCATTCAACTCATTTTCGTATTTCATTTGTTACAGAAAATCATAAGATAATGGTGAATAGTGTGCTTTTACTTTTTACAGCTTTTCGCTGCCCTCCATCTTGACCACTTGGTTGGTTTTTTTAGAAACAGTAATAGAAATGGAGAGCAAAAGAAAATTATTCAATAGGTCAGTTCTCGTTACATTTCCACAATTAAAGCCCATTCTATGCCTGAGCAGCCAGAGCAAAGATTTAACTGCTCTTCAGCAGTCACATAAAAGTCTCCTACGTTTGAAAATTCCCACAGTCTTATTTTCAAGATCATTCAGCAACGAAAAAATTCCAAATATTTTTCAACAACACCTTGCAATGTGCACATGCTAACTATGTTGATGTTACCAACGTAATGAATAATTTTTTTCACGTTAAATTGCTTGTCATTGATCAAATTAATGGAACAAATTTTATGATTCCAAAGAGGGAAATATATATTTGAAAGGCACGCTTGATACAAGTGATATGTTACTTTTATATGCGGGACAAGCAGTTGTCTTGTAATACTACGTTACAATTGCGCCACTTTGATTTGGATTATTTTATTATGCAGATGACGGTGTTCAATGTAAGTTGTTCAAGTGCTGCGTGGTGTTAACAAAATAAATTGGCACGTGACATTCGTAACGCGTATCGATTGTATTTGAAAATATTGTTACTGTTAATCAGAAAAAAATCGAATTCTGAAGTTATTTGATTTTTAATACGGTGAATAGCTACATTAAAAATTCTCTTCGGAAATTCGTAACTTTCTGTCAGGACTTAACTAACAAAATCTGCTAGAAATGCTAATTTAGATTTCAAAATTGAGAATACCTTTGAATGTTGCACTTTCGCTAGTGCCGAATACCTCACAACAACTTTAGCCATCCGACTTTACTTTTTTCAACATAAATCTCAAAACGCATCAAAACTAAGAAAAAAGGTTCTTCCTTCTTCTTCTTTCTTAGCCCATGTATATCCACTGCTGGACGTAGGCCTCCCCCCTCCTTCCACTTTGTACGATTCATCGCCATTTGCTGCCAATTTGTTCCTGATACTCGTTTAATACTGTTGGTCCATCGTTCTGGTGGTCTGCCCTTCGGTCTCATTGTGGGTGGTCTCCATGACATTATATTCTTGGTCCATCGTTCATCGGTCGTTCTTGCAATATGTCCTGCCCAGTTCCATTTCAGCTTTGCTATTCGCTCCATGACATCCACGACTTTTGTTTGGTGTCGGGTCCAATGATTTGACTTTTTGTGTCTGAGCGATATTCCGAGCATACTTCTTTCCATGGCTCTTTGAGCGACTCCCAGTTTATTTTCCGATGCTTTTGTTAACGTGAGAGTTTCAGCTCCATACGTCTTTCTGACTGGCACTATAAGGACGTCGTGCAGAATTTGGAAAGAAAGAGGAAAGTCGAGCTCCGCGTTCACCTCAAACAAATGAAAGTTTCATCTCTATCATCAAACCTAACGGATATCAATAAAACCGAGATCTATATTTTTTCGATATAAATACGGAGGAAAATTTAAAAAAAACACATGAATCGAATACTTTACGTTTGAGGCTGTTGTTGATTTTGATTTGAAAAATCAAATTTAGCTTTCCGAACGCTGCCCATTCGAGACCAATTCTTCGTCCGATTTCGGCAGTTTGATTGTAAAAACAAATTTCAGTTTGTGGTCAAGATAGATGTAATTGGCGACCCTTTCGATCACTGTGTCTCTGTCGTCGTCGATGTTTGTCATGATCTTCGTTTTTGACAAGTTCATCTTGAGTCCAATTTTGCTAGACTCTTCATTCAACTGTTGTAACATCAATTGGGCTTGATCCAGATCCGAACGTATTTCAGATGGCACCGTTCGTTTCATATTGTACGATACTGAGAAATTCAAAATCTCAACAAGCAGCGTATTTCAGCTAGCATTGTTCGTTTCACATTGTACGACGTTGAGATTTTCAAAATCTCAACAAGCAACGTCAATCCCAGATAAAAGTTACCCCACGAACCCCACGAAATGTACATAAAGTGCCATCGGAAAATGTGCTGATCCCATTTAATGTGCCCCAGTTCCAGGTCATTTAATGTATATTAAAAAGCGCCCTTACCGTTACATCTTTTCTTTGGAACGTGAAATGCATTTAATGTACATTAAATGTGAATTACATGTCCATCTAATGTACATTTTAAACACTTTGAATACACAACTAAGGTACATTAGTAGTACTTTTTAGTTTGAATTACTAGCACATTTCATGTACATATAATGTTACGTAAGAAAAGAAAGGAAAATTGTATTTAGTTTTCCGACTTTTCTATTTCGGTTTTTCTTATTCTGATGATCGCTACGTCCTCCATCTACATTTTTTTATGTCAAGCTCTCATTTTTTTTGTTAGAAAAATTTTTGCCCTTTGCGGGACTTGAACCCATGACGCTCGGGATTATGAGTCGACTGCTTTACCAATTGTGTCACCGGATACTTATGTGTTGGTGTACTTTTTTTGTACTGAGAGAAAAAGTTTTGGAAGATATGCTAGTAAATGAAAATTAAACAAACTCCACAGTAAATTTATTTGATCGAACACACTGTAGGCGGTTGTACATTTACAAAAAAGTTTTTATATCCCTGCACACTGCGCACGTTGATGCTGCATTCAAATTATTGTATCATCTTTATTTGAAATTGATTTTATGCGAAACAATAAAAAATCTATTCCCCGTTAGCTTTTTCTTCGAACACATTTTTCTTTATTTTCTTTTAAAATTCGATACTTTTTTTTTCACGGACTAAAAATATACATTTCTGATAAAATTAAGATGAGCATTTTTCGAAGCACATAATCTAAAAATGTACTTGTAATCTAGTGCAATAATTTCGAGCTTTAATGGCACAAAAAATGTGCCTTTTATTTACGTCTAAAATGTACTACATCACAAGCACATTTTTGGTACATTAAATGTGATAGGAATAGTGTACACCTTATCACGCACATAAAATGTGCGAAAAATGTATTTGTGATCTAGTGCAATAATTTCGAGTTTTAATAGAATAAAAAATGTGCTTTTTATGCACATCGAAATATGTACCACTTTACTAGCACATTTTTTGTACATTTTATGTTTATTTAGCGTTTGGTTCTTACAATCTGTTTACAGTTTTTTTCGTGTATTAATTCTAATTAGTAGACCAAGAGGTCGGTTACGACAGGTTTGGGCTTATTTCTAATTATGATATCACAATCATTTCTTATTCTAAGTTCACACTCTTTGTCATTCATAGTTGGTTTGTAAGTTATAGTGTATAGTTGGTCGGTGATACCAACTGGTTCGGCAACCGGGAGGATGGCATATTTGATGTTCTAGGAACAGAACATTGTGTGCGTGCGCTCGATATGTGTGAATTTTTCCGAGCCGCCATCGTTCACGCGCTGATTTTTGAAATCGTCGGTAACTTTGCAGTGTCGTGGCGCCATCTCTGATAAATCAACGGAACTTCCAGTTTTCATCTGTTGTATGGCGGTATTGTCAATGACGCATTCTTGATGCTTTCCAGATGAATTTTTTTTCGACTGATTTGGGGAAGGAATATTAAGCTGGGGAGGGTATGCGGAGTCCCTTAACTGTGTCAGACGAGCTAATACAGTTAAGGAAAAACCGAAGGGTAGGACCATGTCAAGGTGGGATTCGAACCCACGACCTCTGGGATGGTGAGTCAGCGCGCTTAACCACTGATCCACCGAGGCCACTACACTTTATGTACATATTCTCAACAACATTGAATTTCGCACATTTAATGTGGGCAACCACAATAAAAAGTCTGATCTTTGTTATATGGGAATGTCAATAAATATTGCATTTGTTCAATTTAGCAAGCGTTAATATCCTTACTCACCACTCATGTTCACTACGGACAAAAATTTATGCTCACCACTGTTGAGATTTTGTTGAGATTTCAAGAAAATTCTTGAGATTATTGAGATCTCAAGAAAAGTTGAGATCCTGTTGAGCTAAGTTGACCCACATAAAACTGTTCGTACTGTACCCTCTTTAAATATCACACATCTAAGTTGACAATCGCATAAACAGACATACTCATCTATGGTATAATATATACGCGTATTAACTGTGACAATCTGAGAATTTGTTTTACAATTTGCTATGCAACTAGAGAGAAAAAGAATTTTTCAAATCGTGTTATTGCTTCTCTATCCTTCGGCTCGGCGGAAAGCGAACTCGTCATAGACTCTTTTAACATTTTTGACGTTCGCTAAAAAAATCTTTTCTTTGAAATTTGAAGTCAAAGGCTAGTGAATGGATGCATTGAAAGAAGAAAAATATTTTTTCTTTACAAGTTGAGATGAAATCTTATTTTATTGCCTAATATTTGTGAATTATTTACAAAAAATTCTTATTTGTTTATCGATTTTGAGTTGTTTTCAATGCTAAAAACAGTTTTCTGAGAATTATTACTCAAATATTATGTCCTACTTAACTAACAGCTTTCATCCAAGCGTTTAGTATGACGACGCGCCGGCTTAATCGTCATATGCATACTATGTTTGGAAATATCCATTCTCTCACTCTCATTTTTTATATGAACACTCACATAAAAATTGAGAGTGAGAGAATGGATATTTCCAAACCTAGCATCATAACGTCATATAGTTATGTTAAAGAATATGAAATTTAATGATGAAGTGCCCAAGTTGACAAGCACACAATTTTCTGTCGCTTCAAATATTATGAATTTCGTCGTGAAATTGTGCATACTTTGACATAAGCCGACGCCGCACTAAAAGCCTGAATGAGATTGTAACTAATTTAAAATTATTGGTTTTCCACTGAAAACTTTATTTTCCTCGTTCTATCGCACAAATTAGCAAACAAATCGTAATAAACAACGAATATTTACAAACAAAGAAACAGGCAAATAAAACAAGTGTTATTAATTATCCAATCATCGAGTGACTGTGTGGTGCGTGTAAAAAAACATATTAAAATGAGCTGTGATGTATATGCTGCTGAAAATCAGTTTGTTTATTGGCTACACAATTTCTATTCGCATTGCTAGAAGGCCCCATGGGCCAAGCAGCTAGTATGTGCCGCTTTAAAGGTTGCCGCTACAAGAAGAATAAGCCAGGTGAATATTTAACTTTTATTCATAAGTTTTACTGTTGGAATAAGTTTGGAAGACTTCTGCCGATACAACGACATTAAAGTTAATGAGTTTTCCTTTTTTCCTGACCATAAGATTGACAGAAAAAATCGACCAACAATAGAAATGACGAGCCCTTCCTCCCCGCTTATAACAGCAAACGAAATTTATGGACAGCTTCTGAGATTCCGTTCACAAATGACGTCACACATGCTATAAAAAATGAGTATCCATAAAAAGGTCATAACTTATGCAGGACACCAAATTCTGTTTATAGGACTCTGGCTACCCCCTGGGGATGTGTTTGGGGGGTAGCCGGAGTACTATAGACAAAATGTCTGACCAGTTTAGAGTTATAAACTTTGTGGATTTTATAGCAAGCGTGACGTCATTTATGAACAGCCCCTAAACAGTTTTCAGTTTTCAATGTTTAAGGTTCTAGAGTCAAGTAGGTAATTTAGGGATTGTATGCCGTGCATGTTAACATCTTTCACTTCGTTATAGAATTACCATAAGACCGAAATATTTGGTTTGAAATAAATGAATTTGAGGAACACCGAGGACGTAATCTTCAATACTTGAAAATAAATTTATGATTATAAATAAAATCCAAAGGTACTTGATCTCTAAACTCACGTACATATCATGTAATGAATCAATACTAAGAAAACTCACCAGAGCATACATCTCTACCAATGATCAGCTACACTAATTTCTGATCCATCATCAAAAATGCTCATCTTTTATTATTGTTTTTCTTTCGAAAAAAGAAATTAATCACCAGCATTAAGAGCAAATAAATACAAATTCATCTGATTACTGTTTGTGTATAATTCCATATAATTTAAGATGGATCGATGGATGGTAAATTTACGTTTTATTTCTTTTCGCAATTCGTGGAAAGGAAATTTCGTCATTGTACGAATGTGCGATACACACTAAGGATAACAATGATGATTGTTTCTCGTTATAAATGAAATACATTCGCTCTCATTAAAAGGTATTAATTATTTACTATTTTTAGATTGAAAAATCGATACTGTTCTATCTATAGATTCGAGAATTTTTATGAGAAATTCGCTACAAATTATGTGTCAGATGATGTCTAACGGAAAATGCGTAGTTCTGTAAATTTCTGTATGTCCCGCTCAAATTAATAAATACGCAAAAAAATATACTCTTCAACATAGCAAATGACTTTTTTTTGGAATGGGGGCACCTGGGGCGCCTAAGTAGAGGTTTTGTACTCGAATAGGCAATAATACTGCACTCAATTTTCTCTGCAACACAGCAAAAAAATGTGTGCAATTAATTTAGAAGATCTAAAAAATAATTTTTTCCAATTCACCGACAAAAACTCGCTTTTTCGGGCGTCATTTCGGTGTCGCATGAAGTCATTTTGCCGCACTAGTGTGATGACGGTTTTTTTACGCTCTAGTGCGAAGAAGATTTTTTTCGCACTACTATTAGTGCGATGACGGTTTTTTTACGCACTACTTGAATTGAATTTTTATATTAAAAGAAAATCTCGTTTTTGTCGGCGAATTGCAAAAAACGTTGTTTGATACACGTTACGTATGCTGGTAGTTTAACGCACACGATGTGTGCATCTAGTGCGAAAAACTACCTTCATACGTAATTTGTGTCAAAAATTGTTGTTTATTATGATTTTAATCGTTGAAGAACTCTATCAGTAGCAGTAAATGTTGTCTTGCTTGACTCTAAAAGTTAAAAATAATTTTTAATGCGACAATTTTTGTAAACTAAAATCGTATTTAACAACTAGACTATAAGCACTACAGCCGCCTCAATCGAGAACATGAATTGGCCGATAGCCAACAATCACTGTTTATAATTGTTATTCCTCAGACAACTCAAAAAATTGTTTATAGTAGCTTCCGGTGGAATTATTTCGTATCGGGATGTAATAGGAATTTATTCGGCCCATCGGCGAAATATTTTGCGGCTGTCAACTGTTTTACCACTGTTTCTCCAACAGAAATTTTAAAATAACTATATCAATCATATAAATAAAGCTGTGCATTTTAGAGCTATACTGTAGAATAATTTTTTGTTCGGAATATTATTCTTTATCGATTAAAAATTTAGTTGTAAGACTTTCTAACTGAATTGAGTGTAATAAAGCAGAACACAGACGCTTTTTTTGCATGCAACTCGGTGCAAAGTACTGCTGCCTCGAGTCATAAGTACACATCTAGTGCTTTGCACTCGAATGCATAATAGTTGTTTATGCACCTCTTGCAAAAATTGATATTTTAACGTGTGGGGCATTGAGAACAGATATATAGATAAGTAAATTTGCCCTAGAGTTTATCGTTCTAGATAGATAAATAACTATTTTGGTATAGTTCCGACCTGATAGGGAAGCGGGTCCAAGCTGGGAGGGTGAGGAGGAAATTACATTAGAGGAGGTGTCACGATAGGTCAGCAAACTGAAGGCAGGAAAATCCGCAGGGGCAAACGAAATTGGGACAGAATTTATTAAGAATAGCGTGTCAGGCTTTATAGGATTTTAATTTAGCCATGAAACCCTCAGTCGTGCCCGCTGACTGCAGCATCGGTGTTTTTGCTCTAATCTTTAAGAAGGGCAACCGTAAAGTTTGCAGCAACTACAGGGAAATTCCGCTTTTGAGCGTGGTCGGAAAGGTCTATGTGAGTGTTCGAGTAGATCGGGTTAGGGTTATAGTGGAAGAGGTTCTGGACGAGGCTCAGTGTGGTTCCAGACCTCTGAGAGGATGTCAGGATCAGATCTTTTGCCTCAGGCAAGCTATAGAAAAGCCCTTTAAAAGGAATATTTATCTACACTTGTCGGGTACAAAGACAAAAACTGCTCGGGGTGCTTAGCGAATACGGGATTAACGGAGGTTTGTTGGGTGCCATTAAAAGCATTTACTCAGGGAGCAAGTGTGAAGTAAGAATAGATGGTGAAATTAGTGAGGCTTTCGAGGTTAATGAAGGCGTTCGTCAGGGTTGTTGTCTCTCTCCTCTTTTGTTCATAATTTTCATCAGGCATGCCAATTTGTAGGGAAATGTGGAAGTTGGGGAAGTTATTATGAAAATCCTGCCCTATGAGGATGACTTAACTCTATTAGCAGATAGTACCAGTGATTTGCAGAGGGGGATGGACTAGAGGTGTGCGCCGGGGTTTCGTCAGCTGGGTGTTAGGCATGTCCGAAAAAAAAAAAGTTTTTTCAAATTGATTCCTTAACCTCACACAAAATATTTTTTGACCCAAAAAACACCAAAAATATTTTTTTTTAATTTTTTGAAAGAAAATTGTCGGTGGGAAAAATCAAAAACTTCATTTTTTCAAATTTTGCATTTTAAAGCGTCGTCAGCGCCACCTATTTTGCCTAATTTTTCCAAATTTATTTTTCCCTAAAAGGCTCATTCATTACCTTTCCAACGATACCCCACACAACGAATTTGATGGAGAAATGAGTTTTATTCGATCGATTTTCCACTGGGATGTAATCGTGAATTTGCTTTTGAAAAAGTTCAAAATGAAAGATTCTGAAGAAAATTTACATGACATGCTTGCACAAAAAAAATTGTATGAAGCTCATTTCTCCATCAAATTCATCGTGTGGGGTATCGTTGGAAAGGTAATGAACAAGACTTTCAGGGAAAAATAAACTTGAAAACATTGGGCAAAATAGGTGGCGCTGACGACGCTTTAAAGTGCAAAATTAGGTTTTCGATTTTTCCCTCCGACAATTTTCTTTCAAAAAATTTAAAAAATATATTTTTGATACTTTTTAGGTCAAACAATATGTGAGGTTATGTGAGGTTAAGGAATCGATTTGAAAAAACTTTTTTTTTTCGGACATGCCTACTGGGTGTTTATGACAGTCTCTAGCCTTAGGGCTACATTCTAGACTTGTCGAATGTTCAGCAAAAATGTAGAGGAGTGTTGTATCTAATCGGCTCATAAAGACAATTTTGCTTGTAAATGTCTATGGAACACATTATTTGAGTTGCGCCGACTTTAAGTCGACATTCAGCTGAGAATCGGCTAAAATTCGGCGCAACTCAAATAATGTGTTCCAGTGACATTTACAAGCAAAATTGTCTTTAAGAGCCGATTAGATACAACTCTCCTCTACATTTTTGCTGAACATTCGACAAGTCTAGAATGCAGCCCTAAGGCTAGAGACTGTCATAAACACCCAGCCGAAGAACCCCGGCGCACACCTCTAGGATTGACTGCCTGAATGTAGGATGTGAGGAGTACGGGGTGAGGATAAGTGTAAGCAAAACTAAGGTTATGCATATTGGCAAATATCGGAAAGAGGTACTTCGTAGTATAAATGGAGATTGGAGAGCAGCTACAACAGGCTTCTGAGTTTAAATATTTAGGGAATTTGAAGAAAGGAGGAAAATGGGAAACGCAGTGGCCAGTCAGCTGAGGTCTCATGTGTTTAACAAAAAGTAATTAAGTAGCGGCACAAATCAATCTTTAGGCCAACGATTTTAAATGATAATGAAAGTTGGGTGGACTGCAGATATCTCGTGTTCTCAGGATTATAGCAAGGGTTCGTAGAAGGGAGCAGTAAAAATTTAGGAATTACGTCGGTGGAAGAGACGGCAAGAGTTAGTCGCCTGAGATAGTACGGGCACGTTCAAAGGATGGGTAATATAAGGTTCCCAAAGAGGATATTAAATGCCCAGGTCCCGGGCGTTCGACCTAGGGGTAGGCCAAGGAGAAGGTTTATAGACTCAAATAAATCAGATTTAGAAGTTAGGGGATTTTCACTGAGTGAACAAACCATCTCCTTGGCAGGGGATAGGAGGATATGGAGGAGGGTGGTCCAAGATCACCCGGTTATGGCGTAAGGTATAAACGGCCTATAAAGTTTGATGATGAAATGTCTCAGCCCCAAATTTTTTCTTTAATACTGATAGCCATTCCATGAACTCTCAAATAGGAAAGAATAAAAAAAATCGAATAAATTTTCCCGATTTATGTAGAAAATACACTCAGGGGAGACTCATTCTTCCATAAATTGTTGGGTTTCATCAAATAAAAATTTTCTCCATTTAATGTACAAACAATCCAAAGCCATATATCACGTTTTTACGAGGGGTTATCCACTGGTAAAAAATTTGTATCAAAAATTCCAATTCCATAAAACCATTCCAAAAATTCCACTTCAATTCCAAAAATTCCAATTTAATTCCAAAAATTCCACGTTATTTCCAAAAATTCCATGTTATTTCCAAAAATTCCGCGTTAGTTCCAAAAATTCCACTAAAATTCCGAAAATTCCACTAAAATTCCAATAATTCCAAAAATTCCATTTCAATTCCTAAAATTCGTTTTGGTAGATAAACCCTCGCATTTTGATGATTTTAGGAAAAAAAAATTTTAAAATTGGTTGAAATTTGCTCGAGTTTGTCAGAAATTGTTTTTGTCACAGTTTGTCACACGATATAGGTGTATGTCGTTGGCACCCCCCATTTATGTGCTGGGGGTGGGGAGTTCAGAATACTATTTATGTGCTCACTGATGGTACCAACCCGAATTTTTGTGCTCATAAGGTAATCGAGCACAAAATTCCTGAACATTGCAAACGTGTCAAAACGGTCATTTTTGTATGGGGACTGCGTCACGCTCACATTTTAACATTGAAATTCTTATCTCAGAATTTTGTGCTATTTATGTGCTGACAAACGTCTAAGTTTAAATTTTTGTGCTGATCAGGGAGCAGAGTACGAAAATATTGAAATGGTCAAATATGTCAAAATGGTCATTTTTGTATGAGAGCTACCTCACAGAAAACTTTTAGCACTCAGCCTCTTAGCTCAGAATTACGTGCTATTTATGTGCTGACAAACGTGCAAGTTTCAATTTTTGTGCTCATCAGGAGACCGAGCACAAAAATGTTGAAATATGTCAAAATCGTTATTTTTATATGAGGGGTCCATATAGTACGTCCGCATTTTTTTTTTAATTTTTGACCCCCCTCCTCTTCTGTCGGACGAACCCTGAACTGAAGGCAGCACTGAAAGATTTGAGCCTGATTTCGAATAATAATTTTTTGTAAAGTTTGAACAAAGTTATATATTTTCAAAATATAAAAAAGAAAATTTGTGACGACTTTTTCTGTTCTTTTTGTATTGTATGGTTTTTCCCTGAGGTCATCAAACACCTGCCACGTGTTACTCAATTTCACCGCTGCCACGTAGTGTCCGGTATCGCCACTTATCGTTGGGGGTTGGTACAAAGCCACACCGAACAAAGCATAGGGTTTCTCAAAAAATTCAAGAGAGACAGACAAATCCTCCAACTTGACTTCGTTAATGACTTGAAAATTATTTTCATGTTGATGACCAGAATCTGAAAATGAAATTTTGATGTAAAAGTGATCAAACAAAAACTCTTTAAAAAAGGAAGGGTGACGTAAGTCCTTGTTTCTTCTTCCAAAACTGTCTCTCTGTCTCTCTGTCAAAACTGTCTCTCTTGAATTTTTTGAGAAAACCTATGCTTTGTTCGGTGTGGCTTTGTACCAACCCCCAACGATAAGTGGCGATACCGGACACTATGTGGCAGCGGTGAAATTGAGTAACACGTGGCAGGTGTTTGATGACCTCAGGGAAAAACCATACAACATAAAAAGAACAGGAAAAGTCGTCACAAATTTTCTTTTTTATATTTTGAAAATACATATAACTTTGTTCAAACTTTACAAAAAATTATTATTCGAAATCAGGCTCAAATCTTTCAGTGCTGCCTTCAGTTCAGAGTTCGTCCGACAGAAGAGGAGGGGGGGGGGTCAAAAATTAAAAAAAAAATGCTGACGTCCTTTATATACCCCTCATATAAAAATAACGATTTTGACATATTTCAACATTTTTGTGCTCGGTCTCCTGATGAGCACAAAAATTGAAACTTGCACGTTTGTCAGCACATAAATAGCACATAATTATGAGATAGGAACCTGAGTCCTAAAATTTTTCTGTGAGGTGGCTCCAATACAAAAATTACCATTTTGACATATTTCTAATTTTCAGTACTTTTGTGCTCGGTCTCCTGATGAGCACAAAAATTGAAACTTGCACGTTTGTCAGCACATAAATAATTCTGAGCTAAGAGACTGAGTGCTAAAAGTTTTCTGTGAGGTAGCTCTCATACAAAAATGACCATTTTGACATATTTGACCATTTCAATATTTTTGTGCTCTGCTCTCTGATGAGCACAAAAATTTAAACTTAGACGTTTGTCAGCACATAAGTAGTACAAAATTCTGAGCTAAGAATTTCAATGTTAAAATGTGAGTGTGACGCAGTCCCCATACAAAAATGACCGTTTTGACATGCTTGCAATGTTCAGGAATTTTGTGCTCGATTACCTTATGAGCACAAAAATTCGGGTTGGTACCATCAGTGAGCACATAAATAGTACTACTTTTTCTGAACTCCCCACCCCCAGCACATAAATGGGGGGTGCCAACGACATACACCTACACGATATGTTTCACATCTAGTGACAAAAACAGCATAATTCTCAACTTGTTACATAAATTACTATTACATAATCGAAATGTGTGACAAATCGAGCGTCATTAGGAAATTATTGTTAACGTTATTCATTTCCGACACAGATTTCGTGCACCTCAACAAAAGTGCTGATTCATTTTCAAATAATAATTTTCATCCGTTTTTACAACGACGGTAAGATATTTTAATATTACCCACGCTTCATTGGTTGTCCTATTTACATTGGCAACATAAATCTGATTTCCAGTACGATGTAAGTCAATTAAGCCCCAAAAGACTGTAATTTCGTAATAATTTGTTAGATGAAGTGAGAATAAGCAAGCAGAAAAAACAAAATACGGGATAATTTTCAATGTGTTCTATTTCCAAAATTTTCTTCTTACTTTTTCCACATTAACTCGCATTGCTTTTTACAAACTAGAAGAGTGTGAAAGTCTTATTAGAAGGTACAACAAAACATTAGGTGCTGTGAAATGTATGACAGATTCAAATTACAGATCTTTGCAATTAGCAAAAAAAGGTAGAGTTTGCAATTCCGTGTCGGTGAAAGCATTTCTTCATCTACAACAGAAATAATTTTTTAAAAAGGTAAACAATATTAAGAAAAATATGAATCAAAAGTCAGTACGGTTGAGTACGAAGGTGTTAAGGGGCCATTCAAATAGTGCGCACGCATCTAAGGGGGGAGGGGTTTTTTCGAAAAGCGTGCAAAAGCGTGCGAGGGGGAGGGGGGTATCATTCGAAAACGTGCGTACTCTTGTGATATTTGATCTGTTTAGGTTTATTTTCCTTTAAATTAGCAAAGGGACAAGATATGATGATACAAGTAAAGCTAAAAATGAGGTTCTTGGAAAGTTATGGTCCATTTCTTTAATTGTGTCAATAATTTACTTACACTCGTCATTTTTCTCATCTCCATACTTTTAATGGGCACTAATGAGATTTTCCAACGTGTCGTCGACTATGTGAAATTTTAAAAGGTTAACCACAACACATCGAAACATGTGAAGCAGCATGTACTATGCCAATCCCGAATCGGTTGACGAAAGTAGCTGGGAGACGTTAGCTGCGGATAGGTTCGTTTGGAGATGCAGAAGACTTTCAACAGGTGGTAGTGCACTATTTCCAATCTAATCCAGGCTTTCAGAGAGCAGCCGATTCAAAATAAATCTTTTGTTTAGGCACTGGCGTTTATATTTTCTCCCAATGCGTATTCTATAGAAATTTTTTTTGCAGTTTTCGCTCTGAAAACGTATATGGTGTGAATCGTGAGTATAAATTTCGTGCGCACTTTAGGGGGGGAGGTCTTTCGAAAAGCGTGCGAAAGCGTGCACAGGGGGGAGGGGGGTCAAAAAAGGTCAATTTTTGGCGTGCGCACTATTTGAATGGCCCCTAAGTTGCTCTGAGAGAACATTGTATTCTGATTTGCATTGCGATGTCTTTCAGAGACCTGCGAGCTGCTCTTGAGAAGAGTTAGTTACTTTACATGTTTCTGCTCGGTAAATGCGTCATTACCTCGTTGCAAGCGACTCGGAAGACGTATGTACCAAGCATCAACATGATGTATATTGTACGTAAGTGCTTCCAAATAGTTGTTTTGACTCGCAGGATTACAGCGTTCTCCTTCGGCTCATGCAGCAACCATCCTACGAGTCAAAACAACCAACTTGGAAGCACATACGAAGAGTGTTTTAGCAAAAGGTGATGTACTATTATCGCATACGAAGTTAATGTGTTGGTATAAACCATAACGTAATCGCCTGTGAAAATGGGTTCATCACGTTAATATGACGCGTGGGTGGCTTGTAGCCAAGGGCAAGGTCTATGATATAATCGCACCCGTAAACACATGTTTGTAAAATGCAATAACATAATAATACATAGACTGGGTCTACGTAACCATCACCTGAATCATATCTTAAAATATGTAAATAATTTGTGTGTATTATGCACATCGCACACCAACACGTACACAATTTAGTTTGTTCTGCTGAACATACGTAATCCACATAAATTGAGGTGGACACTACTCAACATTTTGCATTTCATTTCAATTTGTGTTACTTGTTTGTCAAGCACTGCCAATCTATACTTAATACATCATTGGTGGAATTTTAAAAAAGAAAAATAAAGCTAATAATAGGCTTGTTATGTTATATAATGCTAGCCCAGGCGCATGTATACACATCTCTTACATGCCTATATTTTCTACGTAACTAGTAGAAAAACATTCCTAAATTCACTGTTTTACAAGCCCTGCCCCTGCTTCTTACTGGCTTTGTTTACTACGAGTGATCCCGGACTAATGAGATTTAGTGGATCCCATATGATTTAAAGATGAGTGCGGGAAGGTAATTGCATTTTTACCGGGAAAAATAATACGCTGGGGTACATCTCACCTCCCACTTGCAACATAAATTTACACTTTAAAGAACAATTATTGTGACAGAAAATTATATAAAACGAAACGGACTGCTTTCGAAATCTACTGGAAAGATCACGAACTTAAAATGCAAATGGTTTGAATGAATATTCAAATTCACTAATGTTGCAAGTTTAAATGCAGGTCTTTATTTCTAATATGAGGGTCTGCTAGTCTAATTACTAGTTGCACACCCAAATGCATTTCATTTTGTGTTTGACAACACCGAGTTACAGAATGCATTATGTTCTGATAATGCTGTTTAACCAATGCATTCCCACCAAGCATTATTTAGCATTAAAATAAAGTGCTAGTTGGTGAGCTATTTAATATTTAACGTATGTTTTTAAGTGCATTTGGTTGTGCATTGAAAAAGATTATTTGAATAAAATTAATTTATTCGTTCGGAATTCTAAAAACCTCCGCAAAACCAGCAAAACATTCATCGCTAGTTTGTACATATTTTTGAAATCGTAAATTCAAATAAATAAACGAGTTTTGCATTTAGATGAGTAACGTACCCAACGTTTGAGCTTGTACTTTGACATTGAGAAGTGAGTTAACAAAAAGAACCCTTCGTTCATTACCATTTCTTTTACTCGGAACGTTAATAAATTTCTTGTTTTTTCTTTTTCAGGTCTGCACCTGCGCAGTACAGAACATACGGCAAACAGAATGCCTGCAGAGCAGGGGGGCACAGCGGGACTCGATCATTCGGGTTCTCGATCTGGTGTCCCCCTGCCGCTGTCGATAACACCATCTCAACAACAACCCTACGATGCCGAGTATTCACGTATGGAATCTTGGATGGATGAGAATCCAGAATTCATTCAAGATTATTTCATAAGGTAATTTCTTTATATTTGGTCCGGCTTGCTCTACGTTATGTTGAGCTGTAATTGAGCTTCGAGTTATATAAATGACGCTATTTACTATCCAATTGAAAACTTTAAGATAAGTAATGCTTCCACATTAGGAGGGTAGAAATCAAATTTCTGCGTATGAAAGCTGAAAGCGTAGAAAAATTATTACATTAGCGGGTCCGGCATTTGTGACGCATTTTTTTAATCAAAAGTGAAAATATTTCAAAAGAATTTTGTGCGTTCCGAAGCTGCAAGCGTCACCCAAATTGATATCAGTTGTTTTGGAAGAAGGGACGAGGACTTGCGTCACGTTTCCCTTTTAAAAAGGGTCTTCGTTGTGATTGTTATGTTTTGCATTATTTTGAGCCTCCGCTGCCGCCGAACCGAAGCGCCGCGGCTACTACTTCCATGGGCAAAAATGATCCCCTTAACTGCTTCTACAACATATCAAAAGTTTTTTTTGAGCCGCCGCCGCCGCCACCGAACTGAAACGCGGCGGCTATTACTTCCATGGGCGAAAATGATCCCCTCAACTTTCTCTACAACATATCAAAAGTTTTTTTTTTGAGTCCCCTCCTATTTTCCGCCATTTTTGCGGTCACCCTGATACACTACACATCCAACCCAACAATTTTCCCTTAGACACCAAACCTCTATCTCGAACACCCAACCCAACAATTTTCCCTTAGACACCAAACCTCTATCTCGAACTCCCAACCTTGTCTCATACAAAATGTGCTACCATACACATTACACACACAAACACAAACATATGGGCTTTATATGGCGCCTTCTAAAAGCGCTGGCGCCCAAACGAGAATGCCCACCCGAAGGTCCCTGCAAAATATCAAGAAAAGTTAACGAGCCGTTTTCGAGCACGAGCCAAAAAAGGCGGTTTTCATACAAATGGCTCTGGAGCTAACTAACTAACCCACTAACAAACTAACTAACGTAGTACAGGACGTTTGCATTAACTTTGGCTTCTATGAAACAGCACTTTTTGTATAGGAAATGATCATTTTCTAAAGGTCGTATCTTCGGATCCACCGAACCGATTTTAATGAGTGAAAAGACACTTCGCCTTAGAATTTTCCGTACAATCTAGGAAAAATATTTTCCGGGGAGTACGTCGCAAGGGGGGAAGTCAAAACTTAGCTGTATATATGGTTTCGCAGTCACGAAAAAGATTTTTCTGAATTTTTTGTTCATATGGGGACTTGCGTCACGGGCGCATCGCTACCGCTGCTGACTTTCATTCTGGTTCAATGATCTCCTTATCTATCCATTGTTAGCCCAGGTTTCCACTATGCAAAAGACCCGTACGTATCAGAATAGATGTGGCAAACAGAGTAGATGTTGCAAAAAGAGTCGAACGTTTCTGTTGCCTGAACTCTTAAGTATATGCAATTAAGTCCTCGCTAAATTGGAGTGGAAATCGCCGAAAGGGTAATACTGAGAAAACCCGTACGAAGCAACGGCGTTAAAAATTCTTAAATTCCCTAAATTAACCGCAGAATGTAGAAAAGACTTGGAGCGCTTAGGAGAGGCCTCTGACCCATAAATCTTCTCTTTTTTCTCTACAACACTGCACGAAAAATCTAATCATTAGGGTCGCGTAGCGTGAGTTTGGACCATACCAAGGACACTAGAGCCCGAACCACTCAACAGATTTCCACTGATTTAATTTTCGCAATTTTCTGATGTCCACATTTTTCATTCGAAACCTTGGAGAGCGATTTCCGTTCTAATTCCGCAGAGATATTTGCCCAAATTCAATAACTTAATTAATTTGTTGATTATCTTTCAGGAAAACAAAAGGTTCTTGAAAATCGGATAAGATTTATCTAATTTATGTGGAAAAAATACGTCTGGCACTAGCAGAGACTCAGTTTTAGGGCTCGGCTGAGTCCAAAAGCTCAAAATCAAAAAAGTTTCTTCCATAAATTTGTAGGCACGCCCAAATCTTTGAAAAAAAAATTATCAAAATTGGAAAAGATTTACTCAAGTTATGAGCAAAAGACTAAAAACCACTTAAAAGCCCTTAAAAGCCCTTGGGCCGACAGTGCCCAGATTCAATCCCATAGACAATTTTTCGATTACCTTTCAGGGAAAAAAGTTTTGAAAATCTTTGGAGAGAGTATCCATCTTTCTGACTCAATCAAAGTCCTAGGACTAGTAGTGGACAGGAAAGTCAAATTTTCATTACACTTCAAGAATGTTATTGAAATAGCTACGGAGAGTGGCACTTTGGACTTACTTGGGGCCTCAATCCAAAAGTCCGAAGATGGATACACACCTCCATCATCAGACCTCGTCTAAGCTACGCAGCTATCGTTTGGTGGCCAAGATGCAATCTTACCACTTCTCATCTTAAGCTCGCACAATTACAAAGACTGGCGCTCATCGGTATCACGGGTGCCATGAGAACGGCACCAACAGCAGCCCTTGAATCCCTACTCAATTTAGTACCGTTGCACATATTCATTGAAGCAGAAGCACAGTCCTCAGCTTTAAGACTAAAATTTGCAAACTCGCTCATAACATGCCCGAATAACCATTCAAAAATCTAGAGGAAAATGATAAAAATGTCTCCTGAATTTGAAATGCCGTGTGAATCTATAGCTCCTATTTACAGATTTGAAAAATCATTTGCGATTAGCCTTCCCAACCGGAGCGATTGGACAAGCGACTCAGCTATTCCAACAGATAATCGCTTGTCTTGGTCTACAGATGGTTCACTGTCTAACGGAATCTCTGGAGCAGGATGTCCCGAACTCAATGTAGCCGATAATTTGCTTCTCGGCAAGCTCATAACAGTATTCCAATCGGAAATAGTATGTATTATAGGATGTGTTGACACAATGTTACCTTCTCTGGAAAACTCGCTCGCGGATCTAAGAATCTTCATACAGACAACCAGTCAACTATCAAATCATTAGGGGCATACAAGTTTACATCATCCCTCGTTCTAGAGTGCAGAGATTTAATCTAAACACTCTCTACTCTACATCAAGTAACACTTGTCTGGGTTCCAGGACATAGTGGAATCGCTGGCAACGAACAAGCAGACGAGCTGGCAAGCTTTCGTGGGTCCCGAACTCAGCACACCTGTTTCTGCATCTACGGTGCTTAACATTATAGCTCTCTGGAAGTCCAACTCCTTCTCTTCCCACTGGGAATCACTTAGCTATGCTAGACATGCCAAAAACTGTATTCGAATAAACGAAAAGCACACCAAGGAAATACTATCATTTTCCAAGTGTGACGTTAAAAGAATCACTGATATCCTAACCGGTCATTGCTCTTTCAATAAACATATGCATACGATTGGGCTAACTAGCAGCCCTCTGTGCAATCGTTGCGGAGACTAGACATCAAAACAGCCGAACATCTTCTCTATAATTGTCCCGCCTTTATTATGGCTCGAGCAAAGTACTTTGAATCATTCACAGTGAATCCAAAAACGATCAAAAACCACCCGCCTAGAACGATACTAGACTACCTTAATCGAATTAAATGGAATAAACTCTAAAATCTGTGGGAATGCACAACAGGCCCATTGGCGACTTAGGTGCCAGGAATAATCTATCAGTGTTCCTACCCGGTTTATCCTATCCTATCCTATTATGAGCTACTGATACCATTAATTTTTAATAAAATTGAGGAACAATACGTGAAAATTTGTAAAACGTTTAGATCTATTTTGCTATACACCACCCACCACCCATTGAGTCCCTGCTAAACAGTTAACATACACACATACATGATTTTCAGAAAAAAGTTGACAAATATAAAAGCGTATACAAACTACGCACCAATTATGTATATCACCTTATGTGTAATTACATTTTACTGAAGTAATGGGTATATTGTTCTTCTAATAATTCAAACGTTCGTCGCTTACACCAAAGCTATATACCTTTTGCACCCAGGCACACCTCAAAACTAAAGTGAATTACTTTTAATTAGGAAAGCAACACGACAGGTCGTTGACTCGTGGTTAGTATCACACGCAACTTCTGGTGGCAGTGGAGATATGTCATCACCCACACATGGTGCCAGTACTACACAACCTTGCTCATCACGAGGAGGATCGGGAGCTACAACACCAGTTAGGTAATAATTTATTGGTATAATAACTATAAAAGTAAATGAGGGTTATGGGAATGTATTCAGAGTTAGCATAATTAAAACAAGAGAAAACAGACGTTTCGGGAATTTATTACCAGAAAATTCATTTCGGTGGCTTTTCTCACAAAAAAAAATCTTCAACATTTTTTCTTCTATTGAAGAATTATTAGCCTGTGAGAGTTTTTAAACCGATGAAAAAGGTTAAGTGGAAGATATATTCGGTAACATTTGCTTCGGGGAAAAAAGGGAAAAGTTTGAGGAAATCAGTGCGCTTAAAGCACTCTGCATGATAACTAAAATGTCGACAACTTAGAAATAATGGGAAGAAAAATTCCAGGATTCCATTTTGATAGCGCCATCCGATACAATTTAAACTTTTTCTTGAATCCGAAATCACCGAGTATTTGGATTAAATTTCCTGGTGAGTTCTACTTCCAATCGAATTCGACTTTTCAGTGATTTATGAGTTTTTTGTCTCCGTGAATTCTACTTCCCGGTGAGGTCGACTTCGTGCCTCCCGGTGATATCAAATGACTGTTTTCTTGTTGCTCGGATGGTCCTAGTTGTCATTAGAGGTGAGCGGACCGCCCGAACCTCGACCAGATGAATGTCCATCTGAATTAGGAAAGCAAAACTCGGGAATCAAGAAATTAGGAAACGAAATTAGAAACATAAAATAAGGAAAATCAAAGATCAGGAAATACCAAATTTAGGAAAAACGAAAATCAGCAATTCCTAAAGAGGTCGCAATCTTATTTTTGGTATGTAGGGGACTCTGTCCCCTAAACCCCCGCGCCTGCGGCGGGCTAATAACCCCCTGCAGGCTGCCTTCCGTGCATGAGGCTCTGTCCCAAACTCTGCAAGGGGCTGTGCCCCTTACGGGGGGATATTTCTTCCTTGACCCCCTTACACGGGGGCTGCCACCCCTCGACCCCGCTTTTTATTTTCCAGGATTTATCACGGCTTGCGGCGCATTCTCTTAAAAATTATTTTCTTCCTTTGTCTGATTCCTAATTTTGTTTTTTCCTAATTTAATTCATTCCTAATTTTTGTTTTTCCTAATTGTAGTTTTTCCTTATTTTTGGCAAATAATTTTTTTTCCTAATTTTTATTTTCCTTATTCGTGTGGAATACCCAAAACCCGAATCAATTTTTCGTGTCGCGTCTGGTTTTCGAATTTATTTTTTCGTCGGGTCGGTTCGAGTTTTCATTTTCGTGTCGGGTCGAGTGGGTCGGGTTTGAAGACGTCAACTAACAAAACCCGACCTGACGCGAAAAAAATTCACTCAATTATTTACTCAAAATTCAGTTTGAAAAACATTATAAGTGAAATCTTTGGATCAAGGTTTCGGGTTCGGTTCGGGTCGGATTTGATTTTTTAGTTTGGTTCGGGTTGGGGTGGAAAAAAAGGTCGACTCGCACACCTGTATTTCTCATTCCGCACTTTTCTTGATTTCCCGCTTCCTACTGAGTTTTTCTTCCCATTCCCGGTAAGATTTATTTTCCACTTCCCACTGGGAAGTTCCCAGTGAGTTAGAATTGTTGCTTCCTCATAAGAAGTTCTATTTGCCGCATACCAAAATTGATATTCTCGTAATGAATAGATGCGATAATCGAAACGAGAATCATACGAGAAAGTTATGGATGTACAGGGAAGAAAATATTTTTTCCACATACGATGTGTCATTTCGTATAAAGGAAAATTAAGTTCTAGAACGACATTTTCCCAAGGTGGCGAAAACTTAGATGAAATCTTGACCGCCGTTTGACCTTTTTTCTGTGCAGCGGCAAATCGTCACTTTGTTATAAGAAAACTCCAAAATGTTTTGATTTATGTCTAATTTGTATAACATTTTCAATCATTTCTAATTATGTAGAAAAATATCGGCACACGAATTCGAGAGAGGTGGACTTTTGAAGCCAATCGTAAATACAATTGATGGAACACCAACATTTTTGAGCGTTAATCAAAATGAATCGTCCTGCGGCTCAAATACAAATCAGGCCAACAACAGTCATTCACATCGTCCACAAAGGTTGTCTAGAAACGAACTTAAGCATTTAGATGAAAAACAGCTCATTTTTGAATTGGTAAGGTATCGTATGTTGTTCGATTCGATGTTTTGTTTTTCTGATTTATTATTTTATTGGGTAGTTTAGTCTTAGAGTAATTTTAAAATTACAATCACAATAAAAAGTTATTAGGGCTGCCTTCCGATGAACAAAGTATAGTTTTCTGTAGCGTAGGCTTCACGTGTTTGTGGAATGTAATCACATTGCACGCCGTAGCGTCGGCGGGCGGCGCATCACTAAAAATTTCATATTATTTTGAAGTTTTTCAAGTTTAACATCATAGAAATCATTTTTAGAGCTTGATGTGTCTGAATATTCAGAAAATTTCGTTCGCTTCACTTACATTTTGTTTTAGAGCACGTTGCAAAAATGTGAACTGTCAAATTTGCGATGTTTTTTCAACAAATTATTCAAAATTATAGCTAATGTATAACGAATAATAGATGAATCAGAATTCAAAAAGTTTGAGTAAAAGGGTCGAAAGCAGCTCTGAAAAATCATCGCATTCTAAGTTCATTTGCTGTGTCATCCCAGAGCAAATTTGTACCTTCTTACTTAAATTTCTTGGATTCTGATTCATCTAGTATTTTTGTAAGAGTTGTCCTCTCACAGCACATGAGCTATAATTTTGAATAATTTGTTATTTACGAAGGATTATGTTCTGAAAAAAACATCGCAAATTTGACAGTTCACATTTTTGCGACGTGCTCTAAATAGCTTGCTGTAAAAATGTTCTCTTTCGCAAAAGTTCACAAACACCGCAGAAAAGTGTCAAAAGTTTAAAATTTGTTTTATTACTGTCAGGCATCCGATGAGCTCTGATATAGAAAAAGTATCAAGAAAATCGTATAAGATTTGCCTGACTTGTATGGAAAAAACATATGCAAGGGACCCGTACACATCGGAACAGATGTGGCAAACAGAAAAATGTTTCAAAAAGACTCGAACGTATCTAAGTAAATATCGCCTTAATATGTCGTCCACATTAAATTGTGCCGAAAATCCCGTACGAAGCAACGGCGCTAAAAACCTCTCCAAACCCTTAAAATAAGCCCGGAATTTAGAACAGACCTAGAGCAACTAGGGGTAAAACTTAAGTTTTCTGGTGAATTCAGGGATTGGGGTAGGATGTAGTGGTAAAGATGGGGGACCACCCCCCACCAATAATCACTAGTTATTTGGCGGCGGTCCCTCCTCTGAAGAGAGGGAGAGGTCAAAACTAAAAACAATTTTTTTTTGCTTTTTGGACCCGTATGAAGTACAAAGGTCCTATACGTTTACTACAAACAATTTTATTGTAACATAGGGTAGATCGAGGTGGGAGTTGGGGGGATGCATATATTATCGTCTAAATATGACGAATCAGTCCGTCTGTCCGTCTCCACTTTTTTTCCAAACGGCTCAACCGATCAGCCTAAACTTTTTTTTCCCTGAAAGTTGCATGCCTCCCATGATTCAAGTTCGAAGATGAGCAAAATCGATCAAGTGGTTTCGGAGAAATGGTCGAGGAAGTGACCAAAAACATGGTTTTTCGAAGGTCGGTGAAGCTTTTTCGCAAATATCTCAGCAAGTATAGCACGGAAATTCTTCATTTTGGTGTCAAATGAAAGCTATTGATGTCACAAAAATGGGAAAAAATTTTTGTGGGAATCGGTACAGGGATCTGGGCACTGGGACCAATGGAATGGACGAAATTGAGATTCTTGGCTATATACGAAAACAGTTTTTCGTCTATATTTCCTTAACTATGCAATATGGATATTTACTGTCATCGGCAAATTTGTAGAGAATTAAATTTAATCGAACACATGTTTCAGGGTTTTGGTGAAATATGGCACAATACTAGTATATGACCTCTTCCATAATTGGGCAGGATGACCCAGATCTTCAGAACTATGAGAGTTAGAAAGTTGGTTCCAAAGGCGAAGTTGTAAAGAATTAAACTTGAGCGAACAAGTATTTCAGGGTTTTGGGGAAATATGACCCAATTCCACTTCCATAATTGGGAAGGATGACCCGAATCTCCAGAACTATGAGAGATAGAAAGTTGCTTCCAAAGACAAAGTTGTGGAGAATAAAATTTTAGATAACACGTGTTTCAGGGTTTTAGGGGAAAATGACTTAGTCCTTGGATATAAGCTTTTCTAGATTTGAATGGTCTGAGACGTACTTGGGTAATTTCTATGGATCTTTGAAATTCTTACAGTTATAAAAGAACAGAAAACGTTGGATTGTTTGCTTATTTGTATATTTAGATACGTTTGAGTCTCTTTGCCACATCTATTCTGATACGTACGGGTCTTTGGTTATGTTTGTGCATATTTTATGTACTTGGAAGTGTTGAGAAGGGCTGGGAAGGGAATTCATATTTAATTACTTTCTATAAACAAATAATCTTTAAAAAAAAATTATTTTTCTTTTTTGCATTTTTTGGGTAAGAGGAAGTGTTGAGAAGTGCTGGGAAGGGTCGGGAAAGGCTGGATGAGTGGTGAAATGGAGGTGGAAGAGTTATGGAAGAGCGGAGATTCTCATGAAATATATTGGGCGCTTTAAAGAGCACTCATTAAGCAAATTGGGCGCTTTAAAAAGCTTAATGTGGGCTTTAAATAGAAATTTCAGCGATAATACAAGCATTCGCTGAGTGGACAAGGCTGTCACCTATCTAGATGGACGCCTGAAACGTAGAACCAAAAGGAGGATGAATAGTAAACGAACTTGCTTCGGTATAATGGCACTGAGAGTGATTTGGAGTCGGTAAATCCCAGTACAAAGAAAAGGCCCTTTTCAGTGACAACGGGTTACACTTAAGCAGCCTCCACGCGGCGTGAATGCACACAAAATCCACTCAGCGAATGCTTGCATTATCGATAAAATTTCTATTTAAAGCGCTCAAATTGCTTAATGAGGGATCTTTAAAGCACCCAATTTGCTTAATGTGCGCTCTTTAATGCGGCCAATATATTTTCATAGCTATCACAGCTCTTCCGTCACTCTTCCATCACTCATTCAGCCCTTCATAGCTCTCCACAACCTCTCCCAGCAGTTCGCAACACTTCCTAGTACATAAACAATGCAAAAAAGGAAAAAAAAAATAGTTTGGCCTCCCCCTCTCTCCAGAGGAGGGACCGCCACCAAATAACTAGTGATTATTGATGAAGGGATGGTCCCCTATCATTAGCGCTACCTCTGACCGCCTTCCCCGACCTGACCAGAAAACTTAAGTTTTCATCACTTTAAGGGCCCTGGGTGAGTCCAAAAGCTCAAAATTAAAAAAAGTTTCTTCCATAAATTGTTAGGCATGCCCAGAACTTTCAAACAAACAGAAATTTATGAAAGTCGGAAAGGATTTGCCCCAGTTATGTACAAAAGACCAAAAACCACTTAAACGGCCCTAGCTCATTGGCCCTTAGGCCGACAGTGCCCTGATTCAATCCCAAAAAAAATTGAATTACCTATAAAGAAAAAAAACGTTTCTGAAAATCAGTTGAGTTTTACGAGTACTCAAGTTATGGCGGTGACAGACGGACGGACGGACGGACATACATTTTTTATTGCTGCTTCGTCATCCAAGGACCATGATCGATGCTCCCGGGTCGAAATTGGGGTGGTTTACAAACGTCGTGATAAGACCCCTTTTCGAAGAACTTCGTTCTTAGTAAGGTCTAAACACGTAGGTCGCTAGTTGAGTCTCATTTTTAGAGCCTTAGCCAAGTCCAATTGTCCAAAAGTCCAACAATTTCTTTCATTGACCTATCCATTTTTATGAAAACTGGACACGATTCAGTCGACCACTTTTTGGCTGCACTTGGCTCGAAAATGCTGCGCATTCCTTTTTCGACTATCTTTTAAAGAAAAAAAAGAGATTTTGAAGATCTGTTAAGATTTAGCGAGTTATCGACGGACGGACAAACAGATTTCTCAATCAAAAGACCTACCTACTCCCGAGTTGTAATTGATTAGGACACGTACTTCGCACGGGTCTAAAGATCTCTTATTTGACTCGAATTTCTCACAAAGATTCCACCATGTGACCCGTGGTAAACAAAAACTCAATTTTCCTATGAAAACTGATGTCTCTTTGAAATATGGCTTTTATGACTCAATCAGAAAACAGAAATTTCTATGCCAGACACGCTGACTAATAAATTGGCGCGAGTGATTGCACGTTACATTTCAAAAATATCTAATGATACGTACGTTGTTGTAGTATTTGTTGAAAGTCGATAGTTATTTTTGGCTTTTAAGTCCAAATGAAAATGTTTAACTGACCATTCCTCGATTTGGGAATCTCCTTTCTTGGTTCCCCAAAAAACGAGAGCTCACATCTAAAATGAAGCCAGAGATTTAAATTATTCACATTTCTAGAGCCATTAGTCCTCTAAACGATTGTCCCATCCGAAAAATATCACCTCTCTAACCTTTCGATGGTGAAGATGATAACAAGGATAATTGTTTCAGGTTAAAGACATATGCAACGAATTGGACGTGCGTTCTTTGTGCCACAAAATTCTACAAAATGTCTCAATTTTATTAAAAGCTGATAGAGGGTCATTGTTCCTAGTACAAGGCAAATGCAATAGCAGATCTGCTGATGGATCAAATAGGTAAGTTTTTTTCGCGAATTTGAATGGATATACAACAGAGAAAAAAATGTAAATTAGGTAACGTGTGCTACGCTGTGCATTTGTACAAATAGTTGTTCTTATCAACATTTTCCATTCAATTAATATTCAAAAAGATAAATTGGTGTCTCATCTAAAGTTATTCTATTTGCTTTGCTATTTCGTCACATAAAATTGTTATAATTTAGGGTATGCCAGAAAGTTAAGTGTTTGTTGAGAATGTGAAATTTAGATGGTAGGATAAGACAATGGAAAATTACATAAATTTAAATTAAATTTTGTGACTAAGACAAACAGGCGAATGTGAATCTTGTATTACAATTTGTCTTATCATGGATATGATGTACGTTCATGGGTAATAATTCTCTTAAAATTTGACTTGATGTGCATTTATTACGTACATAAAAGGATCGTGTATTATGTATACACACGTCAGACAAATACCTTCCTTCCCTCCTTTCTCAGATATTAAGTTCCCATCAATCATTAGCCACACACATAACATGCTCGTGTCGGCACTTCAAAATAGCTTAACATCATTCCCTCGTCAAGTAATCAAAAACTCACAAACATTTTCATTTAGCCCTTTTTTATTGCCGAATCGTTCGTTTTTCGAAACGAAGAAACTTATGAATATTTTATAATACTTTGGTCATTTCTCGTTACATCCCATTTAAGGTTGATACCAAATTTTATAGCAAAACAAAACCGTTTTTCGCTATTCAAAAATTTCACGCGTTGATAAGTGGAAATAAAATACGGAAAAGGCATTAAATTTGCAGAGTTTATTGACTTTACGACCTATTTGGCGTGATTTGCTGATTAACATAAATTAAGGATGGCACAAATGAATTGAACAGTAAAAAACTGAATTATAATGCATTGTAACTGTTCAGTAGCGTTGTATAACTTAATCGGTTGATTAGACACGACATAGGTGAATTCAAAAGCACAAGAACTGTAACCAAGGACTTTAGAAAGTTCTTTTTATTTTTTTTTTTAATTTTTTTTTTTTTGTTAAACGAAATCCTCAACGTCTGATGTCGACGAAGACTTTTTACGGTACAGTCCTTTAAGGGATGGAAATTCTATGGGCTTATACTCATTTGACTCAACTACCCTCCAATACATGGCCAAATTTCAGCCTACTTTCGTGCGTGGGAAGTAATCTATTTTTGACGAAAAAGTTACTTTCTTAAAAAAGTATAAAGCAGGAACTGAAAAGTGAAACCCAACAAGTTTCTGATTTATCATACGAATTTACCATACAAATCAGAAAATTGTCGGTTTTCACTTTTCCGTTCCTGTATGTTAATTTTGAACGGAAAATAGAATTGGGTGTGGTGATTCAGCCTCGTCTTAGAACAATTCTAATTTCGTTAAAATATGTTAAGGCTATGTCCGTGTGCAATCTGTTGCCAATCGTTCCTAATGTTGCTAGAATAAACAAATAAACGATTAGCAAGGGATTTCGATGAAATTTTTGAAAACCATTTTTTCGTTCAACCAATTTTTTCGACTTTTTCACACTTAAGACAGCACATAAGTATCCAACCATATACGCGTTTGAAAGCTCTCTTCAGCCCTAACAAAACAAGATATAACACAATATTTTTTCTCACTATTCATAGGATCGACAGGCCTTCAAAATCTGAAAATTTACTAAAGTCAGCGTCGGTAATATTTCTTGATAGTTATCGGCAGGAAGGTCGATGTACTTGCAACGGCTTATAACGCTAATTTGCGGCCACGTATCTCAGGAGTAATTATCGTCAAAATACACTGACTTCTAATGACGTCAAAATACACTGACTTCTAATGAAGCCGTCTAGCCGGAGGAGTCGTACTATGGTGACAAGTACCAAAAACTCACAAAAATAGCGTTCGCATGGGAAGGTCGACGAGTAAAAAAAAACTTCGACTTGTAAAACAATCAGTGGACAATTCTGGATCATTCATACCCCCAGGCCTCAAAAAATAAAATATTTTTTCAAAAACGCTACACCCTAATGTGGGCGTGGTGGTTCAGAATTCACGTTAAGCCTGGTGGTCCAACATACCGCGTGTGGAAAAAGTGCGGCATCCTAGATGTAGATACCGCGAATTTTGGGAGCCGAAAAACTGGATACCGAGAAATTAGAAGAGAAAAGAGGTACGACGGGAAAAATTTAAGTTTAGTGGACTACCCCCGGGAGGAGAGGAAAGGGGTGGGGCTCGATCCCTGATCAAGAATATATATTTTTTTTTCGGCGCTCACCCCCCCTTCGGAAGTGGGAGGGGTTGAAAGTTTCGAAATTTTAAATTTTCTTGAGCTCTAAAAATTCCACAACACCATTAAAGAAGCACAATTTGTGCATTAGGCACTTTCCCGATCAATCCTATGTCTTTCGCCTATTTTAATATTCCATCTTGTCCCTCCAAAGCGTGTAAACTTACAATCGTTGTAAAATTTACCAAAGCCATTACGAGCACAATGTGAATAATGTTGATGCTAATGCACGATCCTGATTAGACTTGTGAGGCACACGAACGACACAATGTGAAGCGTCAAATAATACAATAGAATTTGTTTTGTATAGTTGACACATTCACCCAACGTCACGAAAAGTCTAATCGGGATGTTTAAAATTAAATTGAAAAAGCTACGCATTCTTTGATCGGCAACAAATCGTGTCCGTCTTTGATTAAAGAACATATTTTGCTGTACACTAAGACGATAATGTTGGAAGGCGGAACTGTACAATGGGATACATGTAAATAGCCTCCACGTGGCGTATCCTGGATAACAGTACAGTTAGCGAATGTTTACACGAGTGAAGAAGTATAATATAATGTAAATTTAATATAAATATTGGTTTTTTGAGCGCAAGAAAATTTAAAATTTCGAAACTTTCAACCCCTCCCATTTCCAAAGGGGGGTCAGCGCTGAAAAAAAAATATTCGTGATCAGGGCGTGAACCTCTATCGATCCCCACCCCTTTCCTCTCCCCCCGGGGGTAGTCCACTAAACTTAAATTTTACCAAATCGGGAAATGACTAAAAATCGGGAAATGACTGAAAAACGGGAAATGACTAAAAATCAGGAAATGACTGAAAAACGGGAAATTACTAAAAATCAAGAAATGACTAAAAATCGGGCTATGACTGAAAATGGGTTTCATTGTTTACAGAACAGATTTTTTATGTAAATCTTCACAAACATGCGAAACGTTTGAAATCATTAAAGTAGTAAAATTAAAAGATGATGAATGTAGCTTTTCATGCCTCGGGGCCAAAATCGAAGGAAATTTTATAAATTTCTCTCGACTTTGGACCTCTGCATGAAAAATTTTTTGTGTGTCTGTTTTGGACGACTCATTTTAGGCACTTTCCCATGTAGACCTCGCTCTGCTCGGTCTACAACGCGCGAAATTGCCTAAAATCAGTCATCAAAAACAGACACAAAAATAACTATTTCACATTTGTTAGGCGAAAATTCATATTTTCTCACCTTTCGCCCCTCATGAAAATTGATTTTTTCATGAGTAGTTCGAATCGGGATGAAAAGTATATTTTCACCCCTCATTTGGAGGTGCGAAAATAAAACGAGGTGAGAATAGTTATTTACATCACAAGGCCTACTCGTTTTCGCGTGATGTATTGATTTTTTCATGCTTGCTAAGAGAACCAAAAGTATTTTCGGTCCTCTTGCGAGGACATCAAAGTACTTTCGGTTCTCTAAGTCTAAGCAAGCATGAAAAATAAATTCACATGAAGTTTGTTATGCTTCATATACAGTCATCAAAGTATAATGGCCAACCTGATCATACGAATTTTTTATTGATTCTTCAAGTAAACAACAAAATAATTAATTTTCGACTCGACAGGTTCCAGTCAAACAAAATGCCAGCACATTGTTCATGACCACAGGATTTTTTATCAGATTGGGTCGGTCCATATCTGGTCCTTGAAACACAGATCTGATGATCCCTTGTTTCGTACCCCGTTCATCATGTAAATCTCGACAACCTCCCAGTTCCTACAAGGAACCTGTCTAGAGCGGCAGGTCCCATTTTGGGTACTGTTGCAGGTTGGGCCACATGACTTCCTAGAGTCCTAAGCCTCAGTGAGGAAAACTTCGGACATTCACATATAACATGAGCGCCCATTTCCTCACTTAGGCCGCAGGTACAATTGGGATCGTTAGAGATTCCCATTTTTGCCAAGTGCTTGCTCAGTCCGCAATGCCCGGTGATCGCACCCACCACCCTCTTGATGCGCTTCCTGTCTATGTTTAACAGTTCTCTGGCCCTACCATCGGGCACCGGGAAGAAACGCTTCGTGTGCATTCCTCCTTCATAGGCGCTCCAATAGTTAGCGAATCCCGACCTCACCCAGCTCTTCATCGCTTTCGCGCATGCCGAGTGTGGTATGGGTATAAGAGGTTCCGGGCCGCAACTCACTGTTGCCGAGCCTCTTCTCGCTAGCTCATCCGCTTTCTCGTTTCCGTCCACACCAGAATGTCCGGGAACCCAGACCAGCGTGACCTGATTTCTCAGTCCCATCCGGTTCAGGGTTTCCTTCAGCTCTTTTATTAGCTTGGATGTCACGACTGGTGACATGAGTGCTTTAATCATGTTCTCACTGTTAGAACAGATCGTAATATTTTCACCACTTGCCTCTGCTGGGGTTGCCTCCTGCAGTCCCATCAGTGCCGCGAAAGTTTCAGCCTGAAAAACATCGGCGTATTCACCTAGGATGAGCAGTTCATTTGCTAATCTGGCAAATATTTCTCGAGATATAAGAGTTTGGGCAAACAACACAGGCGAATGTGTTTTTGAGTTACTTTCAATTTTTTCTGTGAAATTCGTCTTTTGTATGCTTAAATGTGTTAAGTTGTCTACAATAATTGTAATAGTGATAAAAAGTGTGAATCTTTTTCGGGAGAAAATATGAATTTTCGCCTAACAAATATGAAAAGTTTACATAGAATTGAACATGAACGGTCTAAAATTGTATCTGAAAATGAAATGTGCCGGATTAGCTCAAGTGGTTAGAGCATCGCCCGGAGAGCGAAGATGTGACGTGGTTCGATTCCCGTCTCCGACACCAACAAATTTTATTTTCAGTTCCAATTTGCTTTCAAAAACATTTCATCTAAATTCAAAAAAGTTTAATTCATAACTCGGGGGAAAATAGATAATTCTCAACTCGGTTGAAGTCTGTGGTTCTCGCAGAGAAAATTGCAACGAGAGCAAAGTTTGTGGCACTCGCAGAGAAAATTGCAACTCGAGTGAATTGCGGCCCTCGCTGCGTTCTGGCCACTCTCGTTGCAATTTTTTCTGCTTGTGCCACAAACTTTGCTCTCGTTGCAATTTTCTCCGCTTTGGCCACAGACATCAACCTTGTTAAGCAATTGTATATTTTCTCCCCTTGTCATGAAAATAACTATTACAAAGTTGAATGATCTTTGTTCATTAATGAAGAAGAGGAGCATTTTTCAGAGGCCGAGCGATTTTGAGGCTCCCAGAAATGATGAAGAAAAAAACAATTTTTCTGGGTCCATTTTCAATTATTTTTTTTTTTGAGAGAAATTAGAGCATTCACAAATTACTCGTAACGTGAATACCCGTTAATTCTGTTCCAGAGTTACCGAAAGTCTCAAATTGATCAGTCCGTCAGTTTTTTCTATGAACGCTCCTCTCGTACTTACTCCAGCACTCCACGTGCTTCTGTAACATGAATAGCTCAACTGCCCTCTCATTTTCTTCCATGATTCCTCCAACCTCTCGAGTTCAGATAATCCTTACACTCTTTTACGAGCTTGGAAGTCGTGACATGCCACACCCGATTATCTCCTGACTACCCGAACATGTAAATATAATCATTTTCTTCCCCTACGACTTTTACGGCAGTAAAGCGCCTCTGAGCATTGAGAAAATTTCTGCCTGAAAAACGCTCGCAAGGACTCTCAGATAGAAACGAGCTCCATCCCTCGAGTTTGGAGCACCCGTTCCTTTAGAGGTACTTGATCCATACTTTCTGAAGTATTTCGACTGGAAAAGTTGAGAGAAATAATGTTTCAGTGAATAACGAACTCAAGTAATTGCGATATTATTGAGAAGTTAATATTTATTTCGTCACATAATTTTGGACTCTGCATAACATTTATAGATTAGTGAGTGCCACTTATTCCCTTTCCATTTTTTTCCTTCACTGAATTTTCAATTTGACTTGAAATCAAAGTTTATTGGAATCAAATATATTCTGAGAAACGAACGCTATTCTATTGTAATACGAAAGACCTAATAATAAAACTGAAAGAAAATCCAATATAAATTCTTTATAATGTCGCTGTAGTTCTCCATTTCTATTTCCTTTCAATACAACGTATCGTAGGACATAAAATATAATTACACTTCAATTTTCAAGATGGCAAAAAGTTAACGTACAACATTGGAAAAAGCAATTATATAATTCATCTACCCAGTGCTGTAGGAAAATGTATCGAGCCAACGTTTTCCGATCTTACCTCTTTCACATTCCATCAAAACCACTCTATTTCTTGAGTACCCACTTCCGTTTATCTTGAGAAGATTAATGCAATTTCTCTGGCGAGTTATGCGAAAATGTCTTGAGCATTTTGCTAAAACGATTTTCGTTTAAACAGACCGCAATGAAAAGTACAATAAAATGGTTTTGCTTGCATTTTCAGATGTCTAGTCTCCAAACTGTTTGATGTATGTCCAAGAAGTACCTTAGAAGAAATGGAAAAACAAGATGAAGTTCGTGTAGCGTGGGGAACTGGAATTGCCGGTTATGTTGCTGAGAGCGGAGAACCTGTTAATATTCCCGATGCTTATCAGGTAAGTAAATTCAATTTTATTTTTAATTTGTGAATGTATTTGGACAACAAAAGCGTCAATGAGGAAGACACACATATCGGTCGAACAAAAGATTTTATCGTTTTTGTGCAAGTTTTACTCCTTTTACGTCTGCAGAGGTCCAAGCATTTTCTTTTTTTTTCTTTTTACTGCTGTGAAGTTAGCGCGTGAGAGAATATGGTGGTCAGAGAGTCAGTACGGGAAAAGTGAACGGCTCCTCGCCACTCTCTCACAATTGTATTATCTAAGGCAAATCTTTATATTGCGCCATTAAATCTTCACTCACAAGCTCACCTTTAGGGTTACGGGCTTATCGGCGCTCTACGTGTGAGGGGTCCCCGGATCGGTTCCGATTTTTTTAAATAAAATGTTGTGTATTTTACTTTCAATTTTATTTTTTTCTCTACTTCCGGAAGCATCTATGCGAGCTAACACATTTAACAAAGTTCCCTCCATTGAAATATGTCTCAAAAAAAGTTATTCAGGGGTAGCGAGATCTGAGGCCTGGACCGAGTAGTGAGTATAGTCGTTAGAAAGCCTATGGCCAGGACTGTCTCTGGCCAGAGTCACCAATGGGTCAAAGCCTTCCTTCCCAGACAGCAGCCCGACAAAGTTCCCGCCCGTGAAAAATGTATTCAAAATAGATTTTGTTCTGAGAATGACAGATGTGAGGCCTGGACTCAGTATTGAGTACAGTCGTTACAAAGCCTATAGCCAGGACTGATATTATATTTTTCACGGCGGGAACTTTGTCGGGCTGCCGTCTGGGAAGGAAGACTTGGACACATTGGTGACTCTTTCCAGAGACAGTCCTGGCTATAGGCTTTCTAACGACTGTACTCACTACTGGGTCCAAGCCTCATATCATGTCATTCTCAGAACAAAGTCTATTTGAATACATTTTTCACGGGCGGGAACTTTGTCGGGCTGCCGTCTAGGAAGGAAGGCTTGGACCCATTGGTGACTCTTACCAGAGATAGTCCTGGCCATAGGCTTTCTATCGACTTTACTCACTACTCGGTCCAGGGCTCAGATCTCGCTACCCCTGAATAACTTTTTTTTTGAGACATATTTCAATGGAGGGAACTTTGTTAAATGTGTTAGCTCGCATAGATGCTTCCGGAAGTAGAGTAAAAAATAAAATTGAAAGTAAAATACAAAACATTTTATTAAAAAAAAAAAATCGGAACCGAACCGGGGACCGCTCACACGTAGAGCGCCGATAAACCCGTAACCCTAAAGGTGAGCTTGTGAGTGAAGATTTCATGACACAATATAAAGATTTGGCTGAGATAATACAATTGTGAGAGAGTGGCGAGGAGCCGTTCACTTTTCACGTACTGACTCTCTGACCACCATATTCTCTCACGGGCTAACTTCACAGCAATTTCTTTTTTTCTAAATCGTCCACTTTATGGTGTATGGTATTCCCCATTACAATCCCTTACTCAAATGACATTTCGAACAGATTTTTGTTTCTACAAATTTCAGTTATAATTTCCGTTATCCGAACATACGGTGGCCACCTCAACTGTAATTTTACGAAAATTAATTTGCAACCTCCAATTAACCAATTTTAAGGACACACTTTCATCCTTTCGTTTTTGAAAAGGATGTGACTGTTTAAGTGATAAATCATGAGGGTTAAGAGTTTGTTTGGTCGTTAACGTTCTGTGAAACTCATGATAACCATTTCATAAATTAACAAGCACTGTAGCACGTCCTATGAAAACGTCAACAGGGATAACATGAAATTATATTTTTTGGCCAATGTGTGTGTCAAGTTCCACATCTTTTAATATTTTAATCAGAAAGGTAAATGTTCTCTAGAGATGAATAAGCAAGCAACTCGTCTCAAAGATTGTACTAATTGGTTCAACCTTTTCGCAGCGAAGGGGGCGTAGTGTTGTATCGAAATATTTACAATTTTTCTTTGTCTGTTGCTAGTCAATGGAACATTTCTTTGCAATTATTGACCTAACCGATGTTAACCCTCAAGCAAATACAATTTTTTGTTTCAGAAAAAAAAAACATTTTCAAGAACACCTAAAGAACGACAAGCAAAAAACGGAATGGAAATTTTCTCAAAGAATTTTGTTTTTGTTCGCGCGTCTGCTTACTTCAATTTGTTTGCATATCAACCAGGTTGAGGCAATAACTTTATATTTGATAGGCTATCAGTCGCTATTTGCGATATGATAATCGATTTTTGGTTCACCGTCTAACAATATTCTCGTAATTTTATCAAGTGAATAGGATAAAAGTGTAAATTTGAATTCTGTGACGATGTTACACTAAATTCACAAGAGGTGTTTGTAAGAGGAGTCGGTTAATTCAGAATTTACTTGACTGTCTTTTGCAAACATTAAGACGAAAAGTTGCATCATTGAAGGCAGGATTATGTAATAGATAAAGAAAACTATACCAGTATCGCTCTGTAGCACCAGGTGCACTAAATGTTTAAAAAAAGAGGGGCGGAGAGTGGCTCTATAAATTAATTCTTCATCGCAAAATGAATCGTTGAATGGTTTTACATCAAAAAAAGTTTAAAAAACATAACCAAGGACCCGTACGTGTCAGAATAGATGTCGCAAAAAGAATAAACGTATCTAAAGATAGAAATGGGTGAAATGAGCTTCCAATGTGAATTGAAATACAAAAGCTTCGTTTAAATTGTACCAAAAACTTTTACTTAAAAAAAATAAAACCAACCGCAGTTTCGAGGAACCTATGTCCTCATCATTAGGGTGTTCGTACTCAACTATATTTTTTATTTTTTTTAAATAAAAGTTCTTGGTACAATTTGAACGAAGCTTTTGTATTTCAACTTACAGTGGAAGCTGATTTAATTCAATTGTGCCGAGTTACGCGAGAAGTTAATGAATAGTTTTTGACCACAGGAATTATTTATGAAACGAAATATAGAAATGGGTAAACAATCCAATGTTTTATGCACTTTTATAACTATAAGAATTTCAAAGATCCATAGAAATTACCCAAGGTGATGTCAAATGCCTTACGTCTGAGACTATTGATTTTCTCCCCTGCACCATGTCAAGAGGGAACCAACGTAGTTTCTTCAAGAAATTCTGTAACTATTTTCTCTAACATGTAATTCTTATTATTATTATTTATTTCAAAATCGTTATAATAATTTTTATCACATCGGAGGGGATATTCCATACATTAAGTGTTTCCGTATATAAGGGATATGCCGTACCTTATTTTATGTATTAGTTGCTGCCTAGGGACTTTCATTTTACTTTAAATTATTATTATCCTAGAATAAAATGTTTTACTCTAGAAATTTTTAAAGAAAAAAAAACCATGCCCCCGACGAGTCTCGATCTTCGGACCCTCGAGTTTACATCAAACTATGCTAACCACTCGACCACCGCATCTTAATAAAACGAAATGTTATTTGTATCGTTACAGCTAACGTGATTGAATTTAAAATGTACATAAAGCGTACGACACAGTATGCCTGTGTTTCGAATTACTACATATACAATGAATTTCGTTGTTATCAAAGACAAAACGTACGATCGTAGT
>CM055403.1:151246742-151282509 GCA_029228625.1 Pseudolycoriella hygida
ACACATCACAAGTTAGACAAATAAGTTCAAAAAAAGGTTTACACAAATTATAAAACATTTTGGGCATCTTGAGATTTAATTTTATTTTTTTTGGAATAAATGGAATAAATTTATTTATTCCATTTTTCAACAAAAATTCTTTTAAGTTTTCAAAAGTGGGTTTTTCCACTTTTTGACACATTAGTATGGTTTGTTGTGTGCATTGCAATCAAAATCAAGTCTATTTGAGGTTTTGACGAATTTGAAAAAATTTATTCCATTTATTCCCATTTATTCCATAAACCGCAGAAGTGCGTCACCCCTCGCTAATAGCACTAATCATGAAATAAACGAGTTCAGGCATTTTCATATGTGGTTGCTATTCGATGGCGCCGGCGAATAGCCATTTTCATATCTTTTGACTATTCGCCGACGGTCGCCGGCGAATAGCCATTTTCGTATCTTCCGACTATTTGTCGGCGCCGACGAATAGCCATTTTCATATCTTCTGACTATTCGCCGGCGCCGGCGAATAGCCATTTTCATATCTTCTGGCTATTCGCCGGCGCTGGCGAATAGTCACTTCGGAATTCCAAAGGTCAGCATCGATTTTTCATAATTTTGCATTAGGCACTACAATTTCGACCCGGGAGAAGGGACGGGGGCATCGATCCTGGTCCTTAGATGACGAATAGCAATAAAAAAATGTCCGTCCGTCCGTCACCGCGATAACTTGAGTAAAACTCAACCGATTTTCGAAAACTTTTTTTGCCTGAAAGGTAATTGAAAAATCTTTTTTTCGATTGAATTTGGGCACTTTGAGATTTTTAACTTGACCAGGGCCTTAAGACAGAATTTCTACTAGAGCTCAACATGTTTTTTCTCTTCCGATTTTCAAAAAATTTTTCCTAAAAGATAATCATAAAATTGATAATAGGATTGAATTTGGGCAAAATCGGTCAAAAACTTTCGAAGTTACGATCGAAAAAGTGGTCAAAAACGTGGTTTTTTGAAGGTTGGTGGAATTTTATCACTTATATCTCTGCGAATTTAGAATGGAAATCGCTCTTCAGGGTTTTGAATGAAAGATGTGGACATGAGAAAATCACAAAAATTAAATTAGAATCTGTTTAGTTGTTCGGGCTGCAGTGTCCTTAGTGTGGGCCAAGTTTATGCTACACGACCCTACACGATATTTGGTGGTTTTTCGTGAATATTCCTTTAATGATTAGGTTTTTTGTGCAGTGTTGTAGGGAAAAAAATGAACTTTTTTGTCTATGAAAGTATGGGTCAAAGGCCTCTCCTAAGTGCTCTAGGTCTTTTCTAAATTCTGGGCTTATTTTAAGGGTTTGGAGAGGTTTTTAGCGCCGGCGTTTCGTACGGGTTTTTCAATATAACCCTTCCGGCAATTTTCAGTCCAATTTAGTGTGGACGAGATTGGATATACTTAAGAGTTAAGGCAATATTTACTTAGATACGTTCGATTCCGTTACGTACGGTCTCTTGCATGTTTTTACCTTTAATACAATTTCTCTATTTATTATCCTCGTAAAGACGCTTTAAAAAGCCTTGTAATGACATTTTACTACAACGCCGGAGATTATCTGATGTCTGATTTTCAATTATAGTTATTAAAGACATTTCTACTTAAAAGAACAATGATTCTTTGCTTAGTCAGGGAGCCTTGATAACTCCTTAACTTCTTGATATTTTGAAAATTTCGAGTCGGTATTTCCCAATTGTCAAAATGACGTTTTAAACGTCAAAGCCTGAAAGCTAACAAGTAGTTAGGGAGAACGATGAAAACATTAAAAATCTTAATTTGATCAAAAAAGAAACTAAGACGAAAGTAATAGTAGATTACGTTCTATGCAGAGAAAATAATTCATTACATGAGGGATCAATTTTTTCATATGAGCGGAACTCACGAATGTGTTTTCGAGCAACAAGCTTTGGAAACTGTTTTTGACAAGGGAAGAGTTTGCATATCCGAGCCGAAAGCGAGGTATGCAACTACCCGCGTCAAAAACAGTTTCCGAAGCGAGTTGCTCGAAAATTCACGAGTGAGTTCCCGAGTTCACAAAATTGATCTCGAATTGATGAATTATTTTCGCAGCATGGAACGTATGCTATTTTATTCGCTGTTCTATGTAGAAAGAAGTTGTCAATACTCCACCCACCATCAAACAAAAAACCACAACACAATTAAAATTTAATTTTTTCTCGAATTTGTTTGAAGAATAGATCAAAACGAAAGTACTGTCATATTTTCGAACACCTGCTCACATCATTCGAACATTCGGCGGTTTCAACCGTTGCGACTATAATGTTGGTACTAAAACGGTGAAAATGACATTAGTTGTATGTAATGAGTTTTGCGGATAGGACACAATGTTATTACATGTGGACACAATGCTATTACATGTGGACACAAATATCGAAAAAACCCTATATGGGGGGAAATATACATGTATTGACATTTATTTATTTATTTAAAGATCAAATAAACAGGATTCTCTCCCAATAACGTATTTAATCTAAAAGTTAACATAAAATTCAAATTTCTAAGAACTACAATCATAATCAAAAACCAACATCAGTTGTCAAAATCCAATAAATCCATCCTTCCATATGGGCAGGCGAATGAAATCTATTTACTTATCTAAATATTTGACGTTTGAAATGTCTTTTTGACAGTTGGAGTAGACTAACTCTTGATCCCAAGAGACTATTACATTTTCGTACCTCATAGAGCGTACGTAATTTATGAATGACCTCATATTTATAATTAAACAAATGTCATTTGAAAAGGATTTACCATGATAAAGGAAGGACAGGACAAAGGTTTAACTAAGGACATGCATTTATTAGGTTGAATTCTGCTTCCGTAGTCAAAGTCAAATTAATACTTTCGTTCAGTAAACCGTCTATAAACATGAACAAGAAACAGCAATTTGGCAGCGTTCATCGTTTATATTTTCCATATGTTCCTCGATGTGTTCAACATCAAATAAAAATATATATATGAGAGAAACCGTTAATATGTGAAGTGCAATTTTCATGCATATTCCTTTATGTGAATTTCGTACACCATATACTCCAATGCGTGCGAGATATTTATTTATTTATGAATTGCATTTCCATCTGTGCGTGATATTTAGATCAAAAATATTTTGAAGTTGCCTTTAGCTTTAATTTTTATTCGAATGAATTCCAGCGACAATAAAATTATTAGAGCATAACAATTTTAAACATTCCTTCCAAACAGAATCCATGAGATTTTGTGCTGAGTTTGTACGAAAATGAAAATGTTTGTCATTTTAGCTGGTTAACTAAGTGTAATAAAATGACTTTTTATTTTATTTCTTCCATAGGATGAACGCTTCAACAATGAAATAGATATACTAACTGGCTATCGGACGAAAGCACTATTATGTATGCCGATTAAGGATGCCTCCGGAGACGTGGTGGGTGTTGCCCAAGTCATTAACAAATTGAATGGGGAACGATTTACCGAAAATGATGAGAAGGTTTGTGTATCTTTTCATATTCTTTACGCTTTTCCAATTTTCAAAATAGACTATAGACGATGGGGATGATTTTGTTGTAATTTCGTTCGTCTAAGCTAAAATGTTAAAGCAATCACTTTGTTTCGGTTAATTAAATCTCAGCTTGATAAGAGGTCAATTAATTACGACCGAATTATAGCTGATTTCTGAACAATTGACTGCTGAGAAATTGGTTCTAAAATACTGTGTCATTGGATAGTAGTAGCCCCAGTGGCCCTCAATGGTTCGTTATGGCATTTGTAAAAAAATATACATTTTTATCGATTTACCTAAAAAATATTGGAAGTGACTGAGAACACGTGTGCGAATACGTTGGGGAAAATACGGGAACTGTTCGTACACATATATTTTGTCGAAACACATGCGAAAAACGGAAGAATGCTTTGGAACTGTTTACAACACGAACGAAATCTTAAGTGTGCCACAAGTTTTTCGGGCTCAATAGTAACGAATACCGGGCCTTGTATATATTTGTGAAGAACATAATACGTTTGCAGGAATCATGCATTTGTGCATTTGTGATTGTGTTTGATATTATGTTTGTTTTTGTTTCTCGGGTTAATGCATGTTTGCGGTGAATGTCGACAAAAAAACGTTGATGTTTCTCACAATTTGGGTTGCTACTTCATCAAGAGCATCGAGCATCGATTTTCCAGATTTTTTTTGAGTGATTTAGATTTCGATGAGGTGACAAATAAGTCGAAAAATTCCGAAAAAGTAAGCTACAGTCATGCCTGCGCAGAAATAAAAAGTTCATATCTATTTGCCATGACCGTATGACGTGATTTCTTTCCGTTGTGTATCTTGCGTCACGCTTCCCTTTCAAAAAGGGTTTTTGTTGCGATATCAGTAGTTTTGGAAGAAAGAGGAAACAAACAAACGGCAAAACAAATTCCGGCAAAAAAAAATTTTCAAAATATTTTGGGCAGAAAACATCAAAATTTAGCGTTAATTTAAAAATGTGGAATAGATTCGTCGCTTTTATAGCAGACATGATTCTATCCATTCTATATTTTAACAATCCACGACAAAAAGTTTGGCTCATTAGGACGTTTACGCCTCTTCAGCACACCTTTGTCGCAAGACCGTGTGTATATCAGCGTGGTCACATATTGAGTGAGTAATCATCTCGACTATGCGGCCTTATATACACCTCGTTTGTTCGTTTATTCAAAGAGAAACTCTTTTGTCGTGGGTTGTTAAAATATAGAATGAATAGAAACATGTCTGCTATGCCACATTTTTAAATTAACGCCAAATTTTGATCTTTTTCTGATAAAATCGCCCGAAATATTTTAAAAATTGCAAGATCAAAGAAACATTGACCGAATTGAAAAAAAATTTTCGGCGAAAAAAATTTCCGGCAAAAAAAATTTCCAGAAAAAAATTCCGGCGAAAAACATTTTCCGGTAAAAAAATTCTGGCGAAAAAAAGTTTCGTTTGACACGAAACCTCTATCTAAAAAAAAAAAGAAATTCCCCTAAATCCGTCCCATACCACCGTCGGCCATTTGTTGGTCACCCTGACACATTACACGCTCAACCAGAGCCTACTATTTGAGAAGAAAGTCCCAAAATTCACTAAACTTTCCAGAAATTTCCCAAAAATTCCCAAAAATTCTCGAAAATTCACAAAAATTCACAAAATTTCCCAAAAAATTATAAAAAATTTCCAAATAATAACACTAGGCAACAAATATAATAAATTTTGTGTAGCAGATGTTAAATCGAAAAGCTTAGTACAGTTTTTCTCCCTGAATCGGAATCACGACTCCATTTTCTTCTAGGACGTCGAGATTCAGATATATTCCAATTTGAAGTCTTACGGAAAACGTGTTGGTGCGAGCGAGACCAATAGAGATACACTATACTCTTCTCGCTCACACCAATTCATTTACCGTAAGACTTCAAATTGGAATATATCTGAATGTAGACGTCCTAGATGAAAATGGAGTTCTAATTATGATTCAGGGAGAAAAACTGTACTAAGCTTTTCGATTTTACAATTGCTACACAAAATTTAATATATTTGTTGACTAGTGTAATTTGATAGTAAACTTTATGATGAAGGGCATCTCTTTCCAGACAAGTTGCAAATTCGAAATTTTGGATTGTCTGCTCAGCAGAATTTTTATTTTTAAATTTCAATCTTCATTAGTCTCCAATACCGTCATTTTGGCACTATTTTCTGCGAAGTGAGATGACTGAGATATGCACTAGGGCTATCCTCCTAGCGCTCAACAAGAAAGGGGTAGAACAAATGTTTCCCGTATCGGATAATGTAACACAATGGCATTGTTTTCAACCGGTTATGAGCGTTGTGAGGGACTGAAATCAAAATTTCCCAAAAAAGTATAAACAAATTCCCAAATAATAGGCTCTGCACCCAACTCAACAACTTTTCCTTTGACTATAAACATCTATCTCCAACCTAAAACAAAAGTTTAAAAAAATTTAATTTTCCCCCTAAGTTAGTTCCATACTACCGTCGGTCATTTTATTGGTCACTCTGACACACTAACACCCAACCCAACAATTTTGCTTTTGACACCAAACATCTATCTCCATCCTAACTCAGTCCAAAAATTTTGCTCGTATTTGACCCATACTTTGAATACACTCACACACACATACAAAACATTGTTTTATATGGGCTTTCTATGAAATAGCACATTTTGTATGGAAAATTACGATTTTCTAAAGGTTATATCTTCGGATCCACTGGACCGATTTTAATGAGTAAAATGTCGATTTCAATCAAAATTTTACGTAGAATCCGAAAAACTAAGTCCCAGGGGACGACGCAAGGAGAAAAAATCCTAATTTTTTGTACATAATATGTTGACTTGCGTCACGGACGCATTGCTACCGCGCGCCCATGATACCCGGACACAAATTTAGTAAAAGTTGGACTTATATGGTTGCCGACAGGTGGTGGTTTTTCTTAAATATTTATTTCATTAAACGTTTTACGGTTAGAAAACCGGTTCGAATGATTTTGGGCGGTTGGTTCGAAGGAGGTGAAAATAGGGCTTTGTTATGAAAGTATTTTCGATTTGTTGAAAAACTTATTCCTGATTTTTTGTGATGAATTTTTGCAAGCTAGTTGTTGTTTCCCCACAAGCGGAAAGCTTTTTTGCTATAAATCAAATTTTGCATAGCGGTTAGCGGCAGGGGGGGGGGGGGATAAAGTTTACGTTTTGAATAATGCGTTACTGCCGTACAATCGACGGGCTGTTCCACCATTTTTGGACGTCAGTACGACTGCCTGCCTTTTAGAAAATTTTCGTGAAATTCTTGTCATTTTCGCAAATTTTTCTGCAAGAAATTTGTGACTTTTTCACAAAGTTTTCGTAAAATTTCGGAATAGAATCGAGCTTCCTGCAAAAAAAATTTTTTGCTTTCGAGAAAAATCCAGAAAATTTTTTAAAAGGCAGGTGTTTGTTTGCATTGACTGCTAAAGTTAAGGACAATTTTTTTAACGATTTACGCTATTGACACAGTAAATTGTTACCGTAATCACGAAATGTGGTATTGTGATGTCAGATCACGTGGTAAGGTAAATGCTGGGGTGCCTGACCGCTTAAAAAAATTTTTGACTTTGATTAGTAATAATCTTTTCGTAGTATAAACATAAATGGATACGGTTTTCACGAAATTATAATTTGATGTTTTTCTTTTTAATATAATATGATGCTTTGTGACAAATGTTCTAAATTTTCATTGAAAATTTGATTTTGCTGGAAGCCTGTTTTTGCTGTAGTAGCTGACTAGAAAATAAAAGTATCTATGTGTTTCCATAGCTGAACATTCGGTTTTAGTAGCTGACCAGAACAAAATTATTAGCATGATCAGCTGTAATTTGACATTATTTAACACATTTCCACTCATATTTCACTTATTATAATCATTTTCAATGATAAGAACACATGAACACGCAAAATATCAACGAAATTCGATTTCATGATTTGTCCAACAACAACACACACGAAAGATGACACATCGAAAAATGAATAAAAATGTATGGAAGTTGATGTGGTCAGCTACTGAAACACTACTCGTTTTTGCGTAAGTGTTTTGACCACGACTAAATTAATTACATATTGACTCAAACACTCAATTTATCTTATCAGAAAATATTTTCATACGTTTTACCGCCAACACTAGATTGAACAACCTTGTTTTGGGTGCTAAAAACGTTAAATTGGAGCTCACCGATCTTACGATTTTCCTAAGAAATCTCACATTTTATAGTGAGATTCTGCACTGTTTACATTTCATTGCTGTAATGAGTAAACATGTCGTGATGAACGCAATGGTTTCAAGGCACAATTGATGTTAACATTCTGAAGATCAAGCAAAACGCTCATTTGGGTATTTTATTCTGAAATTAAATATGAAAACTGAAGAAAACAGTCAGTTGGTCGGCTACTTCCACATGGTCAGCTACTACAGCATTTACCTTATGTAATATTCGAAATTGGCTTAAAGTTGAAATCGTTTCAATTTTTCTTCAATTTGTACCAGTGATACCAATAATCACATTTGTAAAATTGCAAACAAACACAAAATGGAATGTTTTGAAAATCGAATATAATTGCAAACATATCACAGTTAGCTAGTCTCATGCAAAAAATAATATATTTCAACAGACCTCAGTACACAAGAGATGCGTACGTGTACTGGGGTCTGTTGAACTGTATTAGATAAAGATTAAATTAGAGAAAGATTTTATTCTGGAAGGTGCGGGTATTCGATAAAATATCAATTTAAATTGAAAAGTACTGTAAAGTAAATCTGGAAAAAAATTAGCTAGAAAAGGGTGGTATCTGAATCGTCGAAATGTATCTCGTAGACTTGTTACTTTTCAAACTTTCCGTAATAAACTTGAGAATTAACTGCAAATGACTCGTTTTATATTCAAAATATTAATTATCGGATAATTGCTCGATAAATCACAAGCAAGTCGAACATACGAATTAAATTCAAATGACCAAACATTCACATTGCGTTTTGAAATAAGGCGCTATTTGACAGTATTTCATGACAGAAATTCGAACATCCAAAAATATGTTAGTGTTGTAAATTGAATTTAGCGACATTATGTGGCCACATTTTGTCTGCGTTTCATTTCGTTTTATTCATTTGACTAAAATTTCGACTTACTTCAAATAGAATTTTGAAGCAAATGCAGTAATGATTTGCAATGTGCTGGTGGATATAGATAGAAAATTTAATGTTTCACTGCTTTGCTCATTGAAACTACCGGATTTATTTAAATAAAATAAAGAAAATATTGTTTGAAATATGCGTTCCCCGCCGAAAAACCGACGGGGAACGCATATTTCAAACAATATTTTCTTTATTTTATTTAAATAAATCTGGTAGTTTCAATGAACAAAGCGGTGAAACATTAAATTTTCTATCTATATCCGCCAGCACATTGCAAATCATTACTGAATTTTCTTTAATTATCTATTTGAAGTAAGTTGCCATTTCAGTAAAACAAAACAAAATGAAATGAAATGAAACAAAACGCATCCAAATGGCAACATAATGTCTCTAAATTTCGCATGGTTCACAACACTAACAAAGTTTTCATATATTTGAATTTCGGTCATGAAAATTAGTGTCAAGTAGCGCCGTATTTCAAGATATAATTTGAATGTTCGTTTATAAGAATTTAATTCGTTATTCGACTTGATCGTGATTTATCGATTAAATAAACGATATTTGATAGTTTGAATGTAAAACGAGTAATTTTGCAGTTAATTACAGAAAGTATAAACCGTGACATTTTTACGAGATGCATTTTAGCGATTCGAATCGGATCCTTTTCAAGCTACATTTTTTCCAGAATTACTTTATAATATTTTCCTTTTTAAATTGATCTTTTATCGAATTCCCGCATCTTCCTGTAATAGTGAGAGTGTGTTGGTGCACATACCGCGGAAAGCAACTTTTCGTCCCAATGAATGGGAAAATATTTTCCGTCGCAACCAATACATTCTCACGTATACAGAAAAAATTATTTTCACTTTATGTTTTCACTCTTCCTGTCCGTCCGTCTGTGTGCCGTCACAATTATAACGTCACAAAAATGGTGTCACACAAATTACGTCGCAAAAATGACGTCACAAAAATGATATAAGAATGACGTCACGAATATAACCAAAAGTTAAACATGGTGTCATAGATATTGTTTTGTTTAAGAGCGATATCGCGAAAACTTCGACCAAAATAGTACAGGTGTGGCACATGATGTCAGTCAGTTCTCCAGTAATTATCGTAAAGCAGACCTTTTCTCATATTTCGTCAGATCCGGTCAGAAGTGAATGGGATTGTGTCAGCTTAACTTTGCTTTTTCTTATACAAATATCTCTATTTAATTACATTTAGGGGGAATTAACATTTATGAGAGACTTTAACAGCTAAAATGTTCGAAAAATGTTCCAAAAATGGAGGTGCTTCTAAAAAATTACCTCTCAACTACTGCAACCAACCTTAACCATGGAAGTCTTTGCAGATATGCGTACTAGGTTAGGTGTACGAACTACCCATATATACTCAGTTTCACAGCACACCGCTGATGCAAGCGGCAAAATTGATCCAAAGAATTGACTTAAAATGACTAATAACTCCAAATAGGTGGGAATCAAAAAATCTTTGTATTATGGGGGTCCATAATTTGGCTAAATATCATTTTTTTCCATTGCGTCTCAAACGAGTTATAGACCAAAAACCACTTTTCCCACCCTCTGACACGCACGCCCTTCGTACCCACTTGCTTCGAATTGAAGGTGAATTTCACAAAACTGATATAGGGTTTCCCTCTCCACAGTCCAACGAATCGAATGAGGCATAAACCCTGACATCATGTGCCACACCTGTGCGAAGATTTCACAAACTCATTCAAACATTTAAAAGAAAAACTTGGTCCAATTTATTCATACGAATACGTACATACATAAGGTAACGTCTCTTAAGAAGCACCTCTGTTCGTTGCAATTTTACTACATGAAAATGTTCTAGGGTACGATAAAATAAGGAGTTCTGGCACTAGACAGGTCCTTTGTCTAGTACCTGAACTCCTTATCTGCATTTCAAGCAGCCTGGTGCCAAAAAAGTTTCTATGACTTTTCTGGAGTGGAAAACAAGTAAATTCCTATGCATTCGGTTCCAACTTGGCACCAGGCTGCCTACTTGGGAAGTTTAAGTAACCATAAAGAACGCAGCCTGGTGCCAAAAAACGGTTAATCTCATCGAAATTGCAGTTACGAATATTATACCTCACATTAATTTCAACACAGCACCAGGCTACCTACTCAACATATTCTACTGGCAGCAGTAACCCAGACGTTTAATATTCTTAACTGCCGTTACAATGACTTTAACAGATTTTCGGCACCAGACTGCCTTCTATAAGGCTACTAATACTTTTCAAGTACGCAGCCTGGTGCCGAGTCGGAACCAAAAGCCCATTTATGTACTTGTTTCATCATCCAATCGTCAAAGAAATTTTTTGGCACCGGGCCGTCTTCCGGAGTCAATCAGAGGGTCCTGACCTTACGTATTCCAACGATTTCTCGTTCTACCATAATCTCACAACGGTTCCAAGTGAACATTTTAAGATCGCGAAAAAGTCCAAAATTTCTATGTTTCCTACACTATTAGGAAACAAATTTGAAAAAGAATAGATAATTCATTAAAAATTAGAAAATTTTCCTGAACGAGTTGACGTACTGATTATACTAAAGAACTGGTTCTTCAAACGCCCGTCAGAATGGCAGCGCAAATAGCATATTTAGTCGTGAAAATCGTTCCGTTCTGTTTTCGCTAAACAATTTCAAATCCATTTTGTGTTCGAAATTTGTTTTTTTCGCTCGTTTTTCTCATTCACATTAAATATCAAATTGTATGCTAGAACATTATTTTAATCAGTTAAGTCAATGTCAGCACGCGGGTGTTATCTTTCTCTTCTATAGAAAAGTCTATTTAATTTACCAGGTATACGTGAAAAAGGTCGTTGCTACATTTTCGAATACGAAAAATGAATTTAAAAGTAGAACTTGATGTTCATGTAAATATGAAAAACTTTTTGGTTATTTGTTTAGGTGAGCATTTGAATAATACAGCATTTATACCACCAGTCATTGATGCTGAAAACTTTTCTTTTGATAGAAGGTGCAGGGGTGGAACTTTGTTAGGATTTTTCACAGTTTTTTAGGCCCATTTTAAAATTTTTGCGAAATTGTTTTTTAGAACTCTCGGATTTCTTAAATGTTGAAAGTCGAACGGAACTGTTGTAGACGTGGTCAAAAAAGTGAGTTTCCTTGAATAGTGTAGAACTTTTTCGCATTATCTCTGCGAGGTAAGCAAGAAAATTATTTAGAAAAGTGTCAAACAAGAGTTGAGCATTTGACCAACAAAGTTTGACCAATTTGAGTGGTTCGGTTTGTATATGTTGTATCTGCTACCGAAAAAGTTATCGCCGCAGGTGATGGTTTTAAAAAAAAAATCTGTACTTTTTGCTCGTATGGGGACTTGCGTCACGAACGCTATACTACCACCTACCCATGATTAAATATGGTGCTTAGAATCGCTTTCCAAGGCAAAGTTGTGAGAGAAGCAAGATCAATTGGGTCTCAAAATTCATGGTAAAACTACAGTCAGCAAAATTAACAGAACTGCACATTTTGGGTTCCTTATGTTTCTCTTTTTCTCTCTCCAACCATAAATACTCACGAAACGTAAAAACTCACAAAACAGAGTAAAAGAAAAATTTCGCAGTTCTGTTAATTTTGCTGACTGTAATTGCATTCGCTAATGAGTTTCAGGTGTTAATTTCACGTGATCGGCATGTGCGCGTGTAGTTTGTTTTAGGATTGCTATCCGTTTTTTGTGCCTCCTACACTTTATCTGATATTTGTGTCGAATATGCTCATGTCGATGTCACAATTATAATGAATCGATGAGCGATTTTTTATAAATTTTAAATCGATCGAACGCTAACTGGTAGTGATGCGTCGCAAAGTGTGGAATATGTCGATAATGTGGGCATGGTCAAATAACTCTATAGAACGGTGAGATAGACATTTTTGACCTTCCGCAAAGTTGTTCAGGATAAAATAAGGAACCATTTTGCTGAAGATATAATTTGCCAAAAAATTTAATCTCAAGAGTTACGAGCTGTTTAAGACGAAATTCCAGCGTTTAAGATATAAAATTTTAGTCTTCAGCAAAGTTGTTCATCACAACATGAGGAACAACTTTGCTGAAGACACAATTTGCCGAAAAATTCAATCTCAAGAGTTATGAGCTGTTGAAGATGACCCTTCTAAAAAGTGCAATTTTCTGGTCTCATTAATATAACTCTTCAAGTATTTGAGATAGAAATATTTGATCTTCTGCAAAGCTGTTCAGCATAAAGTAAGGAACAACTTTGCTGAAGAAACATTTTTAGTATAAATTTTATTTTGAAAGTTATGAACTGTTGAAATATGAAAATTAGATTTTACATTTAACAATTTTCCCAGTTTAAGTGATCATAACTTTCAAAATAAAATTTTTATTGAAAATCTTTCTTCAGTAAAGTTGTTCCTTATTTTATGGTGAACAACTTTACTGAAGATCAAATATTTCTACCTCAAACGTTTGAAGAGTTATGTAAATTAGACCAGAAAGTTGCAATTTTTAGAAAGGTCATCTTCAACAGCTCATAGATTAGATTAGATTAAGAGTGGGCGGCACGAAACCTACACCTAAGCCTCCATTGGGCCTGTTGTGTTTACCCACATGAATTAAATTCTGTTTGTACTATTGAAGGATGTCTTGATGAGGTATGCTCTTTATGATACTAGGCGGTATAGTATAACCTCCTAGGTATCTTGCTCTAGCCGTTATGTAGGCTGGACATTCGCACAGAAAGTGTTGACTTGTTTCCTCTTCGCCGCATTTTTCGCACAGAGGTGTGTTGGAGACCCCAATTGTGTGTAGGTGTTTATTTAGTTTACTGTGACCAGTGAGTATATTTGTTAGTCTTTGTAAATTTTTTCTGCTTTGTGATACAAGATAGCGACTGTTGTTTTCGCTTATTCTAATGAATATTTTCGCCTGTCGTGCATATTCTATTAAATTCCATTGTTTTTGGAATCTTATGTTTTTCCATCTTGTGATGAATTTGTGTAGTTCTGAGCTGTTTACTTTAATTCCTGGTTCGGGTCCGATTAGTTTGTGGTTGGAGCCATTCCTAGCTAATTGGTCTGCTATTTCATTGCCTATGATACCACAGTGTCCCGGTACCCAAACCAAAGAAATTTGGTTGCGATTGGAGATTGTTTGTAACTTATCTCTACATTCTAAGACTATTGAAGAGGTATATTTATATTTCTGTAGGGCTTTGATTGCCCCTTGGCTATCAGAGCAGATGAAATGGCGGATCTGAGTGTAGTCACCGGCATCTATTTCCATTGCGCATTGCAGTATGCCCACTATTTCTGATTGAAATACTGTAGCATGTTTTCCTAACGATATGGATTTTTCCTTTTGAGCTTGTATGCTATGAAAACTAGCCCCCGATGATTCTATTTTTGATCCGTCTGTATACCAGACTGTGCAGTTTTCCTTTGGGAGAACTGTGTCGTTTTTCCATTCTTCTCTGCTAGGAAATTTTATGTCGAACGAGCGGTGAAACCTATAGGTTGGGGTGATATAGTCATTTACCATCTCTAATTCTGGTGAAGACTTCGTCATTATGTTCCATATGTTAGAGTGGCCATAGCTTTTTACTTGTAGTAATGAACTTTGGTGAAGTCTACGAGCGGTATTTCTCGCTATGTATTCTATGTGAATATTAAGGGGTTCTATATTGAGCAGTGCTTCTAGAGCGGCTGTAGGAGTAGTTCGCATCGCTCCGGTTATTCCTATTAAGGCTAGTCTTTGCGTTTTCGCTAATTGTTTTTGCACTGTAATTAATTGACATCTTGGCCACCAGATAATTGATGCGTACGAAATTATGGGTCTTACTATTGCTGTATAGACCCACTTTAATATGTTAGGCTTCAGCCCCCAATTTTTACCAAATACTCTTCTGCAGCCAGATTGTGGCCATAGCTTTTTGTAATTTTTTGTCTATATGGATGTCCCATGTCATATTTTCCTGAAGGTATGCTCCTAAAACTTTGGCATATTTGGACAGCTGTATTACTTTTTCGAAGAGTTTGGGGGGCTTAAAACCCTCCCTTGATTTTTTCCTCGTGAATAGAATTAATTTTGTTTTATCTGGATTGGCCTTTTGTTCATTGAAATTGCACCAATCCTCTATAATCTTATAAGCTGACTGCATTAGTTCACAGAGGGTGCTGATAAACAGTCCTGTAAGGAGGATGGTTAGATCATCCGCGAAACTTTGTGTGTGAAAGCCGTTGTTATTTAATAATTTGAGAAGACTATCCTTAACTAGAATGTAGAGTAGCGGAGGCAGCACACCTCCCTGTGGGCAACCTTTGCTCACAAATATTGTGATTTTGCAAGACCCTAAATATGAGTTTACTACTCTGTCTCTTAGCATTCTGTTTATCCAGCTAGTGATTGTTTTATTTATGTCATGTTCGTCGCAAGCCCTTATTACTGCTCTAAACATCATATTATTGAATGCTCCTTCTAAGTCTATAAAGCTTCCAAGAGCGAATTGGTTGTGTTCCATTGCTGTCAGCTCATAACTCTTGAGATTGAATTTTTCGGCAAATTGTGTCTTCAGCAAAGTTGTTCCTCATGTTGCGCTAAACACCAAAAATTTCTATCTCACCGTCTTATACAGTTATTTAAACATGTCCGCCGACATATTCCGCCACTGTGGTCGTAGCGAAATTATTAGCGTCTCGAGAACTAACTATGATCGACAACAATTTTAGCGCTATTTTAGTATAAAGTCCACCCGTGGAATAAACGCAACCACGTTCTTCGCCTTCAAAAAGTTTCAATATTTTCTGTTTACATTGTAGTACATGTTCGAGACATGTTGCTGAACAAAAATAAAATCGATAAAAAGGTTTAATGCAAATTAAGTTCTTTATTATTGGTGTGAAGCAGTAAAATAAAATGGCAAAAATAAAAATAAAATTTATCAAATTAACACTACAAATTCCATTAGAAGTAATGTATGTTCATTGTTAAATTGGCTGCGTTTTTTATCACAAATGTGTTTTAATAGCACTGACTAGTGCTAATTGCATAATATTTTGTATTTTATCACAGTTTTTGAATTTAAATCGCCTTTCGCAATGCCAATAGCTCAATTATATTTTGAACGCGTTTAACATAAACGGCTTTTAATGTGGAACCGATAATTAAATATTCATTTCGAAGAGTTATAGCATTTAAGGTTGTTTCATAGATTACAACCTGGAGGGAGAACGCCAAAATTCTTAGTAAACTAGGTCGGCAATACAAACTCGATTTTATCAAGTTAGAAACGGTATCGCTTTAAAATTCAGTTACTGCTGTCATATGGCATTGTTCAACCTGAACTCGTATCATGTTTCGCACGTACGACGACCCGGTGTGAATTTAGAAATACCTGCGGACTTTCTTTTCTACCAGTGCGTCTTACAAACTAAAACTTATTATTAGAATTGTTATTACACGTAAAAAACGCTTTGCAGATATTAGTTCTATGATTTGGGCTCTGGGGTCCATAAGTTAGACCAAAATTTGCTTATATGAAAGATTCCATCAAATCGATGAAAATAGCGTAACGTCGTAACCAAGTTTCTCGGTTTTCCGTGTGAGAGACACCTTTTGATGTTCTACAATCTTTCTTAAAAGGTGTTTTTTGTAAGAAATTGCTGTTATTTGTATTTTTTTAGACTTCCTGAGATTCTCGGTTACCTACGTTACATCTGAAAATGGAATTGGCAATATGCCATCAAGATAGGAGGTGGTTTATTTGGTAAATTATTTCGTTCGTTGAATTGCTTTTAAAGACAAAGTTGTAGATGTCATTTGATTGTCTCTGTTTATATCTTAAAGATAAAGTCATCGGTAAATAGCGGTAGTGAGCGGTTTTTATTTATTTAGCGTATGGTTTCTTATCTTACAACAATCATATTACGTTTTGGTTTGGTTATTATTTCATTAATTGTAAATTAGACTATTACCTTGTCACACATTCGTTCACAGTGGGCAATGAGAAGAGAAATAAGATTTTTTGTTTTGTAAATGATTCCTTAGGTTGTATGCATCAAGATTGTACAGCAAAGGAATAGTATATTATGCACCTGCGGGAAAATTTTTTTATCTTCGAGGGGGAGTCTTACATACTACACCGAAGATGAGGGATGTAATCCCCCGAGTGGATGGACAAATTTTCCCGCAGATGCATATGCTATTTTATTCATCAAAGCAACAAATCAACGAAAAAAAAGAGAGTTTGGGCAAAGCGACTTATCGCTAAATTTATAACATATACATACAGCTATAAGTTATATATTTACGTTATAAGTCTCCGTTATAAGTTATAAATTTTTATGAGTTATAAGTTGTAAATTATGATTTAAAATTTTTACAAGTTATAAGTTTACGTTTTAAATTATGAATTCTTTTACGTTATAAGTTATGAGCTACAAGCTATAAGTTTTGAAACTAGTCAGTATCCAGATCACTTATGAAACTGATAGGCGTCAGTGCTGATCAATTTCAAAACTGATACGAATCAGTATTGATCAGTTTCAAAATTGATACGGATCAGTACTGATCAGTTTCAAAACTGATTTGGATCAGTACTGATCAGTTTCAAAACTGATACGGATCAGTACTGATCAGTTTCAAAACTATTAACTTGTAGATAACGTATAAATGTTTATAACTTAAAACGTAAACTTATAACTTATAACGTAAACATATAGCTTATAACTTATAGCTATATGTACATGTTATAAATATAGCGATAAGTCGATTTGCCCAAACTCTCTAAAGTTTGACACCCACGACATTAACCATTTTTGACCTCTAGAAAACTCACATGCCAGCTGTCGTCAATTTGATGAATAAAGTTTCATTTTATCATGTTGGCACCTCTCGCTCATACACTTGTTTATGTTTTCGCCAGACTCTAAACCAACGCACGTGGTTGTGTTAAAATTTCTTTTGTTCTCTAACTCGACCATGTGCGTTTGTTTACCAATATAATTTAAGCACTTGCTCGATAAAAATGCTATAACTCAATATTTGGCGCTTTATTTTTTAATTTGATTTTTGAAAAAATACAGAAATTCTTTTCATATGCCGTAGTAGAGATTCTGCTAATGTTAATTTATCGATATAAAATAAATGTGATGAAATTTGCGTTTTGTCTTAGCAACACAACATTTTGAGATAACAATTCGAGTGTTTTATGCTATAAAAATTTGTACGACCGTATCCAGGGAATGGGTCATTTTTTCGAAGACCCCTGAGACACGTGTTCCTCAAAATTTTGTTCTCTGCAACTTTGTGTTTAGAAGTAGATTTCTATGGCTCATACCTTACTACATGATGAACCAATTCGTTACGTATATGGCCGATTATTTCACCCCTACTGCCCAAATCACTTCATTTCCACAAATATTTCTTTTCCAATTTCGTAAGATCTAAGCCTTTAATTTGACACCAGGATATACAATTTCTATGCTGTACGTGCCGAGATATATGTGAAAAGGCGACCCTCCTTCGACGTCGGAACCAACGACCAAATGATGGCATCTTTTTTCCATTGGTGACCTCACCAACGCCCAGACTTGTGATTTTCTGGGCTGCCATATGGTGAATGTTTGGCGCCACCTGGGGTACGGAAGTAGGACTTCTATTAGATTTATCAGTTTGGGACGACCTATTATTGGTCTTGAAACACAGATCTAGAATCCTTTATTCCTTTTCCCGTTCGTCAATAGGAGAGCCTTCCTGCTGCCTCCAAAACCCTGTCCAATATAACCGGTCCACATTTAATAGCTTCGGATGGTCTCAAAATTAAGTCACCAAGAATCCTGCGTCTAATTTGGAGGAATTTAGGGCATTTCCTTTTCTAATCCGCAAGAACATCCGGGGGCAACCGCAACTTATTAACGTCCCGGTTCAGCCTAAAGTGCCCAGTGGTCGCCCCTATTACCAATCTGATACGTACCTGATCCAATTCTGATCACGTCCTTTAGTCCTTAGCCCATTTCGCGTCAGGTTTCGAGAAGAGGCGCTTCGTATGATCGCTTCCTTCATACGCTTCCCAGCGTTCTGTATCTTTCCGCCGCACCAAGTCCCTTAATGCATCACCGCGCAATGCCTGGGTCATTGGTAGACGTGGTTCCATTCCGCTTGTCGTGGTAGCGAGGCCTACCCCAGCAAGCTCATCTGACCTTTCATTTCTCTCCACTCCAGAGTGTCCAAGTACCCAAACCCAAGTCGAAGTGAGTGACATGAGCCTTAATCATTTCTTTACTGTCTGAACAGATAAAGATCTCTCTTCCCTACAGGCAGTGATTCTTGAGCTCTCATGAGAGCTGCGTAGACCTCTGCCTGTAGGATGCTGGAAGTTTTACACAAATGGAACTAACTGCCCTGTGCAGCGTTCAGATAGTATACTCCAGCCCCTTCTCTTTCCACGGCCGTTGAAAAACGCCTTCGCATTTCTGGGCAAACTAGTTGTGCTTGTATCTCACTCAATCCCTTTCATGCCTTCTTCACGTTCATTCTTGGCCACCATATCACATATCCGTGACTCATCGTGGGTATGATCACAGCCTCATATATCCATCGAGTTCAACAGGTTTGCTTCATTGATTGACGATTCATCTTACAGGGACGTTTTTCGCAAGCGGGGCCGATTCTCATCTACTTCACAATCAGCTCTCGTCAAGTCTCAGCTGTGCTTTGGTTTCTGACGGATTCGAGCAATGTCTCGACTCACTTTTCCTATTCGTACGATTACGAGTACGATCTCACAATTCATTCACACTTATTTAATAATATAAGGCATGCAATTACAGCGATCGTTATTAAATAAGATTTTGTACAAGGAAAATAAGAATTGATAGCAAAAAATAAAGAATTAATCGCAAAGAATAAAGAAATGATCGCTCCTGCGATCACTTTTCTTATGTTTTTGCGATCAATTATTTTCTTATAGCGATCAATTCATTATTTCTTGCGATCAATTCTTCATTTTCTTCGGTCATTTCTTATTTTAGAATTATCGGTTTAAATTCTTCCCATAATATAATAATCCGCCGTTACAACGCGTCCGGGTTTGAAGCTAAATCATTTTATTTGACTAGTTCCGCAATATTTGTGAGCTTTCACTCATATGGATTCTTCTTAGAGATTCTTTCGTTACCGAAGTTTTTACTGTGTGGTAAAATTGCACACAAACTTAATGCCATCTATGATGAACTAGGGCGGAAACTAGTAGGGCTTAGAATGCCGGCTTGCCCCATCAATGTGTTTTACCGGCAGGCACTTTTAGTTACTTAGTTTTCATCATTTATCAGTTGGTTGTAAACTGTTGATAATAAATTTTAAAAAAATGGCCTTAGACGACAGACCCCAGTTTCTCCCGAAGGAGTTGTTACAGATAACGGTAGTGGGGCTTAATATCTAGTCAACTTTTCCACATTAATTCTTTGTTGACCGTACATTGTTAGTGTGACGTCAATGCATTACATTTATTTTCCCAAGCAGGGTACAGACGAAGGTTTTTATTTTGTTACACTTTGACTTTTTCCACTCAAAAAACATTGGGATATGGTAAAAGTGTAATAACATAAAACCGTTTGAGTGTATACCAACCACCCAATTTTAACGAAGCATCAAATCTTGGATGTACATGGCCTTTCTAGGGATCGAATTCTTATAATTTTGTAGGAAGGTCAGAATGTCACCACTTAGCCACCACAAGTGAGTGGTAAAAGCTACGTGCACAGTTTCCAATCGTACGTTCTGCGTTAATGTCGTCAATTCTTAATCAATTTGTCAATTTAAACAAAATTTTGTCACTTTAACTCAACAACTTTAAAAGATTCGCTTATTAAACGATTTAAATTTATGGAACTTTTATTCACTCGTAAAGCATTTTAATCTTAAGCAATAAATTCACCAATCACTGCTACTATGTAGGCCGATTGTATACATTCATGCCCATAAGGGTATGGTTGTAAATTTGGTTTTTTTAGTTTATGTCCACATGAATATGATATAATGCGACCTTGTTTTATAGTCGTACATCAAACGCAACTATCATATCTTGCCTTTACAATGTGAATCTATGCAAATTTGTCAGTTTTGTTCAAAAAATCATAGCAAAAATTTATGTTTGCATCAGCACAAATATCCAAACATCAACTGGAATTTGGAGTAATATGTGGGATAGACGGGGCTAAGAATTACCAGAAATTTTGTAATTTCAAATTGTTTGTTGAAACTTCCCGTTGTACATCATATTTTTGATTTAATTATGAATTAAAATGTATGTCGTTAGCACAAACATTTTTAATGAACCTACCACTTAACATAGGCCGTCGTGTGTTCATATTTTGATTTACATAAAATGTATCCGAAAATTCGTTTAAATGCTAATATTTTGGTGGTTTTCATATTCCTGTACGGATTAAATATTATGATATGACTTGACGTGATGCCAGTCAATTTCAATGACAAAATGTAAACGGGAAATTCGTTGAGCACGCTGAGCTTCAGTTTGATTTTCAGAACAGAACAAGTTTCGAATAATTATATCTTGTACGGATATAATTTGTGGATGGTAATTTCTTGGATTTTCATCGTAAATATAAAATCAGTCAGTTATATGGATTCCGTGCTACCATCGAAATGTTGAGAAGTAAGACACGTTTTCTAAACTCGCTTTTGAAAATAATTGAAATTTGTAAGAAAACATAATTTAAGGCCCGTACGTATCAGAATAGATGTTGCAAAAAGACTCGAGAAATGATCAAACGATGCAATGTTTTATGTTCTTTTAGAACCATAAGAATTTAAAAGATCCATAGAAATTACCCAAATTACTGTCAAGGGCCCTACCGATAGGGTTCGTAAGAGATCAGATATTATCTGTTTTGTTTCAGATTAATCTGAAAAATTTTCTACACTCACGGAAATGTGAAAACCGACACATTTTTGTGTTTTGTGGTTTACTGACTTTATTGATTTCTCCATATAAAAACACATGCAAAAATTCACAAACAGAAGTAAAAAACAAAAGCAAAAATGTGTCGGTTTTCACTTTTCCGTGAGTGTATCTGAATCTGATCTGGAAATTTTATTTTTGATCTGATTTGATCTAAATTTAACAGATCTCAATTTGATCTGAAGTCTGAGAAATATGTGAGTGGTATCTCGATAGAACTAAAACGTTTTTTTGTGCTCGAAATTATAATAAAGGTATTAAGAGTACATTAAGTCGTATAAAGACTGAAGACGCAGAAGTGTATGGGTATGGGATAAAATGGGAAGTGTGTGAGATAAAGTGGGAAGTGTGTGGGATAAAATGGGAAGTGTGTGGTATAAAGTGGCAAGTGTGTGGGATAAAGTGGAAAGTGAGTGGGATGAAGTGGAAAGTGTGTAAGGTGAAGTGCGCGGGATGAAGTGGGAAATGTGTGGGATGACGTGGGAAGTGTGTGGAATGATGTGAAAAGTGTATGGGATAAAGTGGGATGATGTGGAAACCGTGTGGTATGAAGTGAAAACACATCCCACACACTTCTCACTTGCAAAACTTAAGTATTTGATGGCACCAAACCAAATAATTCAGTTTAATCTGAAGTCCATCTGAAAAAATTCTGATATGATCTGAATCTGAAAAGTAAAGATATGAAATGTTCAGATCAGATCAGACAATTATTTACAGTAATCTGAACTTCAATTCAATTCAATTCACATTTATTTATGTACCAAGTAAAGGCTAGGGGCCTTAAAATTAACAAGGTAAGCTAAATGAAAAGCTCATAAGAATAATACTAATTAAAATTATAAAGGTTCATCAAACTGAATATAACTGAATATGTAACAAAATCTAAAAAAAGTAAGAACAAAAAAAAAATAAAAATAAAAAAAAAATCCGAAGAGAATTAAAATCCACAAAAACGTTCACACCAAATAGATGAACTGATCTGAAATACCTCTGATAACATTGATTTTGATGATCAAAATGTTCTCCTCTACACCATATATCACAAAGCGGACCAACGTGGTTTCTCCAAGGAATCCTGAAACTTTTTTCTCTAAAATGTAATTCTGTAATTGTAACACGTGTTCTCGTGGAAGGAACTTTTTAACTCTCATGGTTCTAGAGATATGCGTCATCCCTCCCAACTCTATAAGTGGTCAAATTTCAGGATTTGGCCATTTTTCCCTAAAGCCCTCAGCTTGACAGCAAATCTCCATATTGCATAGTTGAGCAAATATAGATGAAAAACCATCTGGTTTGGTATATGGCCAAGAAATTCAATTATGTCCATTCCATTGTGAAAAAGTTCCAAAGTGAAAAAGTTTCACCGACCCTCGACAATCCATGTTTGACCCCCACTTCGTCGACCATATCTTCGGAACTCCTTGACCGATTTTCACATCATGGGATCTATATATCGTTTGGAAAAAAAGTGGAGACGGACGACCGAACATTTTTTTTTATCATTCGTCATCTCTAGACAATAGCGAATGTATCCAGGACCGCACTGGCTACTTACGGGCGGTTGGACGATCTCTCAACTGGCATATAAAATTAATTTGTGGCGGCCCGTTCATATAATTTTCATGAAGAAAGCAAACGGACCATCAGGCTCGGCCCGATCGCCCACTATGGCCAGTCCGGTCATACTTACTTAACTTACTTACTTAAATGCAAATTTTTCAAAACTTAATAAAGTAAACCATTGTCATGGGAGAGTGGTTCTTTATGGATTTCGGATTTACAATATAAGAACCAAAGTATATTTCTCTAGCCATGATGTAGGCTGGGCAGTGACAAAGTAGATGTTTGGCGGTTTCAATGTCACCACAGTGGTTGCATAGAGGACTATTGGCAAGACCGATGATGAACATGTGTTTGTTAAGGTTGCAGCGACCGGTCAGAATGTCAGTGACCCTTTTTACGTCTCTCTTGGAAAGTGAGAGGAGTTCCTTGGAGAATTTTTTATTTATACGGATCCAGTTTTTGGCATGGCTTGCATGGCATAAAGTTTTCGAATGATGAGAGAAGGTGTTAGCCTTCCAACGAGTGATAATGTTAAATATAGTAGATACTGCAACGGATATACTCGGTTCTGGACCTGTAAAAGAAGAAGATGAAGCTATTCTTGCTAGAACGTCGGATTGATCGTTTCCAGCGATACCACTATGACCTGGTACCCAAATTAGTTTCACTTGACGATGAAGCGATGACTAGCGATGAAGTGAATTGTATACCCCACAGACTTCAGCGCTGACTGGCTGTCAGTACAAATGAATATGCCTTGGTCTATTGGTAAGTTATCTAGACAGATAACATATCATTGACACAAAACGTAATTCCTGTGATTTCTGATTGAAATACCGTGACAAATTTGCCTTAAGGTAGAAATTTATCAAAGTCAAGTTCTGGGGAGTGGAATCCTGCTCCACCGATTCCATGAGATAAAGAGCCGTCCGTAAAACAAGATATTCGGTTAGACATTGGTCCAAACCGTTTTAAAGTTCTATAGATGGGAAGAAGGTGGATCTTCAGGAGAAGTTCCTACTTAAGGAACTGGATCGGGAATATCCTAATTAAGTTGTAAGTTCAGGACAGAACCTAAGAAATCTTTAGAAAAGCGAACAAATCTCAATGTTCTGAGTGGCAGACTCATTGGATGAGGAGCTCCGAACATTTTATGTGTCATCAGAGGATTTTAGGCATTTCAAAACAATTTCCTCGGAGGAACTCAGTCTCAAAATGTAGTAATTTGGTTATAAAAATGCATTTAGTTAATATTGTATACGGGTACTGGGAGTGGGAATTCCTTATTAGCTCCTTCCCTCCACAAGATAGAAAATCCGCGTCTTCAGCAATTTTGTGGAGAATTAAATTTAGAAAAAATTTTGATATTACAAATTTTCTCTTGAAAATTCCAGTTTAAAAGTTATTTCAGTTCAAAGGCAAGGAAAAAAATAATTTTTTCGGACAAGCAGGAAAAACTCTTATGAAAATGGAAAATTCTGAAAATGTTAGGATTCAAAAAAACAATTTGGACCTTCTACTTTCATTTGAGCCCCATATCACTAAATTCGGATCAGTGGTGGCGACTCAATAAATCGGCAAAGTTACCTCTGCATATGAAACTTTAAATAGTGGTGGGGGTAGAAAGGAGGGGGTACCAAAAGTCTCCCAATCATTTTGGACTCTCTTCAACAATATTTATTCATTGTACAAAATTCACACTTTTGTCAGAAAGTGCACGAAAATGCACCTAAGGACTCCTACTAATAAGTGAGTTGGTGAGTTTAAGTCTGAGAGCAGCGGATGTCTCTCTGTGAGCAGTGCTCATTGCGCCTGTTATGCCAATGAGTGCAAGTTTTTGTAGTTGTGCTAGTTTAAGTTTGACGTGGTGAGATTACATCTTGGCTACCAAACTATTGCAACGTTACTAAGTCGGGGTATGACGATATCGATATATATCACTTTTGGGCTAAGTCTCCAGGTGAGACCAAAAGCTCTTCTGCAGTGCCATAACGAGCCAGTGGATTTTTGTAAAGAGTTATTAAAGTGGATTGAAAAGTTGGCTTTTGAGTCGATTGTAAGTCCCAACACTTTAACCGAGTTCGCTGAATTCTTTTTCCGAAAAATAAAGGTGGAATGAAGTTTTGGATGACGCGTTAGAAAATAGCACAAGTTTTGTTTTATCTAGATTGGCTGTTTCGTTCAAGTTGCACCAGTCTTCTACTAGTCTTAGAGCAGATTGTATTAACTCACATAATGCTGATGTGAATAGTTCTACTATGAGGATCATTAAGTCATCGGTAAAACTTTGCCAGCAGTAATCAGCATTGTTCAGAAGTGTTAATAGACTGTATTTCACTAGACAATAGATAAGGGGCGTTAAAATACCAACTTGCGGGTACCGCTAGCTCACGAAGACGCTGATTTTAGTGTGACCAAGATAAGCGGAAAATATCCTAGTGCGAAGCATAGCGATAATCCATCCAATCGTGGTCTCGTTGATTCCGTGAGATCTACACACTTTCGCTACTGCTGTAAAAATGACGTTATTGAAAGCGCCGTCGATGTCAATGAAGCATCCTAGTACTTCACAGTTTTGCTCGAAAGCACGATCGATTTTACCGACCAAGTGGTGAAGAGCAGTTTCTGCAGATTTTCTTGGAGGCGTATTGTTTGGGGTGAATTGTATACGTTTTTAGGATACCATCTCTGAGGTTGCGATCAATGAGTTTTTCTAGCGTCTTGATAATAGTAGCGATAGTGTATTGGTGAACAATTAAACGAAAAGGCTTTCCGCACAATGTGCGAATAGTGAAATAAACTAGGAAACTTTTCCTTTTACAAAATGTCAAAAAACTATGTAGTTGACAAAACTACGGAAATTCCATAGTTGAATGTGAAATGATGCGCCACAAAAACCTAGGTGACTAACAAAACTAGGAAGCTTTTCGTTTTACAAAATGTCACAAAAACTAGGTGGCTGACGATGCTAAGGAATTTTTTGTTTTACGAAATGTCACAAAAACCTATGTGGCTAACAAGGCTATGGAGCTTTTTCTTTTACGAAATGTCACAAAAACTAGGTGGCTGACGACGCTAAGGAACTTTTCCTTTTACGAAATATTACAAAAACCTATGTGGCCAACAACTAGCGAGCTTTTCCTTTTACGAAATGTCAAAAAACTACGTAGCTGACAAAACTAGGGATTTTGCGCTTTAATGAAACGCCACAAAAACCTAGGTGGCCAACAAAGCTAGGAAGCTTTTCCTTTTACAAAATGTCACAAAAGCTAGATGCTGACGACGCTAAGGAACGTTTCCTTTTACGAAATGTCACAAAAACCTATGTGGCCAACAAAACTAGGGAGCTTTTCCTTTTACGAAATACCACAAAACTTTGTAGCTGAGAAAACTAGGGAATTTCCGCTTTAATGAAACGCCACAAAAACCTATGTGTCTAACAAAACTAGAGCGCATTTCCTTTTGCAAAATGTCACAAAAACTAGGTGGCTGACGACGACGCTTAAGAATTTTTCCTTTTATATGTCACGAAGACTAGTTGAGTAACGAATCAAATTCCATTTTGACTTAGCTAATTTAACTACTACTGAGAGAATAATATGAGGGTGAATAGCCATAATACTATAAAGAGACTTTTATTGTCTGTGTAATATTGTGCAAATAGCTCTCACATGACTTGTACAATGTGCGAACAGTCCTTATATGGCTATTTGCACAATGTGACAATATACTTTATTTCACTAAGCGCACATTGTGCGAATAGTATCTACCAAAATTAAACGAAACAACATCTCACGTCAAAACTTTTGGTTATATTTGTAACGTCGTAACTTCATTTTTGTGACGTAATATTTATGATATCGTTTTTATGACGTCATTTTTGCGACGTCATTTTTGTGACGTCATTTTTATGACGTCATACGTGTGACGTCAACGGTGAAAACATAAAGTAGCTATCGCTACTTAATAAATGAAATCGTTTAATGTTTTTCTCTGTTTAGAGGATACAGATTCATATAAAGAAATTGACAAATTTACCGACGCGTGCTCAACGCTCGAAATGACAGTATGTACTTCAAAATAAAATTTACTTTCCAGGTCTTTTCGTCGTATCTTCAATTTTGCGGTATTGGCTTAAGAAACGCACAACTATACGAGAAATCTCAGTTAGAAGTGAAACGGAATCAGGTGCTATTGGATTTGGCACGCATGATATTTGAAGAGCAAAGTACGATTGAGCACATGGTCTTGCGAATTTTAACGCATATGCAAAGTCTGATACAGTGCCAAAGAGTGCAGGTATGTACACAGCAAAGAAAAAAACTTTTAACAAAATCATTTTTAATGCAATTCTCACATCAGATTCTGTTGGTGCATGAAGCAACAAAAGGATGCTTCTCTAGAGTATTTGATTTCGAAGCCAATGACTTAAGTGAAGATGACAATATGTCTAGAACTAGGTAATGGTTTGGAAACTTGATGATAAAATTGATTTACTTAAGCCAATCGTTGTTTCAGTCCATTCGAGTCCAGATTTCCAATTAATGTTGGGGTTACTGGTCACGTAGCTACTACAGGTGAGGTATGTAACTGTGAAATTATTCTAACATTTAAAAGGACAAGTAAATCGCCATTTTTGTCGTTGCTAGACTGTTAATATAGAAAATGCGTACGAAGATGATCGGTTCGATCAAAGCGTTGATGAAGGTCAAACTTTCAAGCATCGATCCATTCTGTGTATGGCTATTAAGAATTCATTAGGAAATATTATTGGTGTTATTCAGTTGGTGAACAAATTTGGTAATTTGGTAAGTTAAGCTTCCCGATTCTGTCACCCAATTGCACGACATTTAATTTCATAAATTTGATGAGTAGAATTTCACCCGAAATGATGAAAATTTCGTGGAAGCGTTTGCGATTTTCTGTGGCATGGGAATTCACAATACGAACATGTATGAAAAAGCAATTGTTGCAATGGCTAAACAAAGTGTCACATTGGAAGTGTTGAGTTATCATGCATCTGCTTCGATGGACGATGCAGGACGTTTGCGAGTATGATAAGAAAACAACAGACAGCTCGAAACCTACTTTAATTCTTGTCAATGTTCTTTCAGACGTTAAAAATTCCCTCCGCTGCCTACTTCCAACTGCATGACTTTAAGTTCGACGACATCCACATGGAGGACGATGACACTCTAAAGGTTTTTTTTATTTATTTCTTCATTAGTGGCGGTGATAAACTTGTTGAACTTGCAGGCATGTCTGAGAATGTTTATGGACTTGGATTTCGTCGAACGGTTTCACATAGACTACGAAGTATTATGTCGATGGCTACTTAGTGTTAAGAAAAATTACAGGAATGTTACTTATCATAACTGGCGGCATGCATTCAATGTTGCACAGATGATGTTTTCAATTCTAACGGTAAGAGATTATTCAAACATTTCACGTTATTATTATGTGTGTACCTGGTGTAGTCTCTGCAGCAATTCTTAATGAATGAACAGAAACAGTCACTAAGATCGTTACGTACCATTCGATATGGCTCTCGACTGTAATCAACACTGTAATGCAAGTGTAACATCCCACGATATCTTTAGTATAATTCTCAAGGAGTGATGTTCATTCAAACTTGGAACGCCTGATGTCGCAAAACACTGATCCTTCATAAAATCGGCGAACAATTTGAACGCAATGTGTAGTTTCGTCTGACTGGGGAATGAATATGTATCACCCGCGTCATCATTTTCGACCCGTTTTGGGATAACAACCATCGATGTCTATTGCTTCTCTGAAAGCTCGTCTGCATCCCATTCCGTAAGCGGTAGAAACTGTCCGATTCAATCCCAACAGCCTCCTTTCCTTAAAAATTTGAAACTGCATTGTTGCTAGCTGCCAATATCCGCAAAAATCCGTGAAAAAATCCTCAAAAAGTTAGGAATATCCTTAAAATTTCTAGAAAATCCTCATATCTTGAAAACACCTCGAAAAACGTTGGAAATTATTCGAGGAAAATCAGCAAAGAAGATCCTTTTGAATCATAGAAAATCTTTAAAAATCTTTACAAAATCATTGAAAATCCTCAAAAAATCATCGATAATCTTAAGTAAATCATCGAAAATCCTCACAAAATCATTGAAAATCCTCATAAAGTTATTAAAAATTCTCAGGAAATCATTGAAAATTCTCAGAAAATCATTGAAAATCCTCAGAAATTCATTAAAAATCCTCAGAAAATCATTGAAAATCCTCAGAATATCATTGAAAATACTAAGAAAATCATCGAAAATCCTCAAAAAATCATTAAAAATCCTCAGAAAATCATTGAAAAAACTTGCCAAATCCTTAGAAAATCATTGAAAAATCCTCAGAATATCATTGAAAATACTACGAAAATCATCGAAAATCCTCAAAAAACCCTCAGAAAATTTTTGAAAATGCTCAGAAAATCATTTAAAATCCTCAAAAAATCTTTCAAAATCTTCAGAGAATCGTTTAAAATCCTCAAAAAAAAAACATTAAAAATCCACAGAAAATCATTGTAAATCCTCAGTAAATCATTAAAAACTCTCAGAAAATCATTAAAAATCCTAAGAATATCACTAAAAATACTCATAAAATCATTAAAAATCCTCAGAAAATCATTAAAAATCCTCAGAAAATCATTGAAAATCCTCAGAAAATCATTGAAAATACTCAGAAAATCCTCAGAATATCATTGAAAATACTAAGAAAACCATCGAAAATCCTCAAAAAACCCTCAGAATATCATTGAAAATACTAAGAAAACCATCGAAAATCCTCAAAAAACCCTCAGAAAATCATTAAAAATCCTCAGAAAATTATTGAAAAAACTTTCAAACTCCTTAGGAAATCATTGAAAATCCTCAGAATATCATTGAAAATACTACGAAAATCCTCAAAAAACCCTCAGAAAATTATTGAAAATTATCAGAAAATCATTCAAAATACTTAGAAAATCATTCAAAATCCTCAGAAAATCATTCAAAATCCTCAGAAAATCGTTTAAAATCTTCAAAAAATCATTGAAAATCCACGGAAAATCATTGTAAATCCTAAGTAAATCATTAAAAATTCTAAGAAAAGCATTAATAATCCTCAGAAAATCATGCTCTGTAAATCATTGAAAACCGATGAAAATCCTAAGAAAATCATTGGAAATTCTCAAAAAATGGTTGAAAATCCTCAGAAAAGCATTGCAAATCCTCAGAAAATCATTGAAAATCGTTAAAAATCTTCAGAAAATCTTTATAAAATCATTGAAAATCCTCAGAAAATCATTTGTAAACGATATTTTCAAATATCCACCACTCGAATAGACCGGTATGTCTGAATTAAAATGTCTAAGAGGTGGCAAATACGTAGTACATATAATTACTTAAAAAATCGGACGGTTGATCTAGCGGGGAATTAGTTTTAAGCAAAATGTTTGTCCTGTCGATGTCCAACTAAAAAATAGTTGTCGTATAGAGTGTCCGCAATATTTTTGACTGCCCGTTTACTTCCCGGCAAGGAATAGCATCGCACACTTCGAAGTTCCTAACCGTACACTCATCTGTTGAATGTGCGTTGGATCATATTTATGTGGAGTCATGTTGTAGTATAATGAAAATGAACAGTGTTACTCGTTAATGAGTCTAAAAAAGTGAAGAAATTGAATTTTCTGCTTATTCATTTTATTTGCATATTTATTTATGAAACGAAGCTTATGTTGACGACAAGCTCAAACTTATTTATTTACTTAAAAAATGAGAGCTGTATGCTGAAGATGATGCTAATGGGAATTTGTTCAGCTAAATAATTGCAAAGTCATTGCAAAACTATAATACGGTTATCATAGGTGCGAGATTAGTTTACCACAAAATAAATTAGCGGAAAAAATCATTCCGTTAATTAGTAAAAAAAACATTTATTTCAGGCCACACAATGGTGGAAAATATTTGGTGAAATTGAGTGCCTTGCATTGATTATAGCCTGTTTGTGCCATGATCTGGATCACAGAGGGACCAATAATTCTTTCCAAATTAAGTGAGTTTCCTCCATCGAACTGAAACGTAATCTTTAATCTATGTCTTCCAATTTGCCAAGGGCTTCATCACCACTAGCTCAATTATATTCAACATCAACAATGGAACATCATCACTTCGACCAATGCTTAATGATTTTGAACAGTCCTGGAAACCAGGTGTTGGGTAATCTTTCCTCAGAAGATTATAGTCGCGTTATCCATGTGCTTGAAGATGCAATTTTATCGACGGATTTGGCTGTGTATTTTAGGTAAGACGAGCACATTGCCTCAACGAAATCGGATAAATGGAATTTTTCAATTGCAGGAAACGTGGCCCATTTTTAGCGGCCATTCAAGCAGGCAGTGTGAACAGTTGGTTGGACGACGAATCTCGATCACTACTCAGAGCTATGAGTATGACCGTTTGTGATTTGTCAGCAATAACAAAACCATGGGAAATAGAGAAACGTGTAGCTGAACTTGTTAGTTCGGAATTTTTTGAACAAGGTGATATGGAACGGCAAGAACTGAAAATAACGCCGATTGTAAGTAGTGAGCGTTAGTTTTGCGATGAATGACGTAAATTTCGAATGACATTCCAGGACCTCATGAACCGTGAAAAGGAAGATCAGCTGCCGATGATGCAAGTCGGTTTCATCGATTCTATTTGTTTACCAATTTATGAGGTAAGTTTCCAAATTTTTCGAAACAAAAACCTTGAAACTTTTTCACTGCTTCGAAATTCATTCTTTGGATTCGTCTTTCAATCCTCGCTGAACTGAAGTCATTTTCTTTTATCTCGAATTCTGTGGAAAATGAATAACTTCATTCTACTCCTAACTTCGAATTGTACTCGAATAAATCGCCTTCCATTCGAAAATCATTATTCGAACTAAATTCGACATTCTTTTATCCATTGTATGAATGAATCTACATAAGTAAGCCAAAACGTCTCCTTCACTAGTTAGCGTACAACAATCAGAGTTGCAAACCCATTTACGATCCGCGCCTCTTGAAAGATGAATGAATATTAATTGCAGGAGAACTGAGTGGAAACTAGTAGCTTATATTTTAAAAATGTTGGGAACATCATCATGGTCCGTTATAATAACGTCACACTTGCTATAAAAATGAGTATCCATAAAGAGATCATAACGCAGCGAAAGCAGCAAATTCTATATCTAAAACAGTGGCTACCCCAACAATAAGGATTGTGTTTGGAGGGATAGCCGGAGTACTATAAATAAAATCTCTAATCAGTTTGGGCTTACGGACTTCGTGGATGTTATAGCAAGCGTGACGTCATTGATTTACAGCCCCCTGTGCATATTAGCCTCAGGAGCTGCAGACATGGCCTGAAAAAACAATCTCCAAAACTACCTAAAATTAGGGTTTGGCATATGAGGGAATTGTTTTACAATCCCTAGAGCCGCTGTGGGGCTAAATGGAAGTTAGATACGACTTCGATACCACCACGAATTTTGTCTTATGGATTGTTGAAAAAATGATTTTTTCCATACATTTTCCACACATTTTCGGTGTAAATTTGAAAACGAAAAAATCAAAATCCACGGTTCGAAGGATCTGCTTTTTTTTTGCATTTGGACACGAACAAACGTCAACAGATTTCGTCATTGTCGTTACTTCACTCGTATTTGTGAGCGATAATGTCAATTATTTTCGAAAACCTTCAACCGTGTGTATGAGTCAAGAATTTGGCGAAAGCTGATTATTCGAACCACAGACTTTGATTTTCAGACTTACCGCGAAAATGGGATAAAAATGTATGAACAAATTGGTTTTTTAGATTTTTCAAAAACAAATTTCTCTTGCGTGGCTCTACTGTAAATTAAAAAAGTCGATCTCTCCAAGACAGTGCTCCGAAATTGTCCGAAAAAAAAGACTCTGTTGGTATAACGATAACAGGGAGTTTGGGCAAAGCGGTTACCGCTATATTTATAACATATACATATAGCTATAACATATAAGCGTTTGCGTTATAAGTATATGTTTTAAGTTATAAATTATTCTTAAGTTATAAGCTACAATTATTGGTTGTGAAACTGATCAGTAACTGATGCATATTAGTTTTAAAACTGATCAGTACTGATCCAGATCAGTACTGAAGCTGATCAGTACTGATACAGATCAGTGCTGAAACTGATCAGTACTGATCCGTATCATTTTTCGAAACTGATCAGTACTGATCCCTATCAGTTTTGAAGCTGATCAGTACTGATCCGCATCAGTTTTGAAACTGATCAGCACTGATTCTCATCAGTTTGAAAGATGATCTGAATCAGTACTGATTAGTTTTAAAACTGATACGCATCAGTACTGACTCGTTCCAAAGCTTATAACTTATACAAATTTTTAACTTTACGTTTTAAACTTACAGCTTATAACGTAGACTTATAACTTATAACGTAAACATAATAACTTACAACTTATAGCTAGCTATATGCATATGTTATAAATTTAGCGATAAGTCGCTTTGCCCAAACTCTTTAACATCATTCAAAGTAGCGATAATTTTTACCTATAAATCTCAGCGATTTTCAACATTTTGTCGTTAATTTATTATTTATTTGCCATACTGCCGTCGTCGTAAGTAAAAAAAAAACGTAGAGAAAATTAGCGAAGGTTTCCAACAAAATTCGCCGAAAAGAATCAAATTAGCAACAAAATTAAATGAAAGATTCTCGACGATTGTTTTTGTTTTGTGTAATACGAGGCTCGGCTTGCTGAAAGATATCGCTGCACGTACTGCCCACGTAAACAAAAGCAGTGGTAACTTGTGACAGGTTATCGCTATGTCACACGTGCTTTCGGATCGGAATATAGTGACAGCAGTATTTTGTTTGTTTCCGAGCATATACGACGAATTTCGTTGAAAATCTTCGCTGATTTTCTCTAAATGTTTTTTTCCTTATGACGCACAGTAGGCGAATCCGTTATATTCATGTTCAAAAATCTATATCTCGTGAAATATTCACAATTTAAATGTAGGAATTCTTAAAACGTGATTTGAGAATGTTCAAAAATGTCGGGAAAAATATTTGTGCATGTAGGTCGCAGATTAATAGTCGTATAGTTGTTAGACAAAGTGACAGGTTTGATTTCTCCCCATACATAACCTCAAAAAAATATATTTTCCATATTTTCGTCAGAATCTTGTCGAAATCAGTTGTAAACGTTAAAGTAATTCATAATAAGTCGTAACGAGCCTTGAGCCGGAACCAAAAATTATTTTTTTTTCTTCGCCAGTGTAAACGCAATTAAACGAAAAAATAACGGTATCGTGACAGACAGACTCATAAATATATAAATAGACGCATAAATAGATAGACACATAGATAGATAAACAGACGGACATTAGACGTTTATATTTAGTAACTAGTAAATACCCCCGCCCCTAGGGGCTACGCAGGCTTTATCATTTTCGCTTTAACATTAAAGGGTAGGTTACGTAGTCGAAACCCCCGCCCCTAGGGGCTACGCAGGCTTTATCATTTTCGCGTGTTGTCTATTCAGAGAGCCATATTTTTTTTCGTTTTAAATAATGATGCGTAATGTTTCAACTTCCCCCGTACTCCACTTCCTCCGTGGAACGTATGCAACGTTCCCCTTATTCCACTTCCCCCGTATTCCACTTCCCCCGTATTCCACTTACCCCGTATTCAACGTTCACCGCATTCCAAATTCGCCGTATTCAACTTTCCCCGAATTTTATTTCTTCGTATTCCACTCCACCGTATTCCACTTCCCCCGTATTCCACTTCCCCCGTATTCTACTTCCCCCGTATTCCACTTCCCCCATATTCAACGTTCACCGTATTCCACTTACCCCGTATTCAACGTTCCCCGTAGTCAACTTTCTTGCATTCCACGTTCACCGTATGCAACGTTCACCGTATTCCAAGTTTCCCCGTATCCCACCTCCGTGGAACGTATGCAACGTTCACCGTTTTCCACTTCCGCCGTATTCCACTTCCCCCGTATCCCACGTTCACCGTATGCAAAGTTCACCGTATTCAACTTTCCCCATATTCCAAGTTCCCCGTATTCCAAGTTTCCCGTATACCATTTCCCCCCTGTTCCACGTTCACCGTATGCAACGTTCTCCGTATTCAACTCTCCTCGTATTCCAAGTTCCCCGTATTCCACTTTCCCTGTATTCCACGTTCACCGTATGCAACGTTCACCGTATGCAACGTTCACCGGATGCAACGTTCACCGGATGCAACGTTCACCGGATGCAACGTTCACCGGATGCAACGTTCACCGTATGCAACGTTCACCGTATGCAACGTTCACCGTATGCAAAGTGCACCGTATGCAACGTTCACCGTATGCAACGTTCACCGTATGCAACGTTCACCGTATGCAACGTTCACCGTATGCAACGTTCACCGTATGCAACGTTCACCGTATGCAACGTTCACCGTACGCAACGTTC
>CM055403.1:151304235-151330065 GCA_029228625.1 Pseudolycoriella hygida
TCGAAGACAATTTTTTTCGGATAAATTTTTTTTCTAAGAAAATTTTCTTTTCTGAGAAAATTGTATTCAAAAAATAGATATTTTTTCAACAACTGAAAACTTCCAAAACGACTGATATCACAAGAAAAACCTCTTAAAAAGTAAAGTGTGACGCAGTCCGTGAGTCTGCTTCCAAAATTAATGATATCGCTTGAGGTGACGCTTTCGCTGATAATACGCAGAGTTTGTTTGAAGGGAACCTTGTGTTCAAGGTTTTAATTTCCTGAAAAATTACAGCGCCTTCTTCAAAACAAAATTACGTTGTGGTAAAAAAAATTGCGTCACAAATGCCGGACCCACCAGCGGAATAATTTTTCAACACTTTCAGTTTTTACACGCAAAAATTTAAATTTACCTTAAACAATCTACGCAATAACAAACAAAAGTCAAATTTTTGCAGCGCAAAAGCTGAAGGTACAGAAAAATTATTTCGTCGTTGGGTCCGGCATTTGTGACGCAATTTTTTTAAAACAACGTAATTTTGTTCCAAAAAAACAATGTAATTTTTTCAGAAAATTAAAACTTTGAACACAAGATTCCATTCAAACAAACTTCTGCGTATTATCTGCGATAGCGTCACCTCAAGCGATATCATTAATTTTGGAAGCGGACTTACGGACTGCGTCACACTCTACCTTTAAAGAGGTTTTTGTTGTGATGTTCTATATATTAATAATTTTTGATCTCGAGAACTAGACAGCCGATCTTCCTGAAATTTTCAGGGAACGTCAGTCTCGACCCCAAATGAAAAATTTCATAGGCCGCTTTTCCGGAAAAATTCTGGAAAATCCGTGGCATGTGGAAAAGTGGTCAATTTTGAGGTTTTTTTTTTGTAATGCTCGGAGTTTTCGAATTTTAGCTCCGGAGTGACAATAGCTAGAGAGTTGGCTTCTTCAGGAAAGTTATAGGAATCACTGAGAAGAATTGGTGAGACGAAGTGTTCCGAAGGTAACCTAAGGTGACACGAAGTGTTCCGAAAGTAGCCGAACGTGGCACAAAGTTTTCCGAAGGTAGCCGAGGGTGACACGAAGTGTTCCGAAGGTAGCTGAATATAGCCGAAGTCGACACGAAGTGTTCCGAAGGTAGTCGAAGTCGACACGAAGTGTTACGACGGTAGCAAAAGGTGACATGAGGTGTTCCGAAGGTACCCGAAGGTGACACGAAGTTTTCCGAAGGTAGCCGAAGGTGACACGTGGTGTCCCGATGGTGGCCGAAGGTGACATGAAGTGTTCCGAAGGTAGCCGAAAGCTACACGAAGTGTTCCGAATGCAGCCGAAGGTGACACTAAGTGTTCCGAAAGTAGCCGAAGTCGACACGAAGTGTTTCCAAAGTAGCCGAAGGTAACTAGAAGGAAGTATTCCGAAGGCAGGCGAAGGTAACACAAAGTATTCCGAAGGTAGCCGAAGGTAATACGAAGTGTTCCGATGGTAGCCGAAGGTGTTGGAGAAATATTTTTTTGTAGAAAATTTTTTTTGGAGAAATCGGTTGAGTGGTTCCGGCTTTAGGTTCCTTGATCTAAATCGCAGGCGTTTCCGCACTGAATCGCAGGCGTTTCCGTACTGAATCGCAGGCGTTTCCTCTCTGAATCGCAGGCGTTTCCTCACTGAATCGCAGGCGTTTCCTCACTGAATCGCATGCGTTCCCTCACCGAATCGCAGGCGTTTCCGCACTGAATCGCAGGCGTTTGCTAACTGCTAACTGCTAACTGCTAAAAACTTCTATACCAGGATTGTCAGAACGGTTGAAGAAAACGCTAGGTGACCACGGACTAACACTCAGTTGTAAAACAACAAATAAAATCGGGAACTTGTACACGAGAACTAAATACACGGTGCCCAAAAACATGAAATCAAAAGTTGTATATCGAGTAAAATGTTCGAATTGTAACGTCACATATAGGAATAACGAAACAGAAATTGAAAGACAGAATGTCAAAGCATCGCAGCGACATCCATCTAAAAAAAGACTGGTCTTACAATGCACGCTGTGAAAGAATCGCATAATTTATTTCGACTTTGACAGTGTCACAATTTTAGAACAGAGATCCCTAACTACTGACAACGTTTGATCGCTGAAAAAATGTATATACACAAAACGGCGAACACAGTCAACACGTAGATCGACAAAGCCGGACTACACGGTTCGTACATAAATTTAAAGAATAATCAAATAATCAAAGTAACATATTATTTAAGGTCGTTTTATCTTCAAAATCGTCGATTTATTATTATATATTCATGGATTCCGACCAAGATTCAGTTGACTTGAATTCGTTGTATGACAGCAACAATCAACGGTTTGTAAGATTGACATCACGAATACAAAGACTTACGGGATTAGAAGGCTTCCTTGCACGAGTTCTATGTGAGGATAAACTTAAAGAGCTCTCTGCGAGTTTGGCTATGCAAGAACTTGCCGAAAAATGGATTAGTGAAATCAAATACGCCGATATGATGGCAGAAGAAGAGACAGTAAGAGATTGGAATTCCAGTTTGAATAGTAGCTGCGATAAACTTCTAAGCGACTTGGAAAATTTTGTGACCAACCTGTACAAACGATTTAATTAAACTCTTCCAATCAACGCAATTCGTTTTTCGTCTATACTTTAATTCAGTTTTCAGTAAATTCTTTATCGGATCGAGGGGGAAACGAATCCTAAATATCATGCATTCAGGATATCTTACTTACTTACTTTACCGGCACTACAGCCCATTAAGGGTCTTGGCCTTCTCCAACATGCTTCTCCAACCGTGCCTATCTGCAGCTAACGTCTCCCAGCTGGTTACTCCCACAGTTCTTAAGTTGGCAAAAGCAGCGTCGCTCCACCTGGACTTGGGTCGCCCTGCACTCCTTTTGCCTTCAGGTTTGGACTTCAGAATTTTTTTTGGAATACGATGTACATTCATTCGTTGTACGTGACCGAGCCAACGTAGTCTATTTATTTTTGTTGTTCTGACTATGTCGGGCTCTCCAAAAAGCTCTATGAGCTCGTGATTATATCGTCTGCGCCATCGGTTCAGTTTTCGGTCAAATACTGGTCCAAATAGTGTACGCAGTACCTTTCGCTCGAACGTATGCAGAGATTGTTCATTTTTCTGTGTCAAGCACCACGACTCCGAACCGTACGTAACTACCGGTCTGATCACAATTTTATAAAGTGCGCATTTTGAATTTCGGCTTACTGACTTGGACTTTAGAATTTTCAGCAGGCTGTAATAACTCCGGTTGCCCAAAGTTACTCGCCTTTTTATTTCGTCCGCAATGTCGTTGTTTATGTTCAGCGCTGATCCAAGGTATACGAACTTATTGACCATTTTGAATGTGTGTGTGTCGATCGTTACGTTATCTTCCCGATATCGATTCGTAGGTGGGATGATCATGTATTCCGTTTTTCCGTCATTGACCTTCAACCCAAGGTCGGTACCTTTCCTCTCCAAGGCCATAAACTTATCTTTAACAACATCCATAGTTCGGCCAATAATGTCCAGGGCATCTGCAAAACCAAGCAACTGACTGGACTTGGAGAAAATGGTGCCGCTGGAGTCTATGTCCATGGTTTGAACAGCTGCTTCGAGTGTTAAATTGAAAAGCAGCGTTGCAAGAGGATCTCCTTGACGTAGGCCTTCCTAAATGTCGAAAGTCTCTGACATTTGATTGCGGATCCTTACTCGGCTGTTAGCTCCGTTTAGTGTTAGCTTCGTTAGCGAGATCAGTTTGTTGGGAATTCCGAACTCCTCCATGACTCTCCATAGCTTACTTCTTCTAACACTGTCATAGGCTGCCTTGAAGTCAACGAACAAATGGTGTGTTTCAATGTTGTACTCCTTGCACTTCTCCAAGATCTGTCTGATATTAAACAGCTTGTCCGATGTTGAACGACCTACACGAAAACCACTTTGGTATTCACCTATCGTAGATTCCGTGTATGGATGAAGGCGCTGATATAGAATATTTGCAAATATCTTGTAAGCAATATTCAGCAGAGCGATTCCTCGAAAATTGCCACACTCCAATTTGTCACCTTTTTTGTATATGGGACAAAGTATGCTGGTCTTCCACTCTTCCGGTAACTCTTCGTCATTCCAGATGCGTATGATGAGCTCGTGCATCTCCATGCATAGCGCGTTGCCGCCGTTCTTGAAAAGTTCACCGGGTAGGTTGTCAGTCCCCGGGGCTTTGAAATTTTTGAGCTTTAAAATTTCAGCTTCAACTTCTTGCATCGTTGGTTCTTCTATGTATGGTTGCGCAGTCTGAAATGGCAATTCAATTCAATTCAATTTTCCGTCGGAAGAGTTTTCTCTCGAAATTTCTTTTAGAACGGTACTCTTCCTGGCCAGCTCGAGTGAATCTACTTAGAGTTTTCAGGCGAGCTGCGTTTTTGTCGTCCATGGCCTTCTGGATTTCATCGTCAAACCAGATATTTCTTTTATTTCCCGTTCTCGTTCCCACTGCCTCTGCTGCGGCGCTCTCTACATTCCGTCTAATTTGATTCCACGCATCGTCTACGCTTCGTTGTTCGCTGACCATTCCGCCAATAATATTCGTCTGCAGCCTGTGGACATATTGACGTTTAATGTCTTCGTTCGTTTATCCGGTGATACCCATGTCGCTTTGTGGTTGTCTTTATGTTGGAAATAGGTACTGCTGACGACCATGTTTCTTGATGCTGCAAAATCAACCACCCGCGTTCCATTTTCGTTCGAGTTTTCGTGAAGGCTATGTTTACCGATTGTGGGACGATAAAATACTTCGCGGCCTATCTTAGCATTAAAATCTCCAAGCACAATTTTAATGTCTCGTTTCGGCGCTCCATCATATACATCCACCAGTTTCTCGTAGAATAGCTCCTTCGCCTCGTTGTCGCTTTCCTCCGTAGGCGCATAAACGTTTATAAGAGTGTAATTGAAAAATTTTCCTCTTATCCGTAGAGAGCACAATCGCTCGTCAACAGGACTGAAACCAATCACCGCGTTTCTAGCTCTGCCGAGAACCATGAAGCCTGTTCCATACTCTCTTGGACTGTCGTTACTCTTCCCACTATAGTAGAACTTATAGTCGCTACTGGTCATGGTGTCCTTTCCAGGCCATCTCGTTTCTTGCACAGCTGTTATGTCAATTTTTGCCGCTCTTAGCGCACTTGTGAGAGATCTCAATCCTCCTGGCCGCAACAAAGATCTTACATTCCATGTTCCTAATTGTAAATCGTTGTCCTTTTTCCGTTGCTTGAGTCGTTGCCGTTTATCCTGTCCGATCCGAGGCTGTGTTGGGGAATTCATAACAAGACTGTTTTTACGGTGTCTGGGAGTTAGCCAAGCGTCCAACCTACTTTCGTTCCCCCGATGACCCGTAGGGAAGTCACCAGGTGGTGATGGTAGCCCATCTGACTAGGGCTGTGTATGCTGCCGTTGTCTCTTGCTGCTGAGATCATCCGCCACCATACTAAGTCGCCATCCCATCTTGATAGCGCCTAGCTGCCTTCGGCCCTCCCTATACGTGCCGTTTAGGTACTACCCGAAGACAGCCCCCCTCATCCTTATGCTAAGTGACCCACACTACTACACCAGGGTTGGTTACCTGATCGTTCATGCGGTTTGCTCACTATAACAGGTGTCACCACGGGTAGGATAGGATGTAGGAGTAGGTGGACAGAGGCTAAGGTACATAAAGGAGTACTATATTACGCTTAACACACCATTCAGGATATCAGGATATTGAAATTAGAAAGATTTTCCAATGATTATTAAACAATTTGCTCTTTGTTTTCGAGCATTTCACGAAGATTCTAGAAGATAAGAGAAATATTTGATTAAAATGATAAATAAATGATAAAAAAAATTTCGAATGTCGTTTTGTCCTCGTAGCGGATGTTTTGTTTTTTAGTTTCGTCCAAAGTACACAAGTTTTTACTTTTACCATGAAAGGGGCCATTAAAGTGCACTGTACACGTTAAAAACGCAATTCTTTGACACCTCCGCACCACCCTCGCACGCCTATTTTCATACATTCAAATTCAACTATATAAAAACAAAGAAAAATTCGTCAAGTCAGGGCCCCACTGATCTGATGATACAACGAAAGGTGTATTCTTCGATGGGCCTGTTACTTTTTTCGTTTGGGGAGATGGCCCTTCAGAAAACATCGATAATGATTATCAAAAAAATATATCTACAGCCAGTTCATTCCTTTTTTACCTAGTTTGAAGAAGTAGATGACAGCTTCACTTTCTAGCGTACCCAGCAAATTAAATTATTCCCAAATCTTAGATTTTTTGCGCTACATTTGAATGCGAGATAGAAATTTCAAATTTTTCGCCTGGAGTTGAGGGAAACGTGAACATAGAAAAATTTGATTTTACCAGAAACCACGATAATAGGATGAAAGTGCAAGCAAACTTTTGACACTATGCGAGGGCTGGCTGTCCACCGCAGTGGTGCGAATCTTTCCACGAAACCGAATTCGATGCTGTTGAGTTTTATAGTTCCACAGAGATGTAAATAAAACGTCCAATCAATTTGAGTGACGAAACAAGAAGAAAGATTTATTTGATAAGATGTCAAACTAAACATAATCTACTGCGCCATCTAACAATAAAGTGTGAATTCATATATTTCAACATTCTCCCTGAATGAAAACTTTATTCTAATTCATGACCTCAACTTATTCACTGAGAAACATAACAAATTCAAAAAAAAAAAAAAAAATTCAATCTCAACTAATTCACTGAGAAATTCAACTTCAAACAAAAAATTCAATCTCAACTAATTCACTGAGAAATTCAACTTCAAACAATACTCTCAACTAATTCACTGAGAGTTTCAACCTAAAGCAATCATCTCAACTAATTCACTGTATTGACTGCCATAAAAATGACATCAATTACAAAGGACTTCCAATCCTGAAACCATGATCCTTCCGAGGTTGACTATGAGTAAAGAGAGCATCTATGTTTGCCTTGGGCTTGTCACTTTGATTGCAGAACTTCGCAAAATGGCCTATTTCTCCACACTTGTGACATCGAAAACCGTTGGATTTGTTTTGATTTCCAGATTTCCCCGCCTTTGAATAAAGTGCTCCACCAAAATCATCGGCTGACTCCGTTTTAGTTTCTTGTAGTAGCAAAGTTTTTACAGAGTCTGTTGTCAACTTAATAAATTAAAAATTTTGATTTAAGTTCAAATGGTTCAAACATAAAAAAACGCGTAAGGATCGGACGAATAAATATTTTTTTCATATTTTTGCTTACATACTTTTGTTTGACATATTATTGTTTGTCATACGTGAGAGAGTGGAGAGTGGTCGTGAATTTACATGCGATTATAAATTCTCTCTCTCTAAAAAACTTCTATACCAGGATTGTCAGAACGGTTGAAGAAAACGCTAGGTGACCACGGACTAACACTCAGTTGTAAAACAACAAATAAAATCGGGAACTTGTACACGAGAACTAAATACACGGTGCCCAAAAACATGAAATCAAAAGTTGTATATCGAGTAAAATGTTCGAATTGTAACGTCACATATAGGAATAACGAAACAGAAATTGAAAGACAGAATGTCAAAGCATCGCAGCGACATCCATCTAAAAAAAGACTGGTCTTACAATGCACGCTGTGAAAGAATCGCATAATTTATTTCGACTTTGACAGTGTCACAATTTTAGAACAGAGATCCCTAACTACTGACAACGTTTGATCGCTGAAAAAATGTATATACACAAAACGGCGAACACAGTCAACACGTAGATCGACAAAGCCGGACTACACGGTTCGTACATAAATTTAAAGAATAATCAAATAATCAAAGTAACATATTATTTAAGGTCGTTTTATCTTCAAAATCGTCGATTTATTATTATATATTCATGGATTCCGACCAAGATTCAGTTGACTTGAATTCGTTGTATGACAGCAACAATCAACGGTTTGTAAGATTGACATCACGAATACAAAGACTTACGGGATTAGAAGGCTTCCTTGCACGAGTTCTATGTGAGGATAAACTTAAAGAGCTCTCTGCGAGTTTGGCTATGCAAGAACTTGCCGAAAAATGGATTAGTGAAATCAAATACGCCGATATGATGGCAGAAGAAGAGACAGTAAGAGATTGGAATTCCAGTTTGAATAGTAGCTGCGATAAACTTCTAAGCGACTTGGAAAATTTTGTGACCAACCTGTACAAACGATTTAATTAAACTCTTCCAATCAACGCAATTCGTTTTTCGTCTATACTTTAATTCAGTTTTCAGTAAATTCTTTATCGGATCGAGGGGGAAACGAATCCTAAATATCATGCATTCAGGATATCTTACTTACTTACTTTACCGGCACTACAGCCCATTAAGGGTCTTGGCCTTCTCCAACATGCTTCTCCAACCGTGCCTATCTGCAGCTAACGTCTCCCAGCTGGTTACTCCCACAGTTCTTAAGTTGGCAAAAGCAGCGTCGCTCCACCTGGACTTGGGTCGCCCTGCACTCCTTTTGCCTTCAGGTTTGGACTTCAGAATTTTTTTTGGAATACGATGTTCATTCATTCGTTGTACGTGACCGAGCCAACGTAGTCTATTTATTTTTGTTGTTCTGACTATGTCGGGCTCTCCAAAAAGCTCTATGAGCTCGTGATTATATCGTCTGCGCCATCGGTTCAGTTTTCGGTCAAATACTGGTCCAAATATTGTACGCAGTACCTTTCGCTCGAACGTATGCAGAGATTGTTCATTTTTCTGTGTCAAGCACCACGACTCCGAACCGTACGTAACTACCGGTCTGATCACAATTTTATAAAGTGCGCATTTTGAATTTCGGCTTACTGACTTGGACTTTAGAATTTTCAGCAGGCTGTAATAACTCCGGTTGCCCAAAGTTACTCGCCTTTTTATTTCGTCCGCAATGTCGTTGTTTATGTTCAGCTCTGATCCAAGGTATACGAACTTATTGACCATTTTGAATGTGTGTGTGTCGATCGTTACGTTATCTTCCCGATATCGATTCGTAGGTGGGATGATCATGTATTCCGTTTTTCCGTCATTGACCTTCAACCCAAGGTCGGTACCTTTCCTCTCCAAGGCCATAAACTTATCTTTAACAACATCCATAGTTCGGCCAATAATGTCCAGGTCATCTGCAAAACCAAGCAACTGACTGGACTTGGAGAAAATGGTGCCGCTGGAGTCTATGTCCATGGTTTGAACAGCTGCTTCGAGTGTTAAATTGAAAAGCAGCGTTGCAAGAGGATCTCCTTGACGTAGGCCTTCCTCAATGTCGAAAGTCTCTGACATTTGATTGCGGATCCTTACTCGGCTGTTAGCTCCGTTTAGTGTTAGCTTCGTTAGCGAGATCAGTTTGTTGGGAATTCCGAACTCCTCCATGACTCTCCATAGCTTACTTCTTCTAACACTGTCATAGGCTGCCTTGAAGTCAACGAACAAATGGTGTGTTTCAATGTTGTACTCCTTGCACTTCTCCAAGATCTGTCTGATATTAAACAGCTGGTCCGATGTTGAACGACCTACACGAAAACCACTTTGGTATTCACCTATCGTAGATTCCGTGTATGGATGAAGGCGCTGATATAGAATATTTGCAAATATCTTGTAAGCAATATTCAGCAGAGCGATTCCTCGAAAATTGCCACACTCCAATTTGTCACCTTTTTTGTATATGGGACAAAGTATGCTGGTCTTCCACTCTTCCGGTAACTCCTCGTCATTCCAGATGCGTATGATGAGCTCGTGCATCTCCATACATAGCGCGTTGCCGCCGTTCTTGAAAAGTTCACCGGGTAGGTTGTCAGTCCCCGGGGCTTTGAAATTTTTGAGCTTTCAGCTTCAACTTCTTGCATCGTTGGTTCTTCTATGTATGGTTGCGCAGTCTGAAATGGCAATTCGTCGTTTTCGTCGTCTCGGTTGAGCGGTCTGTTCGGGTTAAGCAGTTCCTTAAAGTACTCAGCCCATCTCGCAATGCACCTTTCCTCATCTGCTAAGACCAATCCATGCTTGTCCTTACACAGCAAAGTTTGTTGACTGTAACCGTTTCTGGATTCGTTCACTTTCCGGTAAAAGTTCCGAGTCTCCTTCCGATTGCCAAACTTCTCAATTTCGATCAAAAAACGCTGTCGCTTTTTCCGTCGGAAGAGTTTTCTCTCGAAATTTCTTTTAGAACGGTACTCTTCCTGGCCAGCTCGAGTGAATCTACTTAGAGTTTTCAGGCGAGCTGCGATTTTGTCGTCCATGGCCTTCTGGCATTCATCGTCAAACCAGATATTTCTTTTATTTCCCGTTCTCGTTCCCACTGCCTGTCAACTTCCCTGGTGTATTTTACACAGCCATAACCAATGCTTTAAAATCTTCTGGTAGACCAGCCAGCATGAATGAGGCGATAATTTCATCATCTAATTTCAAACCTGCCTTTTTGACCTTTAGCGACGTCATAATCATACGGCTGACGTAATCTTCCATTGATGAACATTCGGTAAGTTTTAATTGAATCAGCTGTTTTAGCAGTTCCACCTTCCTTGATAAGCCACTGTCCTCAAAAGCCTTTTGTAATGCATCCCACGCACCTTTTGCAGTTGTAGTGTCCGCCATGTATGAATATACAGTCTCATCCAACAGCAAATTTAATTCTGACCATGCTAACAAGTCCGCATCTTTTTCATTCTGTGTAGCGTCGGCACTCAATGCTTTTACAAAACAAGGCCAAGCCTTCTTTATTACCAAATACGACTTTGCCGATATCTTCCACGTATCGTAGTTTTCTCTACCCTTTAATTTAGCGAAGCGTCCGTTTTCGTGTGAAGGGTTATGTGCCATCTTTAAAAATTTAGAATCGACAAAAGATTCGCGGAAAATTACGATTAATTTTGACCATCGGCTAACAAAATTTATTCGAAAAAGATAACCAGCTTCTGTTTTTCACTCACTGAACTTTATTTTAGCGATTTCGTGCTGATAACGTGTTGAGTTTTATAATTCCACAGAGATGTAAATAAAACGTCCAATCAATTTGAGTGACGAAACAAGAAGAAAGATTTATTTGATAAGATGTCTAACAATAAAGTGTGAATTCATATATTTCAACAGATGCCAATATTGAAAGCTTCAAAAAATTTGTGTTCACTGCGAAGCAACGTCTCCCAGGACCACAGCACCCCTCAGTGAAATACTACAGACTGCAAGGAAAGGAAATAGAGACAGCGCGACAAATTTCAGTATGATCTGGCACAGTACTGGTATTATAAAACCTACGAAAGAAAGCGGTTAGAATGGTGATGACAAATGGTAGCTTGAAGCAATGTAATATAAAAATGTATACAATGGAAAAGCATATTAGTGGTATTTTTGAAATACAAAACAATAACGTTCTTGAGTCGTACCCAACCGTTGAACGCCAGCAGAATATGGATATAAGCGAAAAAGACATCCAGACCCAAATCAAGCGTATGCCACTGGATACATCGCCTGGACCGGACCGAGTACTAGTCAGCTGAATGTGAGTAAAGCGGTCTCGTCAATAGTGAACACAATGCTTCGAACTTCATATGTCCCGGAAGGCTTTCGCAACGGGAAATTAATTTTTATCGATAAACAAGAACCCCATAAGCCTGAAAAGTTGCATTGCATGACCTCACTCACGTCTAGAATAACCGGAAAATATCAAAAAACCTGATGGAAGTTGAAAAGTGATATAGAAACCCTCCCTATTCTAGAAGTGGCCATATCGCAGGGATTGGGTCATATTTCCCAAAACCCTGAAACACGTGTTCGATTAAATTTAATTCTCTCTACAACTGTATATGTATATTAGAAAGCGCCCTTACCGTTACATCTTTTCTTTGGAACGAGAAGTGCATTTAATGTACATTAAATGTACATTAAATGTGAACCCATTTAATGTACATTAAATGTGAACCCATCTAATGTACATTAATTCAGAACCCATTTAATGTACGTTAAATGTACACTGAAGTGTGGTACATGGTACATGTATGTGCATCTAATGTACATTTAAAACACCTTGAATACACATTTAATGTACATTTTAGTGTAAATTCATGGTCTCTGGTTCGGCAGAACTTATCAACCAAATACCTGTTATTCCTCTTCCTTATGACTTCTCACTCAAAATTTCAAATTCCGAAGAGTTATCCGAAATCAATGATGCTCTGATGCCCCAATGCAGGAACATACTCTCGTCTGCTGAAGAGATTCAGATGCTGATTAACTCCAGAATTAATAAAAAGAGTGCTGGCCTGGACGGAATGCCTATTTTCCTGTTCAAGTTCTTCTCTTCTCCGATTATTCTATTCTTCTCCATCTTTTTCAACCAGCTCCTATCGTCCGGCTATTTCCCTAAATGTTGGAGCAAGCAAGGCTCTCTGCTCAAATGAAAAAATTCATTCCAAATTTTCAATTTGGGTTCTCAAACAAAAAATCTACAGTTCGCCCTCTGATTAGAGTTGCAACTGACATTACGAGCAGATTTAACCGTGGCCTTGCTACCACTGCCTTGACACTTGATATTGAGAGTGCGTTCGACACTGTCTGGCATGACGGCCTCCTGTTTAAAATGATGAAATTTGGTGTCCAACCTGTAATCATTAAAATTGTCAGAAACTTTTTGACTGATCGTTCTTTCATTGTAGGTCGTAAGCTTCTTTCTTCGGCTAGACCAATTGCATCCGGTGTACCCCAAGGGTCTGTACTAGGCCCAAAACTGTTCAATATTTTTCTAGCCGACGTACCTACCAATCGTTTTGTCAAAATCCTACAATTCGCAGATGACATCATACTTTATCTCCTACACAGCAGTGTTTCATTATCCAATAAAATTTTCAATAATTACCTTGCAGAGCTGATGGAATATTATTCTGACTGGAAATTGAGATTGAATACAAGCAAAACCAAACTAATCAATTTCACCGGATCTGCTTGCTGCCCCAGATCGCTTATTAGAGACTTTAAAACCAAACAAAATATTAGAATTAACAATATTAAGCTAACGGCTCGTAAATCAATTAAGTATCTCGGAGTCACCTTTACTAAAAATTTTAAATTACCAAAATCAACAGATCCGTTAATTCTATAGGAAAAATTTTATTCTCTCGTTTCTTGGCGCGATCATTCAAATTTTTTATTTACAAATGTTACGTTAGACCTATCTTACAATACGCTTCTTGTATTTGGCTCAATCCGAAAAACATCACCTCAGCTCAAGTAGAAAAAATCAGAATTGCTGAGCGTAAAATAATAAGAAGAGCTGGGAGGTTCTACAGAAATAGGGGTAGTTTCAAGCATTTGCCTAACCGAATGTTGTACAGCGAGTCCGGAATTGAGAGGATTGATTTACATTGTTCTATGTTAAATGTCAAAATTTTTGAGCGCTGTCATGACTCAGAGGAACAATTTATCAAAGGTTTGGTCGAACCCTTTAACATCAATGATAAATATTGGCCACCCGCCTTTATTTACCATCTAAAAAACCAGAACGATATCCTCACTGCTGATGACAAATTTTTGCTTTACCACCATGGCTACCATGATAGTCATACTCTAGTTTATAATACCGACCTCTAGCCACTACCATTATGTTTTTGTTTTGTTATTTTAGTAATTTAGTCTTACGTATTGTCAAGTATCAACCCATTGTATGCTTTTTGTTATTTTTTGCTGATCTTTTGTATTGTTAGTTCATCACCTCAATCTACAGCTCCATACCCATCACTTATCCTGCTCAATTAAAAAGCGTCTAGTTTATATTGAATATCATCAGTTTCCATTATTTTGTCAATTTTAACATTTTTAACCGAAAATTGATTAATAAATAAAAAAAAAAAAATTAGTGTAAATTACTAGCACATTTAATGTACATCTAATGTACATCTAATGTTTATACAAGAAAAGAAAGGAAAATTTAATTTTGTTTTCCGACTTTTCCATTTCGATTTTTCTTATTCTGATGATCGCTACGTCCTCCATCTACATTTTTTTAGAAAAATTTCTTTAATTTGCGGGGCTTGAACCCAAGACGCTCGGGATTATGAGTCGACTGCTTTACCAATTGTGCCACCGGATACTTATGTGTTGTTGTGTTAAATTATAGAAAGTACATCACAAGCACATTTTTGGTACATTAAATGTGATAGTGTACACCTTATCAAGCACATCAAATTTGCGAAAAATGTACTTGTGATCTAGTGCAATAATTTTATTTACATCGAGAAATGTGCTACATCACAAGCACATTTTTGGTACATTAAATGTGATAGGAATAGTGTACACCTTATCACGCAACTTTTGAAGACATTCGTCTAAAAGTTAGAGGAATCGAAGGAAAAGGTTGGAGGAATCGAAGGAAAAGGTTGGAGGAATCGAAGGAAAAGGTTGAATGAGTCCGAGGGGGGAAAGGGGGGTGGCAAATGGGAGGAGGAGAAGAAGGGAAAGGGAATCGAAGGGGAGTGGGGTGGCAAATGGGTGGATGAGAAGAAAAAAAGAAAGGGAAAGGGAAGTGGAAATCGAAGGGGAGGGGGTGGCAAATGGGGGGAGGAGAAGAAAGAAGGGGAAGGGAATGGCGAGGGAAAAGAAAGGGAAAACGGAAGAAATCGAAGAGGTAGAGGGAAGTGGGAGGTGGTGCAGGGGTGTAGGGTTACATGTTACTGGTGTCAATGTCATTCAAAAATTGTATTTTGCGATGTAAATAAAAAATAAAAAATACCAATTTAAAAATTCCTTAACAGAGCAAGAATTGCTCTTCCCTTGCCCAGGTACAGTTCACATTAACTGAACGTTGATAGAGCAAACTATCGAAGCAGAGATATACTGTTTCGGCCTCGGAGCGTTTTAGGATGGCGGCCCCGGTCGGAATGTACCAACTCTCATCAGTTGTTCTATCCTAGCTCCTTTATAAGACAGTCAGAGAACTTCACTATTGAATAAACATCAGGAAGCCTCTGTGGAAATTTTGCACATACAGTGGAAAGGACACTATTTTGCAGATTTTCCGCTGAATATGAAGACCCCTTTTTTCCAGCGTAAACTTAATTTTAGATAAAATATTACAAACATTAATGAACCAATTATGCAGTATTACGCCGTTTGGTGCTGCTACAAAATCCAGAGGTGTCAAAATCCGGACAAAAAATCCGGAGGCTACAAAATCCGGAGGCGTCAAAATCCGGAGACGTCTAAATCAGGAGGAGTCAAATCCGGGGGCGACAAAATCCGGTGGCGTCAAAATCCAGAAGAAAATAACAAATCCGGATGAAATCAGGACGGAATCCGGACGAAATCCGGACGAAATATGTAGTGGTAATTAAAGCAACTACAGTTTATTGATACAAATTGTATTGTAAATATGTATTGATGCGCCGCAGGCCTAGAATAATAAAAAAAGCGGGGTCGAGGGGCGGCAGCCCCCGCAAAGGGGGTCAAGGGGGAATATCCCCCTTGCGGGGTCTAAGGGGCAGAGCCCTTAGCGGGGTTTGGGGCAGAGCCCTTAGCGGGGTTTGGGGCAGAGCCCTTAGCGGGGTTTGGGGCAGAGCCCCATGCACATACGGCCGCCTGCAGGATTTTGACGCCTCTGGATTTTGACGCCACCGGATTTTGTAGCCTTCGGATTTTGACGCCTCCCGATTTTGACGCCTCCGGATTTTCAAGCCTCCGGATTTTGTAGCCTCAGGATTTTTCGTCCGGATTATGACGCCTCTGGATTTTGTGCCTCCGGATTTTGTAGGGGAGCCACGCCGTTTCACCTAACTTCCCACATATCCGCATAGCCAGTAAATTATAAAGGACCTACCTTGCTAAGATCCATTATTCCACAAAAATGCCGATGATTCTCCGTACAATTTTCAGCGTCAATTGCCAAACGTAAACCTCCACAAAAAATGTTCCTTATGTTCCTTAGTCTACGAAAAAATTTCGTATGAATTTTTCGGCGTGTATGACCTGCGTCACGGCCCCTTACTTCCGTGGGGAATCAGCGATTCTGTGGATTGGTCGGAAACTCGAGCTAACGCTTTTAGTACCATGCATAGAATTTGAAAGGAAAATCTTAATCTCGAAAATATTGTAATCGATTATTCAAAAGACATGCGAACATAAAATGAATATGGATACAATCAATTAATACATGAATAGGTCAAATTGTTGATATACTACTGAAAAAGTAATGAAGTCACTTATTCATAAAAATAATTTCCCTAAAAATCTTCCTTAATACATTTGAAGTGACTGCAAGAGTGCGTTAACGGTTATTTTTACAAAAGGCAACATTCCACATGCAATGTCCCATGACTTAGTATACATGTGTGGTAATAGTATCTGAAAACAGTGAACAAACGACAGGACTCTCATATGTTACAAAACGAAGGAATGAAATTACCACAATGATGAAGGCACAGGCAGTAGGTCGAATAAGTGGAAGCAACAAACGTATCAAATATTGGAGCAATTTTGACATTATGTAAAAAATTAAAAACGCTAAGAGAAAATTGTAGAAGCCTTCCTGGAATTGAGATGTCGAGATGTACTTTTGTAAACAATCTCCAAACAAGCGGCGGCAAGGTCCGTTTTCCGTCTGAAGAATCGATGAACTTTGAGATTCACTTTGAAGTATACAATGTTTTTTTGAGATTTACCATTTTTAAACGCTGGACCCCATACATTGAATCGACTTTTGGAAGGACGTTAACACAGCACAATTTCACAAACTGACGAAGAAAAAGTTGACAAAAAAACTCACGAACGAAACATTTCTTGCAAAGAACAGGAGCGGCTGTATGCAATAATGTGGTGACAGCCACTTATCGAGTCAGATCTGCACAGAAAAATTGATCGACAGGTATCTCGAGACGAACCATTAAGGCTTACGAAAATTCACACAAAGCAGCACGCGTACCAGAGCGGCAAATCAACAGAAAACGCTTTACAGAATATAGTCCAAAATATCGAGCTGTCTCTTTCATGTGATGAGTTTGCCCTGGGGTGTTTCTTTTATTGCCTTAAGAAAAACGTGCGACAGGTATAGTGAAGATCCAGGCTTAACAGGATGGATCCAGGCGATGTTGCACAGTAGGCTAATATTAGTCAACTAGTCGAACCCCCGCCCCTAGGGGCTACGCAGGCTTTATCATTTTCGCTTGTTATCTATTCAGAGAGCCAAAGCAAATAATTTTTCGTTTTAAATAATGATGCGTAATGTTGAAGGTCGTTATATCACTTCGTTGATATACCGCTAATAAGACTAAAATCCAAATGGGCGAGAAAGGCACTATAAATCAAAACACTTTCTTTGTCGCAAAATTACTCCACATTCCCCGTATGCAACGTTCCCCGTATTCCACTTCCCCCGTATTCCAAGTTCCCCGTATTCCAAGTTCCCCGTGTTCCACTTCCCCTTTGTTCCACGATCACCGTATGCAACGTTCCCCGTATTCAACTTTCCCCGTATTCCAAGTTCCCCGTATTCCACTTTCCTTGTATTCCACTTTCCCTGTATTCCACTTTCCCTGTATTCCACTTTCCCTGTATTCCACGTTCACCGTATGCAACGTTCACCGTATGCAACGCCCACCGTATTCCACTTCCCCCGTATTCTACTTCCCCCGTATTCCACTTTTCCCATATTCAACGTTCACCGTATTCCACTTACCCCGTATTCAACGTTCCCCGTATTTCAAGTTCCCCGTATTCAACGTTGCACTTGCTAAGTATTCTACTCTGACACTTCCCCGACCAAATCTCTAAGACGACATCTTGACTGACTTTTGGCCGATTTTCAATTTTCACCCATAACTCCCTTATTTCAGAACAATATCTAACCCCGGAACATGTTTTCTTGACGTTTTACACCATCCCCGACAATATATCAAAAATTAATTTTTCAGTAATTTTCGGGCAGCGGAGCAAATTTTTACCCATTTTTGCCTCCTTTGACCGACCCTGGACACCGAACCGCTCAACCGATTTCCTTCAACCCAATTCCGCTACCTTCACACTGCCGAAACCTTTCATTTGACACCTGACTGGCCTCATTCCGGCAACCACCGGCCGAGATATTGGTTAGTAAGTGCTCCAGCTCTGGACAAAATCGCCAAAGAACGACCTATAGCTCGGGAATGTGAAACTTTTTCACCCAACATTGTTCAGCAAATTTGTTGCCTCAAGCTTCCACTATCGATTGGCACCCATAAATTATCTCTACTTTGTCCAACAACAAAAGTTCCCTAACAACAAAGTGAGGAAACCCCAAAATTTTGACAATTTTCGCTGCCTAGCTCCTCCGCATGAAGTCGGATCAAAAAACTTTCTTCTACAAAGTTGTAGGCAATCAAAAACTCCAAGACTTTGCTTCACCGACCAAATCTCTAAGACGTCATCTTGACTGACTTTTGGCCGATTTTCAATTTTCACCCTTTCTTGACCCATAACTCCCTTATTTCAGAACAATATCCCACCCCGGAACATGTTTTCTCGACGTTTTGCACCATACCCGACAACATATAAAAGTTTTTTTTTTCTTCGCCAGTGTAAACGCAATTAAACGCAAAAATAACGGGATCGTGACAGACAGACTTATAGACGAATAAATAGACACATAAATAGACGAATAAATAGACGCATAAATAGACACATAAACAGACGGACATTAGACGTTTATAATTAGTAATAGTGGCAAATCAATGATCATAGTCGCAGCTACTAAAGGCTACTCACGATTTTGAATGATATGAAATTCCAAACGGAAGGATTCTCCGAAGATCTTGCAATTCTAACTTTGAGGAAAATTTGTAAATATCTTACGTGAGTTACTCCAATAGGCACTGAACATAGTTTGCGGCTGGTGCGAAGAGAACGAACTTTCGGTAAATCCCACCAATACAAAGATGATCTTATTCACAAGAAAACAAAAAATTGAGGGCATAAAAATTCCATTAATTAATGGGACACCAATTTTACATGTCCATGTCCATAGGGTAAAATATCTTGGGATGCTGTGGGTTTATAATCTAGACGAGCGATTACAAAAAGCTACTATTGCCCTATGGCAATGCAGGAGAGCATACGGTAAATCTTGGGGTCTGTCCTCTAAAGTAATGCACTGGATCCACACAATATTTAAGGACGGTGATAGAGCTGACGTCTCCAACTACAGATCCATCAGTATACTATGTGCACATGTGCAGTGTCCAAAGTTTTTGAAATGCTGGTTTTTATGAGACTATTCGGTCAAATCAAACACAAAGTCCACCCTTCTCAGCACGGGTTCTTCCCTAAAAGGTCTACACAGAATAACCTTATGGAGTATGTATCGTTTTTGGCAAATGAAATAGTTGATGGTGGTCAGGTGGATACAGTTTACACTGATTTAACGAAAGCTTTCGACAAAGTGGATCATGGACGCCTTATTAGTAAACTTAATGAATTTGGAATCAGCTCGTACCTCACTGAGTGGTTCGCTTCGTATCTTAGTGATCGTTCTCAATTTGTAGTGATTGGTCGTTCAACATCAAACGAAATTTTTCCAACTTCCGGCGTACCACAAGGTTCAATACTCGGCCCACTTCTGTTTGTAATATTCATAAATGACTTACTGAGGGCTCTGGTCTCGGTTTTGCCGATGATCTCAAGGTTTTTCGCTCAATCACCAACAAGAACGATTGTTCCTATTTACAAAATGACTTGAGTCTAGTGGAACGGTGGTGTGAATCAAATAACATGAGTCTCAGCCTAAAGAAATGTGCTGTTCTATCGGTCACTCATAGTCCCGCCAAATTTGAGTTTCCATATTATAAACTATGTGGTGAAGTTGTTGAACGAGTGCGCACAAAAATAGATCTCGGAGTTATAATCGACGATAAATTATTATTTAACGAGCATGTCGACTTTATAACAAGAAAATCTTATCAGCTTCTGGGATTCATATTTCGTTGCTGAAAATATTTCTCTAATCAGTAGAGCTTTAGGTCGCTTTACAATGCTCTCGTCAGATCCAGATTAGAATCCGAGTTGGTTTGGAGTCCGTTTTACTATAATTCAATTGACCAGATAGAACGCGTACAAAAGAAATTTTCTAGAATGTTTTTCTTCAAGTTCACCTTGGAACGCCAATCTTACGACAAGAGGTTACATTTCCTGAAGTTACATTCGTTAGAATCTAGAAGATTGGAAAATGATGACATTATTCTTTTTAAAGTAGTCCATAATCGCATCGATTCTCAACTACGCCATCAGCTTGCATTTGACCGTCGACCAAGATCTACTAGACACAGGAAAGTTTTCTATATACCCAACTTTAAAACCAACATCCAGAGAAATTCACCTATCTTTCGTCTGCAGGAACATCATGATGAGTATTTTGCAGACCTGAATGTAATGGTTGACAGATTTTCAATATTTAAGAAGGACGTTAAGCAACATTTCTCATTTTGATAATTAATTTTTGGATTTTTGATAATATTATTATTTATTTATATTGGGCTTTGGCCTGTTTGTTGATCGTTAAACCAAATAAATAAAATAAATAAATAAACAACAGTCATCAGACATATGCATGCTTCCTTTGGAATCACATTTGTAGTTACCAGAGAGTTCAATCTAGCTAGGAAAACTCCAGAGAATGGCTTCCACGGCTATAACGGGTTCGTGGAAGTCGGTCTCAACAGCAGCTATGGAGGCAATTTTCGACTTAGCTCCACTACACATCTTCATAGAAGCGGAAGCTACAAGTACGTTCAGAAGAATAACTAGGCAGAGAAACAGACCACTCAAACATTTGGTTTTCAGCACTAAAGAATGAGCCATCGCTAGCGATGCCATCAAATAAGTTAGTAACGAAACACAAATTCGACAGGCAATTTAAAATAAAAATTCCTACTAGGGAAGAATGGCAACACGGTAACATAATACCGTAGGGTGTAGCGTTATTCACAGATGATTCGGTAATCAACGCTTCAGCAGGGGTATATTGCGACAAACCAAACATCGAAAAATACATTTCACTGGGCAAATGATCATCCATGTTCTTGGCTGAGGTGAGAGCAATCATTGAAGGGTGCCGCTCTATATTAGACGAAGGAATAGAGGAACAAAAGATATCCATTTATACGGACAGTCTAGAAGCGATCAAGGCCTTGTCATCACATAGCTTCAACTCAGCGCTAACATTGGAAATGTTGGGAAACAAGGAATAACATGGCCTCTTCTAAAGAAACGGAACTCATTTGGGTACCGGGGCATAATGACATCGAGGGGAAGGTAAAGGCAGACGAATTAGCTAAACTAGGAGCGAGGAAAGTACCGATTGGGGCGGAATCAACGATGGGGATACCACATTCTTACTCAAAAAGAATAGTGAGCAGAATTAGGGAGACTAGATTCAGAGATCACTGGCATAATATTAATTCCTGCCGTCAAGCTAACAGTTGCATAAGAATTAACAAGAAAAATTCCAAATATGTCACTACAATTGGAAGACGAACGGACCCATCCTGTGATCGGTGTGTAATTGCCCAGCTTTTATCACAAAAAGGAGATAGGAGAATAAATCTAGGCGGCTACACAAGGAATTATGAGCAGATAAAGTACATACATCCAAAGCAAATCCTGAACTACATAGCTAGTACAGGAATGTTTGAAATAACAGGCAACCACTAAGTGGAACGACAACTGCCAGCACAATGGGCCCAAAACATCAAAAGGAGCAAATTGTGAATAAAAAAGGTATTCAGCAGGGGGGGGGTGGGGGGGTTCACGTGGAAATTTCCCCAAACGAATCGTATTGTAGTAGAGTGCAATTGATTGGACCCAGCAAAATCATTAGTCCGTTATAATCAGAGACAGGGCCTATTTTCCATAAAGTTTCCACATAATAATTTTGAAATTATTTGAAAATACGATTTCCCAAAAATAGGCGCTGAGGGAGTGAGTTGAAAGCTGTGCGGGCCGGCATTTTTTGGAAGCCCGACCCGAACCGAAACCGATCTTAAATTAAAACCCGAAGCCCGATCGTCCGGAAACCGCTAGTAGCTCGGCTCGACCCGGGTAGTTGTAACGTATCTAAATACACAAATAAGAAAACAATCCAACGTTTTCTGTTCTTTTATAACTGTAAGAATTTCAAAGATCCACAGAAATTACCCAAGGTAATGTCAAAGGCCCTACCGAACTACGTCTCAGACCATTCATATCTAGAAAAGCTCATATCCAAGGACTAAGCCATTTTCCCCAATACCCTGAATAGGTATGGGCGATAATAAACTTGATAATCAATTATCGATAATTATCGATTATCGATAAGGTTTTTTATATTTTTTATCAAAATTATTATTCATAATTGATAATTATCGATAATTGATAGTTATCGATAATTATCAAAATATCGATAATTATCAAATTATCGATATTTATTAAATTATCGATAATTAAGCCAGAGCCTGAAAATATTTTTTATTCACTAAATGATGAAAGATGGCATATTTATCCCTAATTTGAGTTCAAAAAACTATTTTGGCTATTTGATTTAATTTTATAAAAGAAAAATTGTGGTTTAGGGATTTGCTGTGTAATCGCACATGATCGCACCTTGTCAGTTTATTGTCTTGAGAAATGTATGGAATTTATCGAATTTAGTTGGTACCAATGGTCATGCTGTAAGTGAATATTCGCGCGAATTATTTGAATGCATAAAGCTAAAATTGAATTTAGAAACAAAATATACATTTTCAAGATGTGTCGTAGAATTTAAATTACTCATTTTATCGAAATAAAATGAAAACTACCGAAATATTTTCATACTCTAGGTTAATTATCAATTTATCGATAATTGTCAAATTATCGATAATTGTCAAATTATTGGTAAGTATAAATTTTTGATAACTATTAAGTTATATTAATAATCAACATAAGTACATGAAAAATCTTTACTAAAAAATTTAGGGGCTGTAATCCATTTGCTTAAAATTAAGTTCTCCATTAGAGATGAGCGAGCTGCCCGACTTTTCGGCCCAACCCGGAACCCAACCCAACCCATCGAGTTTTGGGTGGGCAGGTTTGAAAACTGTCGGGTTGAGTTTGGGCGGGTTTCGAAAATCGAATTTGGGTTGGGTTGAGTTTGGGCGGGTTTCGAAATCGAAAAACTGACCCAACCCGAGATTTCCAAACCACATTCATCTTCAATATATTTATCATTATCAATTTATTTGAGCCAAAAATGATTGCGCGTAAAAACTAAGTTATTCTGAATTTCACCTACACCTTTCCAATAACGAAAAAAATGAACGGACTGTCAAAAATTGTCATATCGCACGTTCATTAACGTAAATTCTATTGAATTAGATAAAGAAAAGACAGATCTTTAAAATAAAAGTCGAATTTGTGGCTTCATGTTTAGAAATTAATGTAAAAATTGCATCCAAGTTGAAGTTTATCGCATTAGGGCAAGTCACAGTTAGTTACCTTACCATTAAACCTTTATGTAATATTAATTTAAGAATTTATAAATCCGAAAGCACTTTGTCGTTTGGGTTCAAAAATTGATATTGGGTTGGGTTTAGTTTGGGTGGGTCTCAAAAATCGAATTTGGGTTGGGCCGAATTCGGGTGGGTTTTAAAAATCGAATTTGGGTTGGGTCGTGCGCGGGCGGGTTTCAAAATTGTCGGGCTGAGTTTGGGCGGGTTTCAAAAATCGAATTTGGGTTGGGTTGTGGCAGGCGGGTTTCGAAAAAACCTCAACCCGCTCATCTCTATTCTCCATCGAATAAAAATGTAAAATTTTGATGCTCTCAATCAATTATCGATAATTTGATAATTATTCGGCTCGGACCACTATCTTTTGGGTGCACATCTGTCGGTTGGTAAACTCTGTCAGGCTAAAAGGAAGAAAAAGGTAGTTCGCAGATTTCGCGTAGGAAAGTTCAAGGAGGAGGAAGTTAGGGCTCGTTTCATGGCAAAGTTCACAGAAGGTTTTGAGGGGCTTCCTTCGGACTGCGGGGACATCGAGGCTGAGTGGGCAAATTTTAAGGAATTTGTTTTGAGTGCAGCTGAGGAATGTCTGGGTAGTGTCTCTAGCGGAGGTAGGAACAAAAGGACGGGTTGGTGGAACGCCGATATCAAAAAGGCTGTGTTGGAGAAAAGAAAGCTTTATTTGGTTTGGTTACAGGATAAAACGGATGAGAAGAAAGGAGCTTACAGGGCTTGTAGTCAGGCGGTTAAGGCTCTAGTTAAAGAAGCAAAGGACCTCGCGTGGAAGAGGTTCGGAGAAGAATTGGAAGAAGCAGGTCAAGGAAAGGGTAAAAAATTCTGGTCGACGATTAAGGATATTAGGCGTGGTGGTGAAAAGGAGGGCTGCGGTAGCATTTTGGGTAAAGATGGCCAGTTAATTACGGATAAGGGAGAAGTACTGGAAACCTGGCGTGGTTACTTTCAGGATCTATTTGCATCTGTCAATCCGGTAGTGGCACCTGACAGAAATCAGTTTGCTAACTCGGAGGGTGAGGAAGAAATTACATTAGAGGAGGTGACACGAAAGGTCAGCAGGCTGAAGGCAGGAAAATCCGCAGGTGTAGACGAAATTAGGACAGAATTTATTAAGAATAGCGGGTCTGGTGGGATCCAATGGCTTTGTAGGATTTTTAATTTAGCCATGAAGTCCTCAGTAGTACCCGCTGACTGGAGCTTCGGTGTTATTGCTCCGATCTTTAAGAAGGGCAACCGTAAAGTTTGTAGCAACTACAGAGGGATTTCACTTTTGAGCGTGGTCGGAAAGGTTTATGCTAGTGTGCTAGTAGATCGGGCTAGGGTTATAGTGGAAGAGGTTCTGGACGAGGCTCAGAGTGGTTTCAGACCTCTGAGAGGGTGTCAGGATCAGATCTTTTGTCTTAGGCAGGCTATAGAAAAGCTCTTTGAGAGGAATATGGATCTGTACTTATGCATCATCGACTTGGAAAAGGCATTTGATCGGGTACCGAGGCAAAAGCTGTTCGAGGTGCTTAGCGAATACGGGATTAATGGAGGTTTATTGGGCGCCATTAAAAGCATCTACTCAGGGGGCAAGGCTGCGGTAAGGATAGATGGTGAAATTAGTGAGGCTTTCGAGGTTAATGAGGGCGTTCGTCAGGGTTGTTGTCTCTCTCCTCTTCTGTTCATAATTTTCATGGACAAAATCATCAAGCAGGCCAATTTGCAGGGAAATGTGGAAATTGGGGATGTAATTATGAAAATCCTGGCCTATGCGGATGATTTAACCCTATTAGCAGATAATGCCGATGATTTGCAGAGGGGGATTGACTGCCTGAATGTAGCATGTGAGGAGTACGGGATGAAGATAAGCGTCGGCAAAACAAAGGTTATGCATGTTGGCAAATTTAGGAAAGACGTAGTGGGCAGTTTAAATGGGGAGCAGTTGGAACAGGTTTCTGAGTTTAAATATTTAGGGGCCATGTTTTCAGAGGATGGCAAGTTAGTTAGGGAATTTGAGGAAAGGAGGAGAATGGGAAATGCGGTGGCCAGTCAGTTGAGGTCTCATGTGTTTAATTAAGTAGTGGCACAAAGTTAGCTATTCACAGGTCAATCTTCAGGCCAACAATTTTATATGGTAGTGAAAGTTGGGTGGACTGCGGATACCTTGTGCATGACTTGGAGGTTTCAGATATGAGGGTTCTTAGGAACATAGCAAAAGTGAATCGGAGGGAACAGTGGGACAATCATATCAGGAACGACGACATCAGAGGAAATTTAGGGGTTAGGTCAGTGGAGGAGGCGGCAAGGGTTAGTCGTCTGAGATGGTACGGGCACGTTCAA
>CM055403.1:151333692-151356817 GCA_029228625.1 Pseudolycoriella hygida
CAGGGTTTTGGAGAAATATGGCCCAATCCTGGTATATGGCCACTTCCATAATTGGGCAGAATGACCCGAATCTCAAGAACTATGAGAGGTAGAAAGTTGCTTCCAAAGGCAAAGTTGTAGAGAATAAAATTTTAGAGAACAAGTGTTTCAGGGTTTTAGGGAAAAATGACTTAGTCCTTGGATATAAGCTTTTCTAGATTTGAATGGTCTGAGACGTACTTCGGTAGGGCCTTTGACATTACCTTGGGTAATTACTATGGATCTTTGAAATTCTTACAGTTATAAAAGAACAGAAAACGTTGGATTGTTTGCTTATTTGTATATTTAGGTACGTTCGAGTCACTTTGACACATCTATTCTGTTTGTGACATCTATTCTGATACGTACGGGTCTTTGGTTATGTTTTTTCTTTAAAGTTGCAATTTATTTAGCGAAAAATTAGCGACCGCTACTAGCGCGCTAGTTTTTCTTTAGACTAGCGAATCAGTTAGCGACGCTAGTATTTTTTGAAACTAGCGTTAGCGTTAGCGTCGCTAAAAAAAATGACTAGCGAGCACAACCTTGCTCCTTAGTCTACAAAAACGTTTTCTTGTGTAATTTTTATCGTGTTAGACTTGCCTCACGGCCGTCAGTTACTTGTCTTACAATGAAATTAATTGATGGTGCTACTGTCAGTCGGTGACACTCTTTATATCGAACCGTAATCAGCTACAGAAAATGAAGAGATGGCGACACCGTTTGTCGGTGACTATTTTTGACTATTGCCTGATGCGAGCCATCATCTTTTGCGACAAAGGCATGGCGCACTATCTGTCGCACTCCCATTTTAGAGTGATCAGTGATTTAACATTGAAATAGTTACCATACGCTATATAAATAATTCTGAACCTATTTCGATCTCCATCATCTCCATACAAAATGCCTTGAGCCATTTCGAGAGTCGAAAAGGAATGCGTTCATGCAAGTGGACAACTGTACAGAGAAGTTGAGAACTCTAGGATTGTAGAAATCGTAAATCAGAGGGACTGCTTCGAGTGCAGTCGGTCGAAATGCGCTATTCATCGGAGGGAAATTTCTTTCCGCTACCTAAAGCATGATGCACCACACATGGTATCGCACGGAAAAACAAGAATAAAATGCACAGTTAGCGAAATGTGTCAAGAGGAAATCAGGGAAGGAAAGAGGAAACTAGCTTTCACATTATCTGTTGTTGTCCCAAGTATTGGTGCTCTTTCGAGACTCAAGATGCTGTCATATCCTTAAAGAAGTGTCGAAAGCAGGACTTGCTGACGGACAAGTTTTTGGTTAAGATTGCGAGGTTTGTATGTATGTTAAGGAGAGGAAGAAGCACAAACGATTTGTATCTCTGTCAATTCCAACATCGTAAAATTTACTTCTTTGCTCTAGTGAATTCCCCTTTAGTTCTTGGATTCTTGCGTTAATACTTCGTGTCACTAGTCACTTGGCACAACTTCACTCATCCTCATTATTAAATAAAACAAAAATCATGCCACATCCAGTTTGTCACAAATTATATTGGAAATTCAAATTCTCAACGATAATATTAACACAAACTGTCTATTCGCTCCTCATCATTTTTTCTTTCTGTCGTTGAAGCTTCTTTTTCGACAGTTTCTTCTTGGAGGGTTCGTCATCAGCTACTTTAGCTACGACCTCCTCTTTTTCGGTCAATATAACTTCAATATGACACGGCGATGACATGTATGGATTGATGCGACCGTGAGCACGATACGTACGACGACGTAAACATGGAGCTCTGTTAACCTACATCAAAGACAAAATATTTCCGTGAACATTTCACACTTTGCAACAGTGCGATGAAACACCTACCTGAATGTGATCAATAACTAAACGATCAACGTCCAATCCCTTGTAATCAGCATTGGATTCAGCATTTCGTAGCAATTGCAATAAGAATTCGGCTGATTTCTTTGGCCAACGTCCTTGCGTTGTTCCCCATTGTTTGGCTTGAGCGCATCGGCCGACACCACCATTGAATCGACGGAATGGAACACATTCTTTCTTTTCAGAAACGCTTTTTAAATAACGTTGTGCTCGTCGTAGTGGCATATGTTTGATAGCCTGAGCAGTTTCATGTGTGTTCTGCAAAGAAGGTCATAAATTACTGAACACGCCACCACACACCACACGCAGCCAAACACTTCACAACAACAAAACATAACCTCAACATTTTGCCGTAGATGTTGATTGTCTCAAATTTTGTTGAATTCCTTAAGAATTTTAGTCTTACCTTGAAATGAACACGCAAGTGAGAGCCCCTCGATTTGCATGATTTTGTGGCGTTCTCTGGTTCAGTATAACGACCCATCGTAAACTGAAAACACAATACGATTTTCGTCAATTATTTCTATTTACATACAACTTTCAGTGTAAATAATATGGCCAGTGAATGCACCAGCAATAAGAGGGACTTTTTCAATAAAAAAATGATTCAAAAATCCTAAGCTAGGGGTAGATGTTTTAAAATATAAAAACTATTTACTTTTTAGTGGTTATTCTGCTCGGGAAAAAACCGGAAAGGAAGAAATCTTAGTATGACTTGACAGTTGATTAGTGTTGTCGTCGTGCTGTCATTCATGTACGAAAAAAGACGAAAGGAACGAACGTGTTCTAAAACCTCTAAAACTTTCCAGAGATGTGTGCGCTTGTGAAAGGTGCCAATTTTAATTTTTAAATTCGTGAATGTTTCCCCAGAATGTTTAACGGAGTAGCGGGAAAGAATTGGATATTGTTACAAATTACAACATTCCCTTCCTTTCCGTAGAATTTGTTAGTGATTTTGAGAGTGCTAACTGTGTGAGTCAAAAATATTATCTCAATTTCTTTCCTTTCCCAAGACAAAATACAGGAAACTTAACAAGTAAGGATAGAGTGAGGATTCAGTTGTGTGTCGAATCCTTTGCCTCCAAGGCACATGTTGACTACTTTGTGGTCTATTACCATGGGAGTTTATAAAAAGTCTGTCTATCAGCTTTTTCATTCTTTTCACTCTGTGAGCATTGAAAGCAAGTTTGCGTACTTTATTACGTAGTGGTGCGGTTCACCGAGGAAGCCAAAAACATCTGGAGTTAATACCATCTAAGATGGAACTTCCAGATTTGTGCAGTCCAGTGATGATTTTCATTTTTTAATGTAAATGGTCAAGAAATGAACCATCTCACAATCTGCCGCATCTGTACTTCCAAAAAAATTAACAAAAATGAAGAGTTTTGTTAATAGATTGCGGAAGTTTTTCAATGTATAAAAGCTAGCGCTGAAAGTTCAAAATTTGTATTTGTTCTGTGTCTGCGCTGATATACACATTGTCCTGCAAGACATAGGTGTACTGATGAAATCACATACTTTGTTTGGTATGTGAGGGCGTGATACGCCGAAATCAGCATGTTTTGTTTGGTTTCGTTAGATTGTCTTTCCTTAAACGACTATTCAGCTACGAGAAAATGGATGGCGCTATGAAAATAAACGGATGACGCCACCAAAAGACGGATACTATTGTCTGATGAAAAGTGATGCAAACCACGCTCTATTCCTTGGAGTAAAAAAGAAAGGCTGATGCTGTTCGCACGCGCGTGCTAATAGCCAGTCCTTGTAGGAGTAGACTATTCGCACGCGCGTTCGAATAGCAAGTCTTATAGATGTAGACTATTTGCACGCGAGTGCGAATAGCCAGTCATTGTAGGAGAAGACTATCCGCCTGCGAACAGTCTGTCCTTGCAAGGAGAGACTACGCTTATATAACTTATATAACAAGAATTACCCACAAAAATGTCAAATAATTTTGTTTATGAAAGTTGGTACCGTTGGTACTGAACTTCTTTTACCACGTATGTGACACTCAGACAGGTTATGTGAATGTATTTCTGAAATATTATTGTACTTAACACTCAAAACGCATACATCGTTAAGTGGTCCGGAAATATACAAAAAATTTTATGCGTTTTGAAAAGTACATCGTGAACGGAGTAAAAAAAAACTCAAAGTGTCAATCCAACCGGCAAAAAGTTCATCAAAAAAGGAGTTGTATTGCTATTGTGAAGTGTCACACCGCTTCTTACATCCAATATTTTATGAAATGATTATTGTGAATTATTCTTGAAATGATATAAATAAAGAAAATAATTCTTTTTCGTTAGTGTCGCGAGATTTTTTTGAATGGTATGAGTTCATTTTGTTGTAATTTGGGCTTAGCGTACGGTTGATATCGGTCGAAATGTTAATTTTATTTTTTTTAGTGCATTTATGACCAAAGTTTCTTATAAAAATACTAGTATAGCCCTTAGGGGGACTTCTTATTCAATTTTTTTAGGGTCTTAATCGAGTGGCTGGGAGGGCACTCGGAAGTAATAAGCACAAACCTGCATAAAGCTGTGATGTGATTCATAGAACTATTTTTTTTCCTAGGTTTTCGTGACGTTTTGTAAAATGTACAATTCATGGGTTTTGTTTTCCTACTAGCTTTTCGTGACATTTTGGGAAAATTTCCTTGCTTTCGTGATTTGTAAAAGATTTGTTAATGATCTACGTTTTCGTGAAATCGCAAAATGGAAAATTCCCTAGGTTACAGTCTTAAATCCTGCACGAAACTGCCGCATAAATCCCATCTAGATCCCGTCTCAAATCCCAACTGATCGAAGGAATTGAGTTGAAATATTTCGAACTGACAAGCAAAGTCGAAGTAACGCACAAAAGAACATTCGGCAGGTTTTCGTGACATTTCGTAAAAGGGAAAATTCCATTCTCATTAGGTAAAATGGGCTTACCTTTATACAAAACTCTTTTTTTAAAGGTATAAAAATTGGTTTTAGTGAAATGCAGACTAAACTTTCGGTTCCATAAGTGTCAGAAGTTTCTGACCCATTTCACGTTGACGTGGAAACGAAGGGCGTGGGAACGCATATTTTTGGCTCAGTTAAATTTTTTTTAGGATTCAGACTTTTTATGTTGAGTTAGGTGGTACTTCCACATAAGCTATTCAAAGCTTGTGCAATAGACATAACTCCGAATCGATAAAAGAATTGTTCACACGCCCTCCGTTCCCGCGTCCACGTGGAATGGGTGTTCTGTTAATTCATTATGTTAATTAATTGTAGTCTACTCCTACAAGGACTAGCTATTCGCACGCGCGTGCGAATAGTCTACTCCTACAAGGACTAGCTATTCGCACGCGCGTGCGAATAGTCTACTCTTACAATGACTGACTATTCGCACGCGCGTGCGATTAGTCACTCCGAAAAAGAAACGAGGTATACTGCTTGAAATTCCCAATTTAAACTTTTGTTGAAAATTGTAAAATCCCTCAATCACGGAATGTCTGCCGTCACAAGAAAAAAAAAAGAATTCGCGAAAAATTTCGGCGAAATTCGCTGAAAAAACAATCGCCGAGAATCTTTTGTTTAATTTCGTCGCTAATTTGATTTTTTTCGTCGAATTTCGTTGAAAATCTTCGCTGATTTTCTCTAAGTTTTTTTTTCCTTAAGACGGCAGAGGTGTCTACTCGTCTAGTCTATCTCAACCGATATATACATTTGAGGAATAGAATATATTTTGCTCTAAACACTGTAAATGTAACATATTGAGGTTAATAAGAACATTTCACAAAATCTTATTCAGTGAGAACTCAATATATTAGAAAAACTACTTAGACGGTTTCCATGTTTTTCTGAGTACTGCATGGCCATACACGGAGTACGTCCGGTTAAAATAGAATAAAGAATTAATCGGATAAATGGATATGTATTTGTATTTTAGAGACTATACTAACAGCTTTTTATTGTTATTGGCACCAAACACACCACAACTACCCAAATTTTGAAGCTTGAGTGAAATTTGGACGTTACTAATGTGCTACACATGTGGAATTTGTCCGACACGGGATTTGAGCCGTGGAAGGCCAAGAGAAATCAATAGATTCTCAAAAATGTTTCAGTTTTGGGTTTTTTATCAAAATCGTTACCTAGGCCCAGACTATAAAAGATTTCCGGAACCAAAATGTTAATTTTCTCAAAGTTTATTGAATATGGGGAAGACAAACTCTCATTCTTACTCTGGCAACAAACCAATCCAATCTAATTTCGTCCGATTTCTTCCATAATGACGTGCATTTTTTATAACCCCTTCCCTTCCCCCCCCCCCCCCCCCCCCTAGGTGTGCCATAGTTGTATAGATAGGCCTTGATGCCCTGACTAAGATACTCGTATCTAAATCTTTCAACGACATCAGGCTTCTGAAAATATGACGAGACATTCTCATATATAAATTGTCCATATGCGAGCAATTTCTTATACTATTGAGTCAAAAATGAGTAAGAATCAGGAAAATCAACGTTAACTCAATTAAGAGTGATATCGCGAAAACTTCGGCAAATTTTTATAAGCCATCGCCGATCGAGGCGAGTGATGCCTTTTTAGAATCGTGGATTCAAGTGTAAAAATACGTATCATTCCAATTATATCATAAATTCATGTTTTCGGTGTTAGAGCTCGTCAACCACTGGAGCTTACACTGGAGCCGAAAAACTTTTTTTGGTTGTAACTCAAGTAAGTTATGAACCAATCCTTTGCTATTTGCTGTGAGTGAAGGGCATAATGAGACAAAGACTTAGAACTAATATATGTACCTAGTACCAGTCGTACAAGGAGCTAAGATCCAAAGCATGTTCAATGTTGGAATGTGTCTGAATGTCTTAAACATGGCTATATTGGGAAAGTAACGTTATAGAAAAATACTGTAAAAAAATAATTTTTAATTTTTAAGATAATTTCCTTTTTTACAGGTTATTCGGCACATCCACAGTTTGTATGGTGTGCCAAAGTACCCTACGCCTAAATTACTATAAGTCAACTACATTTTTTGTGCACATGAACTGAGACTTTGTGCAAATAATGTGAAGGATTGCGCTTTTTTACGTTTTTTGTGTACTTCTCAATATTATGTGCTGATAAAAAGCACTTGGATCGAAAACTTTGCCCTTCGGGCCTTTTATATCCATTGTATGAAAAGGACAACAATACATTTTTTATTTGTTATTTCGTTAAAATTACTCTTGGAACTACATCAAGTTCGTATTACATAGACTGTAGGTTACCGTGTATGATGTCGTTGGAGAGCTTAGACCTTCTTCCGTCAAATAAAACCCAATTCCAGTCAATTCATGTCACTTCCAACTCCCCTCAATGACATTATTTTAAAAAATGCGGCCTGTAAGATTTCAAAAAAGCGTTTTTCGTAGTCAGTTGGACTCTCCCTAACCATATCAGGCTGAATATCTCATGAACCAAAACTTTCGGTACTATTTAGGTTCAGCCGCACCGTAAGGGGACTTTCTCTGAGCGAACAAACAATCTTCCCTGGCAATTCAGAGAATTTGTTGTTGAAAAAACCCAACTATGAAAAGTGTTTCGATACTTTTCGAATCTCTACGGATTAAAGCCCACAATCAATCGTACGGTGCAACTCATTACATATTCACAGTACATTCACGAGGGTGTCACTTACTATAAAAATTTACATCGAATTTACACCATTTTTTGGAGTTTTTGAATTTCGTCTACATTTTGTACACTTAAAGAAAGAGGAGCGTGAATAAGTGTCATAGTCAAAGCAACAATTGAAAATTGTTAGATCAACAATTCGACTACACATGAAAGTTGCATTTTCTACAATTTCGAAAAGACAGATCAACTATTCGAAATTGCAGAAAACGCAATTTTTATGTATGTCAAATTGTTGGTTTTACAATCTTCGATGTTGCTTTGATTGTGACACTTATTAACGCTCCTCTTTCTTCAAGTGTAGATGCCGTTTTTAATTTTCAGTTTGTATAGAATTCGGCAACATCGACAAATTTGCGTTGCATGGCCAGATGGAGTTGCAAATCGATTGTTTCTTCTTCGGCAATTATGAATTATGAATGAATATTGGATGAATAAGTGACATTTCCGCAGGCACGAACTAACGACCGAAGGGCGCACCGGGCGAGCCGACTGAAGGGCGTCAATCTAAGAATTTTTTTTACATGCAAGGGTGTCGTTATCGTGTTGTAGTTTTCGTCATAATTTTGCCCAGATTGCATCGACATGTAGAGTTACGTGGAAACTGTTTGTTGAGACTCGAAGAATTACAGTCTTCGTCGTCGGCTCATATACCCAGGACCAAACAATGCCTAAGCAGGCAAGTAAATAAAAATAACTATATAAAGACGAAAGCGTTTCTGTATGTAACGAAAGCTTTATTATGGCGGTAAGTAAAAGACACAAAAAGTGAACTATTCAATCAAATGACGCTGCAGTTCTTTCGATGACTGCCCTATCCAACTGGCGGCAATCAAACCAACCAGCGGTCGATTAAAACCAATCGGCGGTCTATTAACACCAACCGACGGTCTATTAACACCAACCGGCGGTCTATTAACACCAATCGGCGGTCTACTAACACCAACCGGCGGTCTATTAACACCAACGGGCGGTCGGTTAAAACCAACTAGTAGCTAGGACAAAATTTTATTTTTGAAAGGACGCATTGAAAGGACAAATTGAGGACGTAATATTAGGCAGGTCAAGAAATTTTTCGGTGACCATGACTACATAAATGCAACACCACCTTTAAATTGCGTTTAATTTGTTTGTTGGTTGATAATGTCGCTATCAGAAACCGAAATGTGTCAGTTGAACAATAGAAAACGTTAATGTCTGGCTGATCTCAGCTCAGGGCGCTACCTCCATAAACGTTTAACTAAGCCGCAAGTAAAAGGCGCATAAATTTTCAAACCGTGTATTATTTTATTTTCATGTAAGAAAACACGGCCTATACCTGCATAACTTGACTAAGAATCGGTTGAGTCGTTGCGGAGAACGAGCCGAAAATGTGGCTAAAAATGTGATTTTTCGAGGGTCAGTGAAACGTTTTCGCCCATAGATCCGAAAGTATAGCAATGAAAGTACCAAGTAAGATGTCAAATGAAAGATATGGATCTCTCAAAGCGAGCGGCAAACATTTTCGGAAATCGTTTGAGTCTTTCGGGATGTACAGTTCTTGGAGTGATGGTATGTCGTGCTACGCGCAAATATACGATAGGGAGTGATTTTTCATCAATATTTTCTTACAGACAAGGTACACAGAAACGTTTTCAAAGGCAAAGTTGTGGAAAATTACAAGGGGAACATTTTTGCCCATTAAACTAGAAGTTTCGGTGTTTACCTAAGGGTCCCAAAGTCGGGTTAAGGGTAAAAATATAAATTTAGTGAATTATAAGGAGAACATTTTTGCCGAAGATAGGACTTTAAAAAGGATGTATAAAATAAACCTTTTTGTTTATAGTCAGCCTGTAGGTCGGTCCTAGTAATTCGGAAGGGCTTTCGAAATAAGCAATTTCTAGAAACATACAGAAAACTGATTTTTTGGAAAAGAATACGAAGATTGCGAAAAGTCCATAAATTTTAAGAGTTTTCGAATTTATAATGGTTTAAATTACATTTCGATAAATTGTTTGACAATGGTAGAATTCAGTACGACAAAGAGTTTAGTACGAAAAAGGATTTGCTTGATTTGCAGCCATTAAATTTTCAATTATAAAATATTCAAACTAAAATATTTTTAGAGTCTACAATTTTGTTGATGTTAGCTTATTCATTCTTAGGACATACTAAATTGTATGCAGCAAAGAACTAGCATAAAAACAATAACTCGTACATTCAAATGACAAGAACCAAAATTAACTTTAATTGAATTTCAGTTTGTCTGCAATGAGAAACTACATTACATTAGTTTCAGTCACTTAAACTAAAAAATCAAAAATTCCTTTAATTTTAATCATTTCCCGCAGCTCCCAGATGCCATTTACGGCATTTTTACGGAAACCCGTAAATGCAATCTCTAGCTGGGTGACGCATCTCTAGCTGGGGCGCACCGGGCGATGCCCATATGGCCAGTTCGGGCCTGCACTTCCGTCTCTTATACAGGAGGAGAACCATAAGATTGTGCAACGTTTCGTTTTAACTCGTTTCATCGAAAAACCGAGTTTTGCATGCACAAAATGAAAGAAAAAGTGTGAAAATAGAGATAAAAGAGAAATAAAAAAGTTGCACAAGCTTATGATTCTCTCCCTGTAATATATTTTAATTATTTTGTCATTGACAAGACACTCAGAGTCTCAGAGTAACACATTTAGAGCAGTTGTTTTTTGGAGATCATTAAAAGAGATCAACACTTCGGCAGCAGTAATCATTTCCGTACAGTTCGCTAGTCCAATCAGTACCTCTAACCGCGACAAATAGATAGGTCCAACACTTTGTCCATTGAGTGACAAAAAGTATCGAATTGTGATCTCCCTGCGCGAAAAATCTTTATGTCATAACAATGAACGTGTGAGAAAAATATCGTAAAAAAAGCAACAAGTCATTTTCGTAGAAAAGTGAATGAAAAGTTAAATTCTGTGGATAAGAGGAAAATGCGCGTAAAGTGAACGTATCCTGAACAAAAAAGTGCATCCGGCGGAGCTTTTGTTTTTGTTTTTTTGTTTGCGAAATGTCATACTAAAATAAGCGCATCGTGATCGTTATACATGCAGTAAAGAGTTCTGTAGTTTTTCCAGTCTCACTCGTTAACTAATTAAAATGGTAATCGCAAGCGAGCAAGCAGTTCCTCAAGATGAAGTCAACATCATGGAGAAACACTATGTGGATGAAAATACCAATAGATACATACGCGGTCCAGGGAGCATTCTACCGGATGAACAACAGCCGGCTGCTCTTGTAAAAACATCGAACGAAACGAAGAAAATGTTTGGAATACATTTGTCCAATGTTTCTGAAAAGCTAACAGAAACTGGAGTGAAGAATCTTTGCAGTAAATATGGAAATGTTAAGAGGGTGAAGATGGGTCAAAGCTATAATCGAAACAATTGGGCTAACGTTTTCTTTGAAACTGTCGGGTAGGATCGATGTGCGTGTGTTATGTAGCTGATTTGACAATATTGAACCCTTGCAGGGATGCAGAAAATGCGTGCCGTAATATTAACGAAAATTCAATGCAAATGCGTGCTACGTTTTACAGAACGTTTGATAAGCCACAGCCTGGAGCAGAAGAAAATATGGACTCTTCGCCTTTGCAAAAAGAACTTCTCGTTAAAAAAATGGATTAGTAAGCATCGCACTTTCAAACAATTTTACTTAATTCAAGTTCCTCCCATATATGCACCTGAGCACCTTAGAGCCCCTGAAAAACCCAAGTATCGAAATCCTCTTGAATCAAGTTTGTGTTTTTGATGAATAAACTTGTTGATTCAGTGACTCTAATGTTCAGAGAACAATAATAGCGGCACTGAGAACTTTTTTCTTTTATCTCATGTTAGACACATTATGGTAAATCTCCATACCACTGCGAGTGAAAGACTGAAAAAGTTAATGAACATAATTTTCAATTAATTTCAATCATCATCAAACTTTACAGACCGTTTATACCTTTCGGTGTGGGACCTTTACGTCCGGTGATAATGGACCACCTTCCTCCATACTCTCTTATACTGTGACAAGGAGATGGTTTGTTCGCACAGAGAAAGCCCCCTAACTTCTAATTCTTATTTAATTGAGTCTATAAACCTGGTCCTTGGCCTACCCATAGGGCGCACACCCGGAACCTGAGCATTCAATATCCACTTTGGTAGCCTGTTACTACCCATCCTCTGAACGCACCCGTACCATCGCAGCGACTAACCCTTGCAGCCTCTTCCACTGACGTAACCCCTGAATTAACCCTGATGTCGTCGTTCCTGATATGATTGTCTCAATGTTCCATCCGATTCACCTTTGCTATTCTCCTAAGAACCTTCATATCAGAAACCTCCAGGTCATGCACAAGGTAACCGCGGTCCACCCATCTTTCACTACCATATAAAATCGTTGGCCTGAAGATTGAGCCAACTTTGTGTCGCTAATTAATTCCTTTTTATTGGGCACATGTAACTGACTGAACCATTTTCCATTCTTCAAATTCCCTAACTAACGGCCGTAGAATAGAGATGAGCGGGTCGACCATTTTTCGAAACCCGAACTGTTTCCAAACCCGGCCCGGACCGAACCCGATCCGATTAAAATTTTCCAAACCTGAAACCCATGAGCCCGAAAAAAACAATTCGGGTTCGGGTTCGGTTCAACCCGCTCATCTCTACCGTAGAATGATGAGTATCTATCATGAAGTTTATCTACGTTGTTCTGATAGATGAGGAATCAGTTTCTTTGGCAAAGTCTCAGAGTTTTGTCATTAGAAAGCAGCGTGCGTTATATGTGAAAAATGTCGGGCAGTTGGAAATTACTGTTTCAATTATGGAGCTCTGGCACAGGAGCTCTGGCAGAGAGAGGTATGAGATGCTTGCCCGTCGTCAATGTTGCGGCCATCTCGGCTCTGTCAGCAGCCCAGTTACCGTTGTTTCTATTAATTCGGTACGGTTCTCCAACAATTGCTACGTCATCTTTTTGTTCCGCTGAGGCTTGCCAAAGGAGTTGTTGTGCCATGTCACAATTATTAAGATTTATTTGGATTACTCCCGTCTTAGATTTAAGAGCCTGTTTAAAGACTGGGCATCTCGCTTTACCAGTCACGTCGTCATTTTCTGACGTGCATAGCAGGCATTTTGGCGGGCTCGCGGAATCTCTTGCTAGGTAGTTTTCGTTTAAGAAAAGACAATCTAACGAAACAAAACAAAACATGCTGATTTCGGCGTATCACGCCCTCACATACCAAACAAAGCATGTGATTTCATCAGTACACCTATGTCTTGCAGGACATTGTGTATATCAGCGCAGACACAGAACAAATACAAATTTTGAACTTTCAGCGCTAGCTTTTATACACTGAGAAACTTCCGCATTCTATTAACAAAACTCTTCATTTTTGTTAATATTTTTGGAAGTACAAATGCGGCAGATTGTGAGATGGTTCATTTCTTGACCATTTACATTAAAAAATGAAAATCGTCACTGGACTGCACAAATCTGGAAGTTCCATCTTAGATGGTATTAACTCCAGATGTTTTTGGCTTCCTCGGTGAACCGCACCACTACGTAATAAAGTACGCAAACTTGCTTTCAATGCTCACAGAGTGAAAAGAATGAAAAAGCTGATAGACAGACTTTTTATAAACTCCCATGGTAATAGACCACAAAATAGTCAACATGTGCCTTGGAGTACAATCTTTCACGTTTTTTGAAACCATTGCGCTATGAGAAAAACTCTCGACCGCGATTTCAACAACGGATTAAAGGCCGCTACCTTACTTCAATCGTTTAAGGAAAGACAATCTAACGAAACAGCGTGAAAGATTGTACTCCAAGGCATATGTTGACTACTTTGTGGTCTATTATCATGGGAGTTTATAAAAAGTCTGTCTATCAGTTTTTTCATTCTTTTCACTCTGTGAGCATAGGTAGTTTTCTCCGCTAGATCTCCTGCACAGGTTGGATCTTCCTCTCCCCTACAACTGGTGTCCAAAGTCCATGCACTTGAAGCTCCTTTCTCACTACTGGGTTACTTTATCGGGTATACGGTCCAGCCCACCTTTACCTTGCCGATTTTCATAATCTTAGTCGCTGCGTCCACTGCGAGTTTTATTTCCGCCGTTTGGAGTTCGTCCCTCGTTTTCCTCTTGAGTATCGTCATTGACTCTATCTCGTCATTTAAATTACTTTGCTCTTTCAGAGCTTTTCGAAGGTCTTCGCTTGTCGTGATCTCGTCCATATACCTACATTCAATCGTGGCCATGTGGGACATCGCTCTCACTTTTGCTGATTCGCCCAGTGACCTCTTGACTAGATCTCTATAATATGCGCCTTTAATCTCTGGACCTTTCTTAAGTTCAAATAACATTTCGCCTTTCTGCGTTCGTCTTATTCTCGAGACGATTTCGCCCAGGTCCTTGTGAGTTTCGTCGCCCCATAATTTTTGGGGATTTCAGCGTACGTTATTCCTTCTTCCGCCGCCACTATCAGCGCATCAGCTCTCGATCTCAGTCGTTTAAAGTTCGGCTTCTCCTTCTTCTCCTTCTTTTTGTTTCTCACCTCTCTCCACTCACTAAGGTTAGGCTTCGATGTTTGTGTATCTGGTCTACTTGAAGTATTTCTGTTTTTGCCCATCTTCGCCGCGTTTCTTGGTGTGGGCGTATCATCCGGCGTTTGTTTTCCTTTTTCCGAGAGTGGGGTAGCTAGCACTTTGACCGCTTCGTTTGTTTTCTCCTTCTTGTCAGCTGTTTCTGCTTTCCGCGTCTACGACTTGAGGTCCTGTTGCAATTCGTTCCAATTTTGTCAGCTTTGTTTCGCTGGTATCGTTGGCCTAGAGCGCATTTGCCCTTTTCTCGTTTGTTCTCACGGGCGACCTCGCTTCTTGCGAACACGTCAAATCTGAACCTGCGATTGGTGCATCCGCTGATCCTCCGATTTCCTCTGCTGATTTTTGTTTTCATTATCATCATTATTTCCTTCCCCCTCCAAGCCGCTATCTCCATCTCCTAGTGTAGTTACCTTCGTGATCTCATGATTACCTATGCAAGCAGCGAGGTCATGCTAGGGTTGACACCAGAGCCTATTATTTGGGAACAAATTCCCAAAAGTCTCTAAACTTTCCCTAAATTTCCCAAAAATTCCTAAAATTTCCCAAAAGTTCCCAAAATAACCCAAAACAAATTAAGAAAATTTCCAAATAATAGGCTCTGGTTGACACGGTCCTACATGGGGCACCGTACACCCCATTTTCACGACAAGCTTTCGAACGTACTTGGAGGCCTGCCAAGGTTTTACCGGGACGGGGGCAACCATGATATTAGCCCACTAGCCGTTTCTAGAAAGTGTCACCTTTCCTTAGTATGGTAGCGGAATACCACAGTTGTCAGCCCTTGCCTACACATCCGTTTAAGCAAACTCATTGTCCGTGTTCGATGCTTTGCCAGTATGCCATAATGTTCCAGGTCAGCTTTCACGTCGCTCGGATAAATACATTAATTTTATTTTGGAACATATGCGTCTTCACTTATATTTGAAACTGGAAAACCTTCTGTTTCTGTTTGAACATTTTTTCGTTTCAATTGTTTCATTTACCAATATTTCCTAATCACCTTTTTCAGTCAGCAAGAAGAATTCGATTTGGAATTATCGAAGCCCACAAGCTTGGATTCCTTCAAACCAAAACCACTTGTTACTGGCGGTGAATTTGGGTCTGAAGTATCGATGAATATTTTGTTGGAAACGAACGAAGAACTGCGCGATATTGTCAATGGACGTGTAAGCTACAGGTAGGCAAGCATACTTCTGCATTTCTCATGACTTAGCCCCCTTCACCTTCTACCTCCGAAATATGTGGTACGCCGATTCGTGAGGAGCTAAATTTTCTGCAGTGACACATTTCCTGTTTCGCGTTTTCTTTTGCATTAAGTAAAATAACGAACTTTCCATATTTCTGCTCGGTAAATGCGTCATTACCTCGTCGCAAGCGACTCGGAAAACGCATTTACCGAGCATGTTGCTTTAATTTTTACTTTATGAGCTCTCGTGTTACTTTCCCTTCAAGGTCGTTCTCCAAGGTGCTAGAGATGAGCGGGTTGCCCGAAACTTCGAAAAACCCGACCCGAACCCAAATCCGAATTTTTTTTCGGGTTCATAGGTTTCGGGTTTCGAAAATTTTAATAGCGTCGGGTTCGGTCCGGGTCGGGTTTCGAAAAATGGTCGACCCGCTCATATCTACGAGGTGCTGAGCTCATCCAAAAAAAAGAAATTTTGGTTTTCTCTCAAACGCAAAGCGCAGACCAGAAATAACAAAAGTGGTGGATCCAAAGTTAGGAGCATTCAGGATTGTCCTACCTTTTTTCAAAGAATAAATGTTTTTGAAAGAAGGCCTAAATCCATAGAACGATTTTGTGAAAATAAGAACAACAGAGAAATTCAAGAGCTTGCTCTTCAGGATGATCAACCCAAATCCTTCCTTCTTGTTTAGTTTCTGAAATATGGTATTTAAATTCGCACGTTGTCTGAGGATGCGATGTTTAGGTTCGGTAGTTTTACTTACTCATTGACTTATCCGGACGCTTCAACCAATCTTTGGTTTCGGTCTCCTGCAGCATGGAGCTAATACGCTTCGAGGTTTCCCATTCTTTCACTTTCGAATTGTTCATGTTCAACTCTACGGCATTTTTCCATATCTCCCTCGGCCTTCCTGCACTTCCATAAGATTGTCCTTCCAGCATTTTCAGAGGCAATCGTTCATCTGCTATTCTTTGCTCATGCCCTAACCATCGAAAACGATTGATTGAATTTCACGATATCCGGTTTTCCCTAAAGCAAATCAAGTTCGTGATCATGTCGCTTACGCCATTGCCAGTTCTTTTTTCCCTAAATATCGATTGAAGTTGCGTTTGTTCTTCTTTTTGTGCCATGTCACAACGCTTTCGGACCGTACATCTCAATTGACCTTATCAGTTTCTTGTAATTTCCTCGATTTTCTGGCGTACTGGCGTACCTGGCTGAGGCTTGACCGCACGGCCTCCATAGGCGAAGAAATATTGGGATTACGCCGAATTAGCATGAGTATACTAAGCATACAGCCTTTAGCTCTACCTGAAACGACAAGTGTGACTGGTACTGTTGTATGTCTTAGGTCAGGACCGAGGTACCATCTTCTGCAACCTAGTAATTCGACTGCTGAGAAAACTGCGAGGGATAAAGGGGTTCAGGCGCCCAAGTTCAAAGCATGAATTCGGTTTCCTTAATTCCCGCTGTTACCACTACCCCACCCTGACGTACCGATTTTAACCTCGGTGCCTAAAGGCTTCGGAGCGGAGTCCCACTCTGCCTTGGCACCGCTGAGCAAAGTGGACGAACAAGGCAAGGCAAGCAGATCCTACAAGTGACCACGCCTTTTTTATAAGAGTGAGGAAATCTTCATAGACACCCGGTCCTCCTGGACCAAGGTAGTGTTGGATTCCGTGGCCTACCAACTAAAGCCTCCTTCCTTACTCTCCATGCTCTCTTCTCCCCGGGACCGCCTCACAGCATTACTTCGGGGAGGAGCTGTGCTTTCGCACCTACTCTCTTAGATCAACTGCCAGTCTTCTTTGATCGTCTCTCCATGCAATTTGCAGCTTCGTCATTATTTTCGCAACTACATTATCCGCTACTTTCCACACCTCCTCATCGCGGCACATTTCCGATATTATGTTTTCGGCATTTACCTCTGACCTACTCACAGTCATCAGCTCACCTCGCTCTTGTTCGAAGCGAGGGCAGACAAATAACACGTGCTCCGCAGTCTCTTCCTCTCCCTCGCATGTCGTGCAGAAAGGTGACAATTTGAATTCAAATCTGTGCAGGTATTTCCTGAGGCATCCGTGGCCCGACAGAAACTGTGTCAGTTTGAAGTTAACCTCTCCATGTTTCCTCTGTACACAGTCGTTATGTTTAGTATGAGTCTATGGGTCCACCTTCCCTTGTCCGTGGAGTCTCACTCTTGCTGTCACTGTGTCAGTGATTGGGCTCTTAATTGCGTCCTAACTGTTTTGGTAATTTTGTTTTGGTAGTTTGACCCTTCCCCGCTCTTCTTTCTATGACATTCGCTGTCTTCCATCAGCGTTATGCATATGGGCTGGGCATCGTCCCGGCTTTCTAGGGATATCGGTCGGTATGCACTTGCAACCCTTATGGTAACCAGCCTTTGGGCTCTATTAAGCCTCCTCCGGTTCCTATTCGCATTTAGCGTCTGTATCGACGCTGATGCCCCGTAGCGCAATATCGATAGGGTGACGTTTACTACTGCTACGCGATCCAAATCCGTTCTGCATTATTCTGGCCAGTGCTGCGGTGGCTTTCAATTCCTTTTTGCACGTGTAGTCCTCATGACTATTAAAATGGCTGCGGTCGTCCAGCATAACTCCAAGGTATTATAGTTGTCGAGTGAATGTGATTTCTTCCCCGTCAATGTTCATTAAACTCTACCACGTGGAGATTACCATCAATAAAGTTAATTTTCGTGTTAATTCAAATGAAATGAAGAAAGTTTTTGTAAGCAACGATTAAAGAAAAGATCCTCTGCAGGTGTTCGTCCGACGTCAATTTACACAAACAATCAGAAGGAACAGAACAACTCGAATTCGTTTATGGTAAAGGTGATCTTAGTGAACTTGGAAAATGCAAAAATTGCGGCAATCCTTCACTAACGACTTGCAAAGGATGCGAAGTTTTTTTTTGCTCAACCACCTGTCGCAAGCAATGTAAGAGTTGCCTATGCGTCTTCTCGTAAGTTTCGAAATTTTAGATTTCTTTCAACAATCGTCATGAACTCCTTCTACTTTAGGGATCAGATGCGAATGTCCAATTCATTTTCGCGTGGTCGAGGAAGGGCGTTCGAAAAGATGCATCCATCACCTTCATCATCATATGAATCCGACACAGTGTCAATCGCAGCAAGAAAGTTGAGACAGCGACAGCCTATACTAAAATATGCAGCCGATCCATGTGACATACCATCGGGGAAAAAATTGGTAACCATAACCACGGTTGTGAATCATAGGACTGTTTTTCTACGGTCGATGGATCCGAAAGACAGTGAAAGATACTACAAATACTTGAACGATGTTGTAGAATATTCTAAAACTGCGATGCCATTGGACCGAATCCCGAACAAAGAGGACATTGTTTTGGCCTTATTCGAGGATGTGTACTATCGTGCGTTGGTTCTTCGAGTTGAAAATGAAGAGGCTCTGGTTGCATTCTTGGAGTTTGGTAATGTTGAGAAAGCACGCATCTGTGATTTGAAAGAGTTGAGCAAAGATTTGGCGTGTGTTAATCGCTTCACATTTAAAGCGACTTTGAGTGACGTGATTGATGAACTGAAGACAGATAAAAGTCTCACTTACTTGTATAATTTGATGAAAAAATGCGTCAAACTGAAGTTCATTCAAAAAGGTGATGCATCTTCGCTAGGAGCAGTTCCTTGCGAATTAGTTATCACCGCATGGAATCAAAACTTGAGCGCTAAGATCAATGAAATCAACAACATTCTACCTTATGAAACGGTTTACGCAAATGTACGCTTTTGCGTTAATAGTTGCGATATTTTTGCTTATTTACGACTTTCTTGCAGGACCTTCCCATGGAACCATTGGACCTGAAATCCCAGAAAGTTATTGTTCTTGACAATACGTTTGCCTCTTTAACATTTGTAGCTATTGCAAAACCTGAACGCATGACGAAAATTTTTTTGATGCATCAACGGATTCAAGAATACTGCAAAAGCAACTATGATGGAGAGTATTTTCCCACGTAAGTCCACCTTACTAAAAAACACTCTGCACACGACTATTGTTGTTGAAATAGGTGTCACCCACTGCAAAATGACTAGAAAGATTTATATTCAACTGTGGAGATCTGTGCAAAAAGAATAGTGTTCCACTCTGTCGCTTTCGTTTTTGGACCCGTACGAAGTACGAGCCCCATGTGGTTACCACTACGTTTGTAACCAGTCGATTCGATTCGAGGGGGGAGCATCGATCATGGTCCTTAGATGTCAAATCAGCAAAAAAAATTTGTTCGTCCGTCCGAAAACACGATAACTCGAGTAAAACTTAGCCGATTTTCAAACACTTTTCTCCTGAAAGGTAGGACCAAAAGCGGAATTGGATTGCCGATGGGCATTTTCGGACGAAGGCCTGCTGATCTTGGGCCGCCTAAGTGATTTTCGACCTTTTGTACATAACTCGCGTAAATCTTTTCCGATTTTCATTAATTGTTTTTTGTTGGAAAGGGCTAGGCATGCCCGACAATTTATGAAAGAACATTTTTTGATTTCGAGTCGTTGGGCTCAGCCACGGCCCTAAAAATGAGTCTCTACTAGGGCCAAACTTTTTTTTGCTACATAAATCGGGTAAATCTTATCCCATTTTCGAAACCTTTTTAGACCCGTACGAAGTACGTAGATCTGATGCGTTTACTACCACGTTTGTTACATTGCGAATTCGAACCCGGGAGTAAGGGGGAAACTTTTTTTGTTGCCTCCAGATGACAAATCATCAAAAAAAAACAATGTCCGTCTGTCGGTCTGTCTGTCTGTCGGTCTGTCGGTCTGTCTGTCCGTCAACACGATAACTTGAGTAAATCTTGACCGATTTTCAAAAACTTTTTTTCCTGAAAGGTAGTCGAAAAATATTTTATGGGATTGAGTCTGGGCACTGTCGGCAGAAGGGCCGCCGAGCTAGGGCCGTTTAAGTGGTTTTTGGTCTTTTGCACATAACTCGTGTAAATCTTTTCTGATTTTCATAAATTTTTTTTTGCTTGAAAGATCTGGGCATGGCCGACAATTTATGGAAGAAAATTTTTTTAATTTGAGTCCTTGGACTTAGCTAGGGCACTAAAAACGAGTCTCTGCTAGGGCTCTATGTGTTTTCTGTACATAACTCGAGTAAATCTTTACCGATTTTCAAAAGTTTTTTTTTGTTTGAAAGATCTGAGCATGACCGACAATTTGTAGAAGAAATATTTTTCGATTTGAGTCTTTGGACTTAGCTAGGGCACTAAAAAAGAGTCTTTGCTAGGGCACTACGTGTTTTTTGTACATAACTCGAGTAAATCTCTTTCGATTTTCAAAAACTTTCTTTTGTTTGAAAGATCTCGGCACGGCCGACAATTTATAGAAGAAACTTTTGCCTGTGCTTAGGGCTCAAGTGGGCCTCATGTCGGTCCTAAGGTCGGCCCTAACATAAAAAAATGTTTTTTGCTATGTTGCAGAGCAAATTGAGGGAAACATTTTTGTCTATGGAAGTATGTATCCGAAGCCTCTATTTAAGGCCCTAGGTTAGTAGTAAGGTCGGCCCTGGCCCAAAAAATAGTTTTTTGCTATGTTGTAGACAAAATTGAGGGGAACATTTTTCTCTATTTGGAGGTCAATTTTGTGCGTTCGGAGAATTTTTTTTACACAGTTACTTCGTACGGGTTTTTCAAAATTGCCCTACGGGCAATTTCCAATACAGTCTAATGTGAACGCAATATTTACTTAAATACGTTCCAGTCTTTTCGTAACATCAACTCTGTTTGCCGCATCTATTCTGATACGTACGGATCCCTTCTATGTTTTTCTCTGAAAGATAATCAAAAAATTTGTTTCGAGTGAATTTTGGGCCAGATTGGTCGATAGCTTTCGAAGCTACGGTCGAAAAAGTGGTCAAAACGTGGTTTTTTGAAGGTTGGTGGAACTTTTTGACTTATATCTCTGCGAAATTAAAACGGAAATCTCCAACAGCGATTTAAACAAAAGATATGGACATCAGAAAATCATGGAAGTTTATGAAAATCTGTAGGGTGGTTCGGGCTGTAGAGTCCTCAGTGTGGGTCCAACTCACACCACGCGACCCTGAACGATATTTGGAGGTTTTTCGTGAATATTTCTTATACTATGAGGTTTTTTGTTCAGTGTTGTTGAGTAAAAAGTAGCGAACATTTTGTCCATGGAAGTATGGGTCACAAGCCTCTCCTAAGTGCTATAGGTCGATTCGAAGAACTTTTTTTTATATTTTTTTTCAAACTTTGGACTTCTTATAGATATGGAAGGATTTTTCGCCGTTGCTTCGGACGGGTTTTTCCATAAGGGGTCGTGCATGTATGACGTCACACTTGCTATAAAATCCAAAAAGTCTATAACTGCAAACTGGTCAGAGATTTTGTTTATAGTACTCCTGCTACCCCCTAAACACACCCCCTATTTGGGGGTATACAGAGTTCTATAAATAAATTTTGCTGTCCTGACTGAGTTATGACTCTTTTATAGATACTAGTTTTTCATAGGAAGTGTGACGTCATATGTGCACGACCGCTAATTCTCTTTCGGCAATTTCTAATCCAATTCAATGTGGACGTAATTTCATACACAAGAGTTAAGGCAATATTTACCAAGGTATCTTGGTATTTCGAGTCTTTTTGCAACATCTATTCTGACCTATGAAAGTTTAAATTCACCACAATAAAACGCTTTGAGCTTAGCCGACAAAGGATCACACCACACACCACACCGTGTAAAGTGTGATAGAAAGGGCACAGTCGAATTATTTTGGCCGCGGCGAACGAACTGTTTGTTTTTTGTCGGCGGCAGCGAACATTGGTGCAGAGGGGTACCGGCGGCGGCGTAAATCGGCGCACGTCAAAATTATTTTCGGTGGCGGCGGCGTTACTTTAAAATTTTAAGCATTTTTGAAACAAATTAAATTTTACTTTGAATGAATTCAATCGGCCTAACTTTAATGGGTTGTGGGGCCGGTTAAGTAAGTAAGTAACTTTAATTCAAAACCTTTCTTTACATATCACCAAAGAAACATCATAATTAGCGAAATATTCATAATAAACCACCAACTATCGTTTATTTTCCAGTAGCCCGAATTAGGTCTACTCTATGGAACCTACGGCCCGCACCACTCAACCGATTTCCACCAAATTTCTACTTTAATTCCTGGAGGTCCATATCTTTCATTTAAAATCTCGGATAACAGGTTCCGTGAGATATATATACGAAAAAGAGGAAGTCCAAAAAATGACAAAATTTTGCCCGTTTCGTCACCCTTAAAATTGTAGTTGAAATTAGTTTCAAATGAAAGTACATTGTGTGACGTCGATGTTCCTTAGTTTTGAAGATGATCTGACCCCAGATGACGCTCAAGATGGCTTCGAAAATAAAAAATTGATGCCAAAAATAGATTATTGAGTCGATTTGAGCAATTTTTTTTCTAAACTTGTCATTAATCTATTTCCGATCCGTTAAAATTACAAAGTATAGCTCCCTCCTTCCCTTATATTCCCTCCCCTTCCCATATAGCCCCTTCCTATTCTATTTTCAAAGATTCACATTTACGAAGGTATTAAGCTGAAGCCGTCGCTTTTGCGATAGTTATAGACACTTCAGTTGTATTTGGATTGGGTTCACGTATTGCGTTGTACTGCCCATATCCCAAGTACCATACAATAGTCATAACATGACTACAACAACCAATGGTACGAGCGCCAGTCTCGCATGTGCAGAAATTACTCAAATCATGTCAATATTGGATTTTACACATCAATTTTTAGTTTTT
>CM055403.1:151357317-151380430 GCA_029228625.1 Pseudolycoriella hygida
CCCACTCCCACCTCGATCTACCCCATGTTACAATAAAATTGTTTGTAGTAAACGTATAGGACCTCTTGTACTTCGTACGGGTCCAAATATTGTTGGCTATCGCAGTGCTGCGATCGAATCTAGTGCAATTATCAAAACTGAACCATCTCGGTTCGCAGCAGCATCACATCTATTCCACTTGATGCAAAGAAAACTACAACGGAGTTGGCTTCAATGCAAGTAGATGCAACGAGACTCCCTAAAAGTTTCGGGAATCGGCTATGTCGGCTCGTGTAAACTTTTCGCCAATTTACACAAAAAATAAATTGGTCTTTCCTGATTTAAAAATGATGATCAAAATGAAAATCGATCGTAGCAGTCAAAAGATACAACAATTCCAAAAAGTCATTGCAGAGAGAAAATGGATTTATCACGTAAAAATTTTAGAGCCATGATTTTCTACGACTTTAAGTCTGGCTTGACTCCCAAATTGTGTATTGATCGTTTGCAAAAAGCATTTGGAGATGAGGCCCCATCCAAGACCACTGTTTATCGGTGGTTCGCTGAGTTTGAATCGGGACGCACTTACCTCAGTGACGACTTTCGTGAAGGTCGACCTTCCACAGCCATCACCGATGGAAACATTGACCATGTCCGGAACATGATTGAAGCCGATCGACATGTGACCTATGCTGAGATAGCTGCATCCCTTGGGATCGGGAAAAGTCAAATACAAACAATTTTACACGAACATTTACGCACACGGAAGCTTTGTTCTCGGTGGATCCCACACAAATTGACAGACGACCAAAAGGAGGCTCGTGTGAAATGGTGCAAAAATTCTCTCAAAAAATTCGACAATGGGGCTTCTGATTCAGTATATAGCATCGTAACAGGTGACGAAAGTTGGATTTACAGCTATGATCCCCAAACAAAACAGCAATCCACCGTATGGGTGTTTCAAAATGAAGATTTACCAACAAAGTAATTCGCGCTCGAAGCGTCGCCAAGAAAATGGTCTTTCTGCAGGAAATGTGGTCATGTGGCTACTGTACCACTTGAGGATCGTAAAACAACCAATTCAGAGTGGTATACTACGATTTGTTTGCCAAAAGTATTTGAAGAACTAGGTGGAAAGAGTCGAAATCGCAAGATCGTCCTCCACCACGATAATGCAAGCTTCCACACAAGTGCTCTGACCACGACGTTCTTGGAGAAGGAAAAAATCAATTTGATGCTGCAACCACCCTACAGTCCCGACTTGGCACCGTGCGACTTTTATTTGTTTCCGAGTGTCAAGAATAAGTTGCGTGGGAAGCGATTTTTATCTGCGGAAGCTGCTGTCGAGGCATATGAACAAGAAGTGGCCCAAATCCCAACTTCCGAATGGACTCGATGTTTCGAAAACTGGTTTTTAAGGATGAAAAAGTGTATAGATTGTAATGGTGATTATTTTGAGAAGCAATAAAATCGTTTTATAGCCGATTCCCGAAACTTTTAGGGTGCCCCTCGTATGTACTAGTTTCTTCGATCAAGTTGGCCAACCAGTTCGTGCTACGTAACTCTGCACGTGATAAGCCTACATTCCCTAATAACGAGTCAATGAGTCCACAATTTCAATTACTCGGATTTTTTACTGATATTTTATTGACATTTTCACTCTCCGAGTTTAGCGAGGATTAGCGGTCGCTAATAGCGATCGCTATTAGCGCGCTAATCTTTCTCCGATTAGCGAATTGCGTTAGCGACGCTAACTTTTTTCATTTCTAGCGTTAGCGGGTTGCGTCACTAAAAAACTCGGTTAACGAATATAACCCTGGATTTTTGATATTATTGAATAAGTGGACAGAGCATTTTTGTTATTAATAATTATTGCTTCTCGTATTGTCTCGAGTGGTTACTTCAATTAATTGTTGATTTTAATTTCATTATAATTGAATGCGCCGATCAAAATACGTCGTCGGCGGTGGCTATGCAATTTTCTTACTTTCGGCGGCGGCGCAAATTGCGCACTTCGAAAATATTATCGGTGCGCGGCGGCGCAAATTGCGCATTTCGAAAATATGATCGGTGCGTGGTGGCGCAGAACTCTTCTGTAAACCCGTTTAGTTCCCATACCTATTTGTATAATCTATTTTATTCACCTTGAACAGTAATGTCGCATTTATCCGTCTAGACCATTTTCATTTATCTTGATGTATCTGTTCTCGGTAGATAAAATATTGCATGCAGCTCTTGATAAAATTGTTATCTTTATATATAAATATTATTTTCTGCAATTCAATGCCGAAATACGACAGTTTTCTATACTGCTTTGAGTGCGGAAAAGGTCAACTTTTCCGCACTCAAATTTGAGTGAGTGCGGAAAAGTTTTTCAGCACTCAAATGTGAGTGCGGAAAAGTTTTTCTGCACTCAATTTTAATTGACATTAAAAATGCAATGAAAAGGAAATTGTGATCGAAATAGAAATTTTATTGTTTGGTTTTGTCTATTTTGGCATTGAATTGCAGAAAACGTTGTTCCTACCTCGTTTTGTAACTAGATTTTTCAGCACACGTCCTAAATAGTGTCCACAGTCCACACTCGCCTCTGGCTCGTGCGAACACTATTTAGGACTAATGCTGAAAAAACCTTAGTTACTAGGTAGGAAAATTACTATAACCGTCCTAGGACCACAAAATACTATTATCGTCTTCGCGTTTTGTTTTTGACGTTTACTAGGACAATAACAATCACAATTTATTGTGCATTGATATGTCAAATTTTTATTCCTCTACTTCGTTGTCTCATTTTCATGTTAAAAAAGAGCGTGCTCTCATGAAGCCGTAGTCTCGGCAAGCCTCGACGTTGACTTCACAAGAGCATAATATTTAATAATCAAAGAACGGCTCTGTACTTCTTGGAATTCCATCGTAAGACGTCGTCTGCAAGAAAAATTTTTTACGATTCTGTTTTTTATTCACTTTTTTGTTTTCAACTTTAAGTTTTAAATCAAAATAAATTTTCCATTCTTTTAGCAATGAAAACGAAATTTGTCTCGGTAAAGTCGATGACCAGTGGTATCGAGTCAAATTGGGAAAATCTTTTTGTGACGGAAATCCTGTCATGTGTTTAATCGACTTCCAGGTATACTGTAAAATCCATATCACTAAGATGCGTCAAATGCCAGAAGAATTTAAATTTGCACCATTTTCGCTGTTTGCTCAAGTTGGAGGTGAGTAAAAACTAATTTAAGAGATACGTTAGGTCATTGACGAGGCAAAGATAAAACATAAAACGTTGCGTTGCGATTTACACTTTGGAAAGAATGGTAACTAACGACCAATATTTAAAATGAGCCTAAAATAAACCGAAAATATCGGTAGACTCACATATAGGTAGTTTAAATAACGGGGTACAATCGGTACAATCGCGTTTTAGCAACGTTCGAAAATATTATCCATTTTTGAAATATTTGACTTTTCTTTAGATTTAACGAATTGACACGTAACGCTTTATTGACACTTTCAGGCGTTGACAGTGAATCGGAATTGAGTCTTGCGGGCATGTTTCCGATACTATCCGAAGTTGCAGTGGTAAAAGTGAAACTGGAAGATCCTGAATCGCCGACAATTTTTCTTGAAAATTTGGATGTGGCGGAAACAAATAATACAACGCCCTCAATGAAACGCAGACAACATTTGTTAAAAAGAATCTTGAAAAGTAGTTAAGTTCCCATGTGACATGAAACTTAGCCATAATGCCGATGTAATATTTACCAAAGTTTATATCTTTTGTTACAAATAAAAATTCCTTTAAACCGGTTGTTGTGCGTGTTTTACTACGGCAAACGAACAAACATTAAAAAAGATGCAAGTCCACCTATGCTTAAAGCTCGCTTCTGTTGTTGATTTAAAGCAACCTGACGCTCATATCGTCTCGTAGTTATATTAAATGAAATTCCGTCACATTAACACCAACCATGGTCGGCTATGCATATTTCCCATCGCACTCTTAATCTGATGGCTAATTCGAAGAGATGTGTCGTTTAATAATGTTCTTAAGTTTTTTCAAGCCAGATCCTGGTTGGGAACACATTAATTTGCGCTCTCATGCATTTTCCACGTTATCAGAAAATCGCAGTACAATTGGAAACATGCTTGCTGACATGACTTGAGAATGTGACATCTTCTTTAGTTCGCTAAACGCACTATTCATGTACTCTATACTTACTGTACTTTTTAGGCGCTACAGACATTTGTAGGCCTTGGCCTACTCGAGTATTCTGTACCAATTGCGCCTATTTCTAGCCGTGTTTTGCTAATTCCTTACTCCGAGCGTCCGTAGGTCTTGTTCGACGCCATCAATCCATCTACCTTTCGGGCGACCAACTCCTCTTCGCCCTTGTGGATCGTTACGGAATAATTTTGGGGGGCTCCACCTCAACCTTTGGACTTTCATCCCCGCCACTATATCCGGCTCGCCCAAATTACGTTCTAATTCAAAGCAATTTCGCCGTCGTAACTTCTCCCCCTCTCCCATCGCTTCAAATAAACATAACTTTTCTTCATCATCCAAGATTCGCATCCGTAGATCAATACTGGACGAATAAACGTTTTGTCGTTTTCTTTGATATTAACTTTGATCGTAAATGTTTAATAAGACCATGATAGCATCTGCTTACCGCCATGATACGTCTGTGAATTTCAGGTGTGTTGTCACCATCTGACCGTATCAGCGCTCCAAGATAAATGAACTCATTCATTATCTCGAGATTGAACTCTCCAATGGGTATTTTGTCTCCCTGTTGATTGGCTACCGGATTCAGCTCGATCTTCATGTACTTGGTTTTAGATTCGTTTATCATCAAACTTATTCTCTCGGCTTAGATTTGCAGATTTGTTAAAGTGTCAACTTCTGCTGCATGTTTACGACTGGCGAGGTCCAAGTCGTCTGCAAAGCCCAAAACTTGAACTGTTCCATGGTTTGGATAGCAGCAATTCTCATTGCAATTCCCAAAGCCAAGTTAAAGAGTAAGCAGGATAGCGCGTCTCCCTGCTTCAACCTTTCTTTAACAGCAAACACATCTGACATGTCGTTTTGCACCTTGACACAACATCTGGTGCCATCCATTGTCGCTTTCACAAGGCGAATATACTTTGTTTCAAAGCCCAGCTCCTTCATCGCCGCGTACAGCTCCACACGCTTGGTCCTGTCGTAAGCTTATTTGTAGTCGATGAAAATATCGCACGTCCGGACTTGAAACTCTCTGGTCTTTTGAAGAATCAGACGAAATGTGAATACTTGGTCAGTTGTTGAGCGATCTCGTCTGAATCCGCTTTGTCTAGTAGTAGTAGTACTCGAGCGAAAACTTTATAAGCCGTCTTTAGCAAGGCAATTGCACGGTAGTTTTCGCATTCGGTTTTATCACTTTTCTTGTGTGGAGGTAAAGTGGCGCGCTCTAGCCACTCGTCAGGCAACTCTTCCGTGTTCTATATTCGTTTTGCTAAATCATACATCTATTTAGACAATTCCTCATCACCCGTCTTCAGCAATTCTGCTGGTATATTATCCGGACCGGAAGCTTTGTTGTTCTTGAGTGAGGTAATTGCTGCTGAGACTTCCTCTATTGTTGACGCTGCTACGACACGACCGTCGTCATCAAGGAAGGAAACATCGCTATCATCATCCCCGTTGAACAAAGCATCAAAATGTTCTTTGGATCTCTCCAAGACATGTTTTGCAGTAAGCAGCGTTCCGTTTACTGCTTTGAATATGATTATTCGGGGGTTGAATCCTTTCCTTTGATTGTTTATATACGTTTATAGAAGTTTCGTGATTCATTTGCTCTACACAATCTCTCTAACTGAAGTAGCGTCCTCATTTTCTTCCTTCAGCAGTTCTTTGTATCTTACATCTGCTGCCAATTTCCTTTCTCTCGTTCTTGCAGTTTCCTTTCTTAATAGCGCAGCGTTTTTACGTTCTGTAACATTAGCACACTCCGCATCAAACCATGTATTGAAGTCATTAGGGCTCTCTGATTTGATTACTTCACTCACCGATTGCCAGTCGAGAGGAGTATCATCCAGTTGAGCTGGTTGTAGTTGTTGAAGCTTTGTGCTAATGTTTTGAGCATACGTCCGTCACCGCTATCTGTGGATCTCTTAGTTTGTCCACTGCAAAACGCCTCACAGTTTCTCGTTGGCCATTGTGAAACCGGGCAAGATGTGATCGCAGTGTTGACACCACAAAATAGTGATCGGAGTCGACATTTGCTCTCCAACCTATTTGACGTCTTCCGCTAATCAATAGCTGGTCGATTTGATTAGGTGACAAGTCCATATCGATCGATCTGTATTCTCACCACTTTTACATTTTTGAAGCTCTATAATTGCTAGACCTAAACGTAAAGCTGTCGAAATTTTGAATGTGGTGTTATCCAACAACGTTCCCAAGTGTGGAGAGGGGTATGAATAGAGCCATAATGTTTCAATCCCAATTTTTTCACAGCGAGCTCAGTGCATAGATTACGAATTTTTTTTTGTATGGGCTCAATGACGGCTATTTTTGTGGCACTGCGCGGTTGACAAACCTGAAAGGTGTACTCAAGGTGTGATCGTACATGCGCACAGTAAATACTCTTGAGAGCTTTATCGGAACGAGAATTGAGACATATTCTTTCTAGGCTTCACCTATGTGAGAGACGAAATTCAAGTTTCTGTCCAGTAACACTCCCAAGTCTCGAATCTCAAATACTCTGGTCTGCTGAACAGTCACGTCGTCGAAGAATAAGACAAAAAGGAAGGGAACGAGGTGGCTGCCCGGTCCTATGCCAGAGGTCACTTCGAAGGTTCTTGATGTCTGTCGACCGATCTTCACATATTGAGTTCTACCATTCCAACATATCTGAGTGGATTCCCATTTTACGAAGTTTTGGGATTAGCAAGCCACGTTGAATTCTGTCGAACGCTTTTTGTATGTCGATGTAAATCCCATCCAGTTGATAGCCCCCTTCCATAGTGGTAATAACTTTTCTTGTAAATTCACAAAAGGTTTATAACAGTTGACCGTCCTTTCTTAAATCCGTGTTCATCTACCAAGATTTTGCCTTTGAATTGATCTGAAAGGAATTTACAATTTACAATTTATCGTTTCGTGATCCTTTTTTGTGTATTGGTGTTAAGTGTCATCATCATCAAAATGTCGGTAATCAACCCCTTCAACAAATCAAGGTGCATGACTTGACTGATGATTGGCACTAGATGCCGAAATGTTGATGTTTCTAAAAAATGTTCAAGAACTCGGCGATCCTAAAAGCATTCTTCATTCTGTTACTATAACTTGACCGCTATAATCAAGAAAAATGGCTACTTCAGCCAAATAAATATTGGTGTTAAGTATGACAACTTCCATTTGTTCGGATATACATTAGAGTTCAGAGGCATTCTGTATATAAAATGGAGTGGTGCGGTTAATGTGTTTGAGCAATTTTTAAGTGGGGGAATGTTGCCTGGGCAAGCACCTTTTGACGTGTCAATGTTCTGAAGCTCTTTCTGAATCAATTCACATTTTAGAGGCATAGAACTAATATCAACGAGTTTGTCGTAATAAGGTTGTGTACTACTAAGGTTGTGTACTACTCCCGTTTCACGAACTTACCTGCTATTGTGTGATAAGAATGTATCACACAAATTCTGCTGTCTTCAGTGGAAAATTTACATAAATTCAAATTTCGTACGTATTAAGGGGGGAGGGGTTCCGAAAAGCGTGCAAAAGCGTACGATAGGGGGGGTGGGGGTCAAAAATCCGACTTTTGAGCGTACGTACTACATGAATGGCCCCTTAGCTTTAAGGAAATTGAATTCTACCTTAGTGTGTGGCTCAGTATTTTCAGAATTTCCCATAGGTTCGCTCGTTCGAAGTGGTATTGTGATGTTCATCGGATCATGGAAAACATCGACTTTACTCATTGGATCATCCTTAAAAATCGTTATACTGTCTGTTTCGTTCGAAAATACGAGGTCGAGTATGCGGCCTTGGAAATTACGAATATCGTTCAGCTGATGTAGACCGTGATTCATAAAAGTGTGCTTTGATGCTACAACCTGATCCACTCCGGAGCAATGCATTCCCCATATTTAGGTTTATAACGAAATCAACGCCGAGTCTTTTGTTGTAAAGTTTTTTCTTGACGAGTAAGAGGCTGCATGCTTCTTCTGTTGTTTTAACGAGAGGTAAGGTTACGGCATGAAATTCTGAATTTTATTGTGGCGAGTGGAAATGCTACCTTCCCCTTCGGATCAAACGGTAGCCCTCCCACTCGACAAAAAAAAATGTGAAGCACGTACATAATATCCTAATACTGTGAAATTTATACTCCTACAAGTAGCACCATCTATCGAAAATATTTACTAGTTGTGTTTGAACACTATAAGCCATAGGAATGGATCGCAAATTTTCGATAGTAAACGTTGCGGGTACATTGATCTGTTACTTTTGCAAAAGTACCGAAAAACGACAAAACAAGCGAAACATGCCGCATTTGATGCCAATATATCTTGCAAACTCCGAAGGATGTTCATATATGGAAACTCGAATTTATGAAAATACTTGTAAAATGAATGATATAATTGGTTGATTTATCTTTGCAATGTCTCTGTTTCTGTTATTTTTCTGAACAAGCACACACTTGAGCTTATTACTGCGGTCGATGGTGAATCAGAGTCGGTGGGTAGCTAAGCTTGCTTTTTTTAGAAATGATCATTAAAACCAGTTTCAATGTGAAATTAATTTGGAATATTTGTATAATCGAAAATAGGTAACCATATGCAGATATATTTGTTATTCACATGAATTCGCATCAGTTTCAGAACATTGACACTGTCAGACAGTAATATATTTCTAAAACTTTCTAGCGCATTTGATTTTCAGACCAGGGACTATGAAAAATATGATGCTATTGCTCCACTCACTTGTACGATAAGAACCACAACCAAAATCAATACCGATACCATAGAGCACACATAGTTGATGCACGCGACACTGTTCTTTGATGCGAAATTCTTAGATCGATTTAGTAGGTAGGTTAAGTAGAGCACAAGAATCCACTAAACATGAAAATGGGAAACGATGTTGCATACGTGCTCTTATGTCCTTGTCCACAACTAAAACGAAACTACCATTTTATCTCAATAGGAAACAATAAATTGTCGAACTTCCTTTTGCCGGTGTTGCGAGAGGTCAACTTTAATTTTGGGTATTTTAAACATTCGTTGTGCATAAGAAGGCAGTCAAACTGTTCTGTTTTAAAAGAATTTGTTAGATTCGTTTTCCTAAGGCGTGAAATTTCTCTTTATATAGATATTTCATTCAAAATGGCCAAATCCATATTCAGAGTCTTATGTGGAGAACTTAATATGTCAAATTGTTGGATGTGCGTGATGTACAATCGACTTGACATGTGAAGTTCCCCAAGGTAGTCAACTCGGCCGTTGTTGTTTGTTTTGATCGAAATCATGCCCGCAGCGGTAGCCCCAAAAACCTCCACAAACTTAAAAAACGCCATACAAAAACCTTTGGGACAAGACCCGATGTATAGGGGAACTTTTGAAATTTTTCCACTGTCCCCATTCCTCTCTAAAATACTTAAAAACTAGGTCGCAGCAGCTTTCCAACGTTCAATTCAATTCAATTCAATTTATTTATCTTCAAGAAATAGCTTACAATAAAATAAGTGAGTCCCAGTGTGCAGAGCACTTTAAAGGGACAGCACATTTTGTATACGATGTCTACGTAAAACAAATAATTAATACGTTGTAAATTTATCGAGAAATTAATAACAAGGTAAAAATACAAAATACTGGAAATAACTTTTACACGAAAAATAGAATATTCGCACAAGAAATGAGTACAAGAAATCTATTAGAAAAAGAAACATAAAGCAAGAAATATTAATCACTAGAAATCAGAACATTAAATACACGATGACTATTGCGCCAGATTGCTGATCCATTTTTTGAAACACCATGGTCGTTGAATCATCGATAATTTATGTGTTGGAGTGGAGTGATTGCGAGCGAAGCCAGACGATCAGAATTTTTGATATCAAGAATTTTGCATCCAGAAGATACCCATGATAGTCATGATTTTAGCAACTTTCAATCCCAAACACCTCAAAATCAATTGGCATAACGTGCCTAGACTCATCAATTCTGGTTGGAAATTGGGTGAGATATCGAGGTTTAAAAATGACATTTTTCTATGGATCGTCGATTTTTCTATTGTTCTCATTATTATGAAAACTTTTTTCTGCCGTGTCGGTTTCTATCTATGTTCTATCTGGAAAAGTGGTCAATTTTGAGAGTTTTTCAGGTAATGCTCGGATCTTTCGAATTTTAGCTCCGGAGTCACAATACCTAGAGAGTTAGTTTCTTCGGGAAATTTATAGAGTTTGATCAGGAGAATTTTTTTTTAATCCTAATAAAATGGTTGCCAGCTGTCATGGCGTAGCTTTCGTAGGCTTTTCGGTTTTTGAATTTTAGCTTCGGAATGACAACACTTAGAGAGTTGGTTTCTTCTCGAAAGTTATAGAGATTGGTGAGGAGACTTTTTTGGGATCCTAAGAAAATGGCTGCCAGCTGTCAAAGTGATGCCATCTGGGATTTTTTGCTGTCGTTTGAATTAGAATAGTTACACGGTTGGCTTCCTCGGGAAAGTTATGGAGATTGGTGAGGGGAATTTTTTTTCGCCGGAATTTTTTTTTCACCAGAAATTTTTTTCCACCAGAAATTTTTTTCGCCAGCAGTTCTTTTTCGCCGAAAATTTTATTCCGTCGAAATTTTCGGATTTTTTCGATTGATTGATGTACTTTATTGACTACAATATGCATAAGGTCATAGACCTTTTAATATTCAAATATTATTCGTAAGCAATAAAACGCGATATCATTTAAATTATTACGCCTCATCTGGTTGCATTGACTTAGAAATGAACAAAACGGATCAAATGAAAAAAAAAACTAAGAGAAAGCGATCCGAAGATCAGCAAGAATTAGACCACATCGCTTTACAGTAGCTGCCGGCCGAAGGTCTCAGTATCAGTATCAGTCTCAGTATCACCATCGGTATTCCACACGAATGAGGAAAACAAAAATTAGGAATAACAAAAATTAGTAAAAAAAATTAGGAAACCCAAAATTAGGAAAAAAATTATTTGGCAAAAACAAAGGAAAAACTGAAATTAGGAACAACAAAAGTTAGGAATGAATTAATTACTAATTTACTACTAATTTTGGTTTTTCCTAAATTTGGTATTTCCTGGTTTTTGTATTTCCTGGTTTTTGTTTTTCCTTATTTTAGGTTCCTGATTTTTGGTTCCTGATTTCTTGATTCCTGATTTTAGCTTTCCTAATTCATGCGGACATTCATCACCATCCCAATTAATGTGCATGAGTGTATGAGTGAGTGAGGTGAATTAATGAATGACTAATTTAATGATTTTTGAATGAGTGAATGAATGCATAAATGAACAGAACGAAAATGAAATAAATGATTTAGAGTGATATGAGTGAATGGACAAATGGAGAATCGGGAATCGGAGAAAATTTTTTTTAATAAACTTTTTTTCGGAGAACATTTTTTTTCGAAGAAAAGTTTTTTGGTAGAAAAATTTTTCGAAAGAATATTTTTTACATGAATTTTAGTTATAACAATTGCAAACTTCCAAAACAACTGATATCATAACAAAAGCTCTTGAGAGGTAAAGTGTGACGCAGTCCCTAATGTCTACTTCCAAAATTAGAGATATCGTTTGAGATGACGCAATCGCTGATAATACGCAGAAATTTGTTTGAACTAAATGTTAGTTTGTGGTCAAAGTTTTATTTTTTGGAAAAAATTGCGTCACTTTTTTCTAAAACATAATTACGTTGTGTTCAAAAAATTGCGTCACGAATCCCAGTACACCTCACTGCCCCTAGCTGAACTTCACTGCACCACAATCAATCATCAACTTCTTTGACTTCACTCTATGGCTACTTTCCTATACCAATTACAATGGTTTATTTCGTCATATTAGCATTAGCATTCGCTTTCGCCCGATTTTACCAATGACTTTGCAAAGGAGAAGTTCAATGCAGCATGCGTCTTGGCAACACTAGGGAAAAGTGGAGTAGATGAATTGTATTAATTGTAAATAGTTGTTGAAAAGATCGTTTTTTTACTGGTTGCGCCATTGTACGCCATAAAGTACGTACGCCATCAGGGTTAGGGGGTATGCTCAAGTAGGGATTGATCGGTCCATTGTGGACTTGGAGCAATAAGAAATCCACGGTTGTCGAAAGTGAATCGTTGTCATTCAATCTAACCGCGACTTTTTGGACGAGCTTTTTGTCATAAAAAAGTGTAAATAATTGTCTGTTGAATAGAAAAACCGCGGAACTAAAGATACGGAAAGTTGTTTTGTATTCTCTGAACCGCTAAATCGTTTCCGCATTTTTCTCCAAATAAAATTCTATTGTTTTTCATCGATTTATTATAAATACATCATATTCCATAGCACTCACACCATTTATATGTAATCGTAATATGATAATTTCGATTAGTACATCATGCATATACTATACATACATCACGTAACCAAAAAACAGTTGTCCCTAGGTTCTCCTAAAAAAAGCTATGTCCCCTAAAACTTGGTTTTAATCGTTTTAAGTGAAAGTGAAGAAATAAGAAAATGCGATTCGGGAAGCTTAGGCTATCTTGATGGAAGCAAACACACGACAGACAATAAACCAGAACCAATTGCAACAGAACATATGAGTAGACTAGAAATGAAAAATCGAATAAATTCGATCATAACTCGTTTATACATCCAATTTCGAATAAAATTCACAAAAAAGAAACGACAACAAAACTAAACAGAACCTCGCTAAAGCAATTCATTACATGACGAACTGTCGACCAGTAAACACCACCTCAAAACAACGTGAAAATATACCAACGAAAGCTTAAAAACGCGCAGAACACAATTTTATTCAGATATACTTTGGATTTACGTTTTGTTTGTCGTTACATTTTTTATTTGTCGGTTCAATTGAAATTGATTTTGTGGAATCGAAAGGTTCGACAATCAACGTTTTTGTGTTTGCTTGTGCTTTTATTCCCACGTTACTTGAATGAAACATTGGGATTTTTATATGTGAACGTTGATGGTGTTGCTGTGAATAGAATTTTATATTTTAGTGTTAATAAATAAGCGAAAATTGGATTATTTGTCATTTTTTTACACTTTGAATTGGATATTTAGTTAACGACTCTGAACAAGGTTAGTATGGTAATGTGATACAATTGCAATTCTTAAAGATATTTTAATTAAAATTGAACAGATGTTCAGCTTAATCATAAGAAGTTATTATAAAATCATTTGTTTTCGTAACGTACTGTTTACATCGCGTCTATATGTTCAAGTTTTCTCATTAACTTACATATTCATCACCTAATAATTTGTGGCATAATAGTAGTTGGAGATTATTTCTATGTGACAAAAAACAAAACAATGAGCTTCAGCGAGTATTTTCGCATTCGCTCCAAATTTGGACCGTAATATTATTGCACTATAAAAGAGACAGATTTATAGCGAATCGGCAATATATGATGAGACAATAGTAGATTATACACCTCTTGCCAAAATGGTTGTTTTGACGTGTGGGGCATTTTGCCCTAGCCGAAGGAATGGGTCATAATATCCCAAACGTCAACATAACAGTTTTGGCAAGAGGTGCATATACCATTTTATCTATCGAGAACAGATATATCGAGATAAGTTCGAGATAGATAAATATTTTTTCGCGCAGACGGAAAAAAAACGCCAGTTTTCCTCACCGAATTCAGGTGCTAAAGTCGGCTATTTAGGCTCACATTTGAACGTCACTTAAGTGGGAAAAAAAGTACTCTTTTTTCCCCACTTGTCATTTTAAGTCCTGGTCTAAAAAGTACTTTTCTTCCCACCTCTCACTGCTGACCACTGAAACTAAAAAAGTTGTAATTTTTCACTTCACAAACATAATTTTTGAACAACAACAGACACTTCTTCACACTTCTCATGTAAATCCACACATATTTTCTGCGCTTTCAATTATGAAATCAGTACACAATTACCTTCTTCATTATCCATTTTTCGGTATATTTACATAAACAAAAAATAAAATGACTAATGAGGAAATTTCAATCGTACACTTACTATGATCATTATGAATAAATTTAATGCAAAATTTGTCGAGTGGTTTTGTTCGGAAACTGGCGTTTTGTCCGTCTGCGCGAAAAATAGTATACATCACTCGGAGCTAAAACGGTGCTGATTTAGACCACGGTGTTCAAAAGGTCTTTCCTCGGGCTCCGCCCTCGGATTCAACCTTTTCACCACCTGGGTCTAAATGCACCGTTTTAGCTCCTTGTGATGTAATGTACTATTATACCATTGGCGTGCCTATTTCCTACATTAAATACTGTTTTTTAGGTGCTTAAGTCACTCATTATTTCAGGTAAATAATTTTTTTATGATCCCTAGGGTAATAACAAACTGCCTTAGGGGCTGTCCCTAAATTACGTAACGCTCGAGGGGGGGAGGGGGTCAAACAAATTGTTACGGTTTGTTACACGGGGGGAGGGTATTTGTGGGAATGTTACGTAACAAAGTTATGTTAACGAAAATTTATATTTTTCACTGAATTTTTTAAATTTTGTAACGATCTCTCATGCTAAAGATCATATTATAGTTGCAATCGGAGTAGCTCAAAAGACTGTTTGAATTGCAAACTGGTGACCATGATGGCAATTCAAACTATCTTTTGAGCTATTACGATTGCAACTCTAAAATTCATACCAAGAGGTCGTTCAACAAAAAGCTAAAGATCATTTTCACATAACGGATCGCACTGAAAACTGGCCCACAGATAAATTAGTATTACGAAGGAATTCATCTTAGTTCAAATTCAAATTCTTCAAAGGCTATAGAAATTCAAGTCGGTTGCTCTCCAAATCGTTTTGTGAGAACGTTTTCTAGTTTATGTACTTTCATCTGAGTTACGTTTTTGACATGATGAATGTACAGGAAGGGAATCATAAGCTTGTCCACCTTTTTAATTTCTCTTTTATCGCTCTTTGCACATATTCGCTTGTATTTTTCTCAAGTAAAACCGATTTTTTGGTTGAAAGAGTTAAAACGAAGCGTAGCACAATCTTATGATTCTTATGATTGAAAGTATTTTTAAAAATATTTTTGAATTTTTTTACGTAACATAGGGCCCGCCCATAGGGGGTCTAAGCCCGAAAATCGTGTTACGTAGTTTAGGGAGAGCCCCTTACCATCTTTCTTCAGAATCTTCGCACGAATGACGCATCTCCACATATCATAGACATAACCATTGTAACTGTCAGTTAATGCATGTTCGATTTATGTATTAAAATGAACATTCAACTTGTGTTATTTTGAATATTCTTAATAGTTGCAGCAAATAGAGCAAATTTTGGACATTAGGTAACCCCTAGGGAGCATTATCGAGTTATGTACTCCAATATGTGAAACAATTTAGTAAAATAGTGTAAATGAACAAAATAAAATATGTGATTGTGTAGTGACGAGGTTGATGTTGTGTTTTATAAATATTTTCAACATCAACTTTGTCATTACCGTCACTGCACAATCACATATTTTGTTTTGAAAATTTACACTACCTTACTTAGTTGTTTCACGTATTGGTGTACTTCACTCGATAATACTCACCAGGGGCTGCCGAATGTCCAAAATTTGCTCACCTACTATTAATAATATTAAAAATACTACAAGTTGAATGTTTTGTTTATTTCCATACAAAAATCTAGCATCTATTGGCTGACAGCTAACCAACACTAAGATTGTCGATGCGGCAGATGGAACCTGTCAGAATGCACTGAGCATGCGATTCGCAATAGTGTTAATCAGACGTAATGTGATTGAAATTCACTGCTAACATTTGACTAAAAAATTGTTGGCATCTAAGAGAACGAAGTAAAATATATTGGGCAGGTTTCAGCAATGGTATAAAACATTATATGATACCATTGCTTATGGCACGCACTAATACTCTTGTGTATATTACACATACTCGTTTCACTCGTATTGTGCAACATACACGCGAGCTATTAATGCTGGCCATAAGCAACGGTATCATAATGTACTATTATCATCCACTTAATATCATTGCAAAGTTAGTAAAAAAAGTAGAATTGAATTCATTAGCAGACCTAGAATCCATGAACAGAAGTAACAAAAATATTCTCAGTTTACAGCCCACGTTTAGGTGTCTACGAAAATTTCAAAGAAGAAAAGTCGAAAAAAGCACCGAAATTTTTTGTACTCGTATAGTCTAGTTGTTATATCTTGTTTAGAGTTACGAAACGCCGAATTTTTTGTTCTTTACGGAAGTTTAAAATTTGGAGGCTTACAAGACGCCGAATTTTATGTTACTGAATTTTAGACTCGGAGGTTTACGAAACGCCGAATTTTCCCCCATTCGAGCTGCCACCCCTCGACCCCGCTTTTTATTGACACAATAATTTCATGGCCTGCGGCGCTGACTATTCAATTGTTGGTGTCAAACTTTGGCTCGTTTATTTGTTGCTTTGGTGAATAAAATAGCATATACGTCAGCTGGAAATTTTATTTATCTACTCTGAGGGCTACTTCCCTCACCTTCGGCTCGGGATGCAAACCTCCACCTCGAAGATAACGAAATTTCCTCGCTGGTGCATAATCTACTACTATTTCATTCAGAATAAATCCCTTGAATTCTCCTTATTTTTCAAATAATCTTTCCTTTTTCTGAATTCAAAAGATCCTTTTCATATGGGAGACCTAATTCCTAATAACCTCTAATTTGAATAATTTATTACAACACAAACACATACGAGTGAGAAACGTACATGAGTGTTATCGCAAGACACTTCATTGTGTACTTACTTATTGTGTGAAACCATGATTTCATCTGTATATAACACTGTAACGGTCAATGAGTGGTACTTACATGATATGTATGTTTCTACACACACAACGGTCACAATAAAAATTACAAATTTTGTTTACACTTAACGCCAAATTCTTAAAATTTAAAGAATTCCTAATGTGACTTTTTCTGTGCTTACTTTTCGTATGACGAGTGCGGAGTTTACTGTTATTTTGTGTAATGTCATACTATCCCACGTACTACAATTTAATCGTTTTGTCTAGCGGATTATCTTACGCATTTATCGCCAAAACTAAAAACTGTAATTTATTTCTAAAAAAACTGCAAAATTCAAATATAAATCGTGATGTTGTCATGCACCTAACGTCTTAACAGCACCTTTGTCGAATCTAAAGTGACATCATTCAAATAAAGAAATGTTATGGGTATATTGAAGATAAATATTTAGTTTCGGTGTTTATGCAGTAAATTTTTTTATGTTTTATAACGCCATAATGGAACTGACAAATCAATTAAAGACTTTGTTTGAGTATATGACCCCATAAACTATTTAAGTTTAATTTATCGATGCGTGATAAGTGATGTTTGTTAAAGTTGAAGAGTTTGTATTAAGTAACTGTCGAAGGAACCTCATGGTTGAAACGAAATAAGTCTTTAATTTTATTACAAAAGGTTTGTATTTGATTTCTTTGTATAGCTGTGTTAATTGGTATGTTAGAGTCTCAACTGTTAAAGTATAGGGCGCTTAACTAAATAATTTTTTATTTTTTCAAGAAAGGCAAACTCTAGAAAATTAATTTTTTAGTTTAATAGAAAACGGTCTATTGTGCGCACTGGACACGATGCGATCAAATCGCGCAAGATTTTTTTGTAACAAAGCTCAACTTGACACAAATAAAAACAATTTGATCAAATTGAGCTCTCTAACATCCCTTCCCTATCTACCAAAGAAATGCAAATTCTCTCATCGATACCACCATGGATACAAGTTCACGGAGCCTGAAATCACATAGCATATGATCAAAAAAGATTTCATTTTGCTATATGTATCACAACAAAAACCCTTTCTAAAAGGGAAATGTGACGCAAGTCCTCGTCCTTTCTTCCGAAACAACTGATATCAATTTGTGTGACGCTTACAGCTTCGGAACGCAAAAAGTTCTTTTGAAAGATTTTCACTTTTGATTAAAAAAATGCGTCACAAATGCCCAACGTAGAGCCGTGCGCCGTAAAGTCGGCTGGGTTTTCAAGACAGTCTCTAGCATTAGGACTACATCCTACACTGCCGTACAACGCATAAAATACATAGCGACGAGAATTTGTGAGAGAAAATATATGAAAATCTCTCATCTGATAACGTCGCTAGGTTTTTTATGCGTTGTAGGGCAATGCACTTGTCCAATGTTCAGCAAAAATGTAGAGGACTGCTCTACAACGCAAAAAAACCCAGCGACGTTATCAGATGAGAGATTTAATAAGTTTTTTTTGGTTTTCGATTTTTAGTTTCGGAATGACAATTCTTAGAGAGTTGGTGAATACTGAAAAATGCTATCTTCTGAGTTAGAATATCTAATCAGTTGGTTTCTTTGGGGAACTTATAGAGATTGGTGAGTAGAACTTTTTTGTGATCCTAAGCAAATGGCGACTTGAATTAGAATAGGCAGACAGTTGGTTTCTCCGGGAAAGTTATAGAGATTGGTGCGAAAAAATTTTTCGAAAAAAATGTTTTTCAGGGAAAATTGTTTTCGGGGAAAATTTTTTATTAGAGAAATTTTTTTCGGAGAAAATTTTTTTGGAGAAAATTTTTTTCAGAGAAAATTTTTTTGGAGAAAAATTTTTTTCGGAGACAATTTTTTTTAGAAAAATTTTTTTTCCTGAGAAAATTTTTTTCTGGGAAAATTTTTTTCTGAGAAAAATTTTTTCAGAGAAAATTTTTTGAAAGAAACATTTTCACCAAAAACAGAAAAAGTTTTTCGTGAAATTTAGTTTTAACATCTGCAAATTTCCAAAACGGCTGATATCGCATACAAAAACCTCTTAAAAGGTAAAGTGTGACGCAGTCCCTAATGTCCACTTCCAAAATAAGTGATATCGTTTGAGGTGACGCAATCGCTGATAATACGCAGAAATTTGTTTGAATGAAATCTTGTGTTCAAAGTTTTATTTTATGAAACAAGTACAGCGCTTTGTTTAAAACAAAATTACGTTATGTTAAAAAAATTGCGTCACAAGTGCCGGACTGAACGACGAAATAATTTTTCTGTACTTTCAGTTGTAAGGCAAAATATTTACTTAGATACGTCTGAGTCTTTTGTAACTTCTTCTCTGTTTGCCACATCTATTCTGATGCGTACGGTTCCTTTGCATTTGGTTTCATTAACCTTATGTTCTAAGAAAATGCACTTTTTGTATAGGAAATGATCAATTTATAAAGGTCATATATCGGGATCCACTGAACTAATTTTAATGAGTGAAAAGACACATCGCCTTAAAATTTTCCGTAAAATCCGGGAAAAATATTTTCCGGGGGTACGTCGCAAGAGGGGAAGTCAAAACTGTGCTGTACATTTCTGTACAACAGTCTACGAAAAAAAATTCTTAATTTTTCGTTCGTATGTAGACTTGCGTCACTAACGCATCGCTACCGCGCGCCCATGATATTTTTATAACCATTGATGTTGCAATCCGATAGTGGATTGCGAAATATTAGGTACTTAATGCAATCAATCAAACTGGGCTGAATCGATTTTACTTAGTGAAAATAGAACTTTATTCACATTATAATCAGTTCGATATATCGATTTTCAGTACCAAAATATCGATATATCGAAATGTCGATATCTTTAAATATGAGTAATTATCTATCATCGATGTATCTTTCGATTAATAATTACTTACAACCAAAGAATTTTAACTTTGTAGTCGTACAACGTTGTCTGCGTTTCTCTTATTTCACTCAATCTGTATTTATCTAACTTGCCATATACTATTTCATTTGAGAGAGAATCCGTCGATGATGGTGGAGTGGGGCTAGTTTTTTATGTGGAGATACTGTCGAATTCATACAAAAAACTAACCTCACGAATTCTCTCTCAAGTAAAATAGTCTATTCGTGATAGCATGGAGAGAATTAAGAAAAATGAAGAAAACGTTTGTAGGTACAGCTGCAAAGACCAATTTCTTTGGCTGTACATAACAACCCTACTAACCCAAGGGGTTTTTTGGCAAACTCAACAACATTTCTGCGTATCATTCGATCCTCCCACCTAACCTTTCTAAGGACTATCTCTCGCTCTGTTGTTGTTGAAGCTTCGTTTCAGAACTTTTCTCGGCATGCGACTATTGTTCATTCGTGGAACATTACATGACCACCGTAGTCCGGCAGATTTTACCACAATAAACTTCGCTCAGTTCTAGATATTTCCTTGCCCTCCATCTTCCTAGTTCGTTGATTGGTCCACAGGTCGTTCCTGAGTTGGCCCAGCGGTGCCTGGGGTGGTTGCGTACACCCCTACCGAAGTAGTCTGGTGAAGAGCCTTACCGCGAAAGCCCCCCACTGAGGGTAAATTCGGTACCGCGGGGCTGGGGGCCCCCGGGTGTAGTGTGTCATACGATATGGCCGAATCCGGCCCCAGCACTTGGTTGTGGTGCCTATTGGCGCTACAACGAGGGGGCTGTGGGACATAGTGAGCTGCGTCAGAACAGCTTGCGCTTTGAAATGGGCGACTGAACCCCTAGTCCTTCCTGGGCAACCAGGTTGGCGAGAATTCAGTAGAGACATGATAGTAATTCGGGCCTCATGTAGGTCGCGGAGGGTTACGCAAACTTGCCGCAATAGATAGAGTCACTTCGGCGACTCGCGCTAATTGGGCTTATCCCAATTCCGCGCCCATGGGGGCCGTGCTGTTAAAGCTTAGGCTAGATACGCACGTTAATCTGCAATTACTTCGTGGTCCACAGGTCGATCTCAACACCTTTCTCTCGAAACAATTAAAATAAGCTTTTCGTGTCTGTGTAAGAGACCATGTTACGTACATTACGATGATCTAGGTTTTGTCAAAACGAAGCTTTGTTTTCTTACTGACCAAGGCGTTTTTAAACAAAGAAACATCAGATCCCTTGGTTCAGTCTAACTTTAATTTCTTCCTCGATGTCCATGTCGACGTTAACAGTCAAACCTAGATATTTGAATTCAATACGTAATCCGTGCTATCTAACGTATTCGATTTATACTCAAAACACAATAATGTATTGATTATTGATATTTCTCTCAGCAACAAAGTAACGACACTTTAAAGGGGTGACTTGCGGTTTTTCATCTCTGATTCTAGAATATTTTCGCATCGACACAAGATTTATATAATTTTCATAACTCAAGATTGATGAACTTGTCGTTTTATTTTATTTATCTTTTTTTTGCTAACGATGTTCATCTCAAACTAAACTAAAGTGCTCTAGTTGTTACGTAACAGTCTACTGTTTAAAACATTTAAATCAACGAACCATGAATTAATGTGAATATGTAAATATTGTTAGAATTAAATTAAAATTTCGAAGTTAATCTACAGTCACAACCTTGAATTAAAATGCAACAATTTTCTGCGCTCGATTTTCTTAATTATTTTGTCACGCAATTCCAATTTATAATTGGAAAACTTTTTAATGAAAACTAATTCGAAAATTTGTATAACTGGGTTCGCTCAAGGGTTTGCTTCTGCAAGGATAATTCTGGTCGCATGTTAACAGAATATATTTTCCAATTGAAAGTTTAAACAAAAATAAAACTTGGCTGATTATTGGATCCCTGTCATCGGAGAATAGAATGAAAAATCATATTTTATTTGTTGTATAAACTCGGTAATAATGACCTGAACCTCATGGCATGACAAAATTTTGTGATTTATTTGATTTGAATAAAAAAAACCTTCAAATAAACTGTATGTACGTTCGCTATAGCTGAATATGACTTGCAAAAACTACAATACACTAGGAAACAATATGTCCTTATACCAACAATGTTTTAAAAATTAGAAAAAAAATTAATTTTCATGCTGCTATTTTAAGGCCAATATGACAGTATTTTTGAATGGAACTCATCAAAGGTTTTGATTATTTTGATGGCATCTATTATTTTGTGCAGCAAAATTATTTTTTTGAGCAGCAGCTTATTGTTTTTTTAGCAAATTTAATCATCAGCAAATTTAATGTTTTATTTCAGCAAATTTATTGCTTTCTCAGCTGCAATATTATTCTTTTTATCAGCATTTTTATTAGTGCCCCAACAGCAAATTTATTGCTTTCTATCAGCAAAATTAATCTTTCATCAGCAAATTTATTTGTGCTCGAACAGCAATATTATTATCACAACAAAAACCCTTTTAAAAGGGAAATGTGACGCAAGTCTTTGTCCCTTCTTCCAAAACAACTGATATCAATTTGGGTGACGCTTAACGCTTCGAAACGCAAAAAATACTTTCAAAATATTTTCACATTTGATTAAAAAAATGCGTCACAAATGCCGGACCCACCAGTGTTATAGTTTTTCTGTTCTTTAAGCTTTCACAATGCAAAAATTTGACTTTATGGGATGTATGGCATATTTCTGTACAGGAAATCAAATTTCTGCGTATGAAAGATGAAAGCGTAGAAAAATTATTACATTGGCGGGTCCGGCATTTGTGACGCATTTTTTTAATCAAATGTGAAAATATTTTGAAAGTATTTTTTGCGTTTCGAAGCGTTAAGCGTCACCCAAATTGATATCAGTTGTTTTGGAAGAAGGGACAAAGACTTGCGTCACATTTCCCTTTTAAAAGGGTTTTTGTTGTGATATCAGTTGTTTTGGAAGAACCGACGGGGACATATCAAAAGTTTTTTTTGAGCCGCCGCCGAAGCCAAACCGAGCCGCGGCGGCTACTACTTCCATGGGCGAAAATGATCCCCTCAACTTCCTCTACAACATATCAAAAGTTTTTTTTTGAGCTGCCGCCGCCGCCAAACCGAGCCGCGGCGGCTACAACTTTCATGGGCGAAAATGATCCCCTCAACTTACTCTACAATATATCAAAAGTTTTTTTTTTGAGCCGCCGCCGCCGCCAAACCGAGCCGCGGCGGCTACTACTTTCATGGGTGAAAATGATCCCCTCAACTTCCTCTAC
>CM055403.1:151387124-151413871 GCA_029228625.1 Pseudolycoriella hygida
TGGTAAAGAAAGCTAAAAAGGCATACTATGAACCAAAGCTTGATCCATCTCTTGGGTCTAAGGTGATCTGGAAAAACCTGAAAACTATTGGTGCTGTAAACTCGAAGGCATTTATTGCCCCTCAATTCACTGCTGAAGAGTACAACGATTACTTATCCAAAGATAACCTCGCGGACTGTAGTGAATGTCATCCTCCTTCATACGGAGACGATCCTCTCATTTCAGCTTCGTGTGCTTCCTCACCTGTCCACGACCAGCGTGCCTTTTCATTTCACTCCATAACTGACTCGGCAGTCATTAAAGCTGTTTATGAGATAAATTCCAAGGCGTCTGGTTTAGACAACTTACATCTGCTATTTATCAAGAAGTCTCTGCCGTACATTTTACCTCATTTGACTTATGTATTCAACCAAATTTTGATGCGCTCACATTACCCTAAAGGTTGGAAGATTTCTAAGGTAATCCCCACACATAAGAAAACGCGAGGTAAGAGTTGCGAGGATTTCCGCCCCATTCACCTGATTCCAGTTTTATCAAAAACTCTTGAAGTTATTATGGCTGACCAGATAACTGAATTTGTTTCGGAACCGGTTTTGATTGCAATGCTCCAATCTGGCTTTAGGACAGCTCATAGCACGACTTCAGCTTTAGTTCAAGTTGTTGATGACATTCTGAACTGCTTCACTCTCAAACAAATTGTTTATTTGTTGCTGCTCGACTTCAGCAAAGCTTTCGATTGCGTCAGTCACGAATTGCTGCTGGGGAAATTGCGGACTAACTTCAATTTTGCACCTTCTGCTATTGCGCTTATCAGAAGCTTTCTTAGTGAACGTTTTCAGTGTGTGCAGATTCAGTCCTATACATCTTCTCTCAGACCAACTAATAAGGGCATCCCGCAAGGGTCAGTGTTGTCTCCTTTGTTATTTGTTCTTTTTATCAATGATCTGCCAGACTTGCTTCGTTCTACTAAGCCCCATTTGTATGCTGATGATGTTCAGACCTATTGCGGCGTGTCAAAGGACGAGGTGTCAGCATCGATCGGGGTACTCAAAATGAATTCTGACTTAGCTTTGATTAGTGAATGGTCTCAACGCAACGGCTTAGCACTAAATGTGAGTAAGACCCAAGCTATAGTATTACATAATAGTCATAGGCAACCGGAAGTCCCGATGTTCATCTTGAACAATGAAGGGATTAATATCAGCGCTGTGGTCACAAATCTAGGGCTAAAAATTAAGAGTGACTTGTCATGGCATGCTCAATGCAATCACATTGCATCTATGGTATACTCCGGCCTTAGATCGTTATGGTTGCATGCAGCTTATCTTCCAAGGTCGACTCGTGTGAGTTTAGTGAAAACATTGCTCTTGCCTCATTTTGTCTATGGCTGTGAGGTTTTTGTGTTTGGTCTGGATGTGAAGTGTAAGCAAATACTTAGCAAATTATTTAACTCGTGTATTAGGCTTGCCTATGCCTTAGGTCGCAGGAAGTCACTAGCAGATTATGAGAACAAAATCCTAGGATGCAGTATAATAGAATATCTGGAGATGAGAGCTATGATTTTTTTACATAAAATTATCACTCAGGGCGAACCTGACTATCTTGCACAAAAAATAAAAACTGTTAGATCTAAAAGGTTGCGTAATTATACAGTTCAGTACACTAACTTGAGTAAAACATACAACTCACTTCTGTTCCATGGGATTGTGAGGTATAACTCACTCCCTAACAGCGTAAAGAGTACGCACACAACCGAAGCATTCATGAAAGCATACATCGATTGCGTCATTAGCCGCGGGGGTTAGTGTCACTTGTTTCCCATTCTTGGCCTGGGGGTGTGCGCTGTATCGACAGGGAATTGATAGTTGGAATCCATCTTATGATTTTTTTTTCTTCTTCTTTTTTTTTTTTTTAATTCTTCTTTAAACATATAAAGTTTACATTTTTCAATATCATTTTCATTCTTGAAGTTATTGATCATTTATTTTGTTATTTTTTTTAATTTTCTCAAGGTATTTTCCCATTGTATACACAAATAAGGTTAAACACCTTCTGTATATAGTTGAATAAAGGTTATTATTATTATTATTATTTAGACCCTAAAACGAACACTAACTCCCGGGTCCAAATTCGACTGATTATAACGCAAAGCACTTCGTTCTTCGTACGAAACGAATAATCAAAGTAACATATTATTTAGGGACGTTTTATTTTCAAAATCGTCGATTTATTATTATCAGCTTTTTTCAAAAAATTCATGGATTCCGACCAAGATTCAGTCGACTTCCCAATAATACCCTCGAGAGATGACGTAGTTTCTGCTTGCAAAACAACATTGAATTCGTTGTATGACAGCAACAATCAACGTTTTGTAAGATTGACGTCACGAATACAAAGACTTACGGCTCGCATGCACGAGTTCTATGTGCGGAAAAACTTGAAGAGATCTCTATGACTTTGGCTCAACGAGAAGTTATCGAAAAATGGATTAGTCAAATCGAATACGCCGATATGATGGCAGAAGAAGAGAGAATAAGAAGTTTGATGTCCCAATGGAATAGATGCTGCGATAGACTTCTAAACGACTTGGAAAATATTGTGATCAACCTGTACAAACGAATAAATTAAATTCTTCCAATCAACGCAATTTGTTTTTCGTTTCTACTTTTATTCAGTTTTCAGCAAATTCTCTATCAGATCGAGGGGGAAACGAATCCTAAATATCATGTATATAAGGAGATTGAAATTAGAAAGATTTTCCAATTAGGGAGCAGTTTGAAGCGCCTTTGGGGAAAAATGTTCGAGTAAGAATGTCGCGCTGCTAGCTTTCGGTAATTTCGATTTATAAGTCATTGTAAATTACTGTAAAAGACAAGAAGGTGCGCGTGGAGGAACAGTCTTGTGCATCAACAAACATGGCAAGTAATCGAGATAGGTAAAAAGGTCACATTCCAACATTGTATATTGATATATTCTGCTGTAGACTCATAGCGACGCAGTCCTCGGATGAAGCTCACGCAGGCTAGTCATGCAAAGATTTTGGTTGAGATATCTCCCGTATGAGGGTGACAATTAAGTCGATCAGAATCCCAAGATAAAGTCATTGTTTCTTTCCCGATAGCTCCCAATAGCTGATTTGAGTCGAGTTTTTCATCATGTCCTCCTGAGTAAAGTTTTACGGATAGGCCTTTGTAGCTGAAAATCATCAGCAAAGAGATTGACTGACGAGTATCGTATCACATTCAGAAGATGATAAAGGCACGGAACAGGTCAGGTTCCAACTGTTTTAATTTAGGTTACCTGAACCTGGTCTTGACCTGAATCTGGTTTTAAGTCCGAGCTGACTCGAACCTGAATCAAAGTCGAAATTTGATGTCATGTCAGGTCAGATTAACTAAGTTTTGGACCCGTACGAAGTACGAGTCCCATGCGTCTACCACTACGTTTGTAACCAGTCGATTCGACTGGGAGAAGGAGCGAATGAATCATGGTCCTTAGATGCCAAATCAGCAAAAAAAAGGTTTTTTCCTTCCGTAAACACGATAACTCGAGTAAAACCTGACCGATTTTCAAAATATATTTTCTCCTGAAAGATAGTACCAAAAGTGGATTTGGACGAAGAACCGCCTAATTGGTTTTGGGTCTCTTCTACATAATTCGCGTAAATCTTTTCCGATTTTCATTATTTTTTTTTTGCCCGATAATTTATGGAAGAACATTTTTTGATTTCGAGTCGTTCCTGAGGCAAACTGAGTCTCTACTAGGGCCAAACTTTTTTTCTGCCTAAATCGGGTAAATCTTACCGTTTTTCAAATTTTTGTCCATGTAAGATAATTAAATAAATGATAACGAATTTGAGTTTAGGCAAAATCGGTTAGGAACTTAAGAAGTTATAGTTGAAACATAACCAAAGACCCGCACGTATCAGAATAGATGTGACAAACACAATAGATGTGGCAAATAGAACAAATCTTGCAAAAAGACTCGAACGTATCTTAATATAGTAATAAGCAAACAATCCAACGTTTTATGTTCTTTTATAACTATAAAAATTTCAAAGATCCATAGAAATTACCCAAGGTAATGTCAAAGGCCCTACCGAAGTACATCTCAGACCATTCAAATCTACAAATGGGTATATCCAAGGATTGGGCCATTTACCCCTAAAACCTTGAGACACGTGTTCGCTAAAATGTTATGCTCTACAGCTTTGCCTTTGGAAGAAATTTTGTACCTCTTATAGTTCCAGAGATATGGATCATCCCTCCCAATTCTGGAAGTGGTCATATCCCAGGATTGGGGCAATTCTACCCAAAACCTTGAGACACGCGTTTGCTAAAATTTTATTCTCTACAACTTCCCGAGTGAAAATGGCAGTCTCAGTGAGCACTAAAATTGAGTGTACTCGCAGCCTCAAATCAGTCTCAATTTATGAAAAAAACTCAGAAGTACTCAATTTCGCTTTTTTTTATAAAATCATCATTAATGAGACCAGTGAGTACACTCATTTTCATTTTTTTAGATTTAGACTGCCTGAGATCATTGAGCACACTCACTTAGACTATTTGAGATCGCTGAGTATGCTTATTTCGAGACTTATTTAGGCTGTTGAGCATGCTCAATTGTTAAAAATATATTTTTTAACCAATGAGACTGTTGAGTGTACTCATCTTCGACAAAAATATTTTTCACAAATTCATTGAGGCTTTTGAGACTGTTGAGCATGCTCAATTGTGAAAAATATTTTTTTAGCCAATGAGACTGTTGAGTGTACTCATTTTCGACAAAAATATTTTTCACAATCTTATTGAGGCTTTTGAGACTGTTGAGCATGCTCAATTGTGAAAAATATTTTTTTAGCCAATGAGACTGTTGAGTGTACTCATTTTCGACAAAAATATTTTTCACAATTTCATTGAGGCTTTTGAGACTGTTGAGCATGCTCAATTGTGAAAAATATTTTTTTCATCCAATGAGACTGTTGAGTGTACTCATTTTCGACAAAAATATTTTTGACAATTTCATTGAGACTTTTGAGACCGTTGAGTATGCTCAAATGTGAAAAAAATTTTTTTAGCCAATGAGACTGTTGAGTGTACACATTTTCAACAAAAATATTTTTCACAATCTTATTGAGGCTTTTGAGACTGTTGAGCATGCTCAAATGTGAAAAATATTTTTTTTTAGCCAATGAGACTGTTGAGTGTACTCATTTTCGACAAAAACATCTTTCACAATTTCATTGAGGCTTTTGAGACTGTTGAGCATGCTCAATTGTTAAAAATATTTTTTTTAACCAATGAGTCTGTTGAGTGTACTCATTTTCGACAAAAATATTTTTCACAATTTTATTGAGGCTTTTGAGACTGTTGAGCATGCTCAAATGTGGGAAAAGTTGTTTTAGCCAATGAGACTGTTGAGTTTTTTTGTTGAACGTTGTAGAGAAAAAAGTAGCGAACATTTTTGTCTATGAAAGTCATGATCAGAAACCTTTCCTGAGTGCCCTAGGTTGATTCGAAAATCAAAACCCTAGTACAAAAAAAAATTATGTATTTTTTTCAAATTTTTTATGGATATGTAGAGGTTTTTCGCCGCTCCTTCAGACGGGTTTTTCCATTTCAAAGTTAAGGCAATATATACTTTGATACGTTTGAGTCTTTTTGCAACATCTATTCTGTTTGCCATATCTATTCTGATGCGTACGGGTCTCTTGCATATGTTTTCATACAAATTGTCAGGTCAACCCGAACCTGACCTGACCTGAACCTAAGATGGTATCGAATTTCAGGTTTGATCCAGGCTCAGTTCAGGTCGGACCTGAACCTGACCTGAAAAAGCCGGGCTTTTTTGATTTCAGGTTCAGGTCAGATTAAACCCGACCTGTTCCGAATCTTTCAACATAACCGCGGCATGCAATATTTCTATTCATCAAAATGATACCCAGACCTTCTTCTATAGCGTCGTCAAAAACAAGTGTATTTACGTCACGTGCGCATTGCTACTGCACGCACGCTTCCAAATAGATCGGTTTTATTTCTTAAGTGTCGAGTGTCGAGGCATCTATCTTATTTAGACTTTGCTTACACAATGGCTTTTGCCGCAGTTGCAGAAACAAAAATCCCTTAGTGTAGGACCGTTAAGTAATTTTCAACAATCCCTACTAAAAGAACAGCGCCTCTGATTTTAAAACGAAAGGTTGTGTGAAAAGAAAGTGCCTTCTAAAATGCCGCAAAAAATCGTTAACCTACAGCGCGAAGTAAACAAACAAATCACTTAAAAGGGCATACGACATGGTCAAAAGAGAGAATAATAATATGACAACTTAACATGCAATGTTATTGTTATTATCGTTAGCTATATGCTATATGTACATAAATATACATTTTCATTTCATTAAAAGCGGCTGATATAGAGCTATAACGTTCTTTACTCGAAATGAATTGAAATTCAATTGAATTATATTCGATTATGATATGATTGTAGGTTGATTTGCAACAATAATATCCAAAAAAGGATCGTCTGACATGATGATGCAATCAAAATTATGCGTAACATTCATTTAGTTCAACAATTGCTTTTAGTGTGTGTCCTTCATTTGGGCAATTATTTTGATATTCTTTTTTTGTTAGAGCAATCATTTGGAGGCGGGTTTAGCAGGAAACGCAGCATAATCTTAAATAAACTAAAGGATTGAATTTCTTTTGAGATATTTGGCGTTGACATTGGGTGTTGAAACCATTGTGTTCGTGTTGTTTATTGGATTACGTAGCTAAAGAACAGGAAAAAGTATGACGGGGTCTAAGTGTGTGGTAACAACTAGGTCCCATTTTTGAAATGTTTGCCAAGTAAATTGCACAATGTATCATGCGAAAGCTGATTCATGATGAGCTAATAAAATAGGACATGTGGGGACTATGGTGGAATGGGGGTAGTGTCCGTGAAAAAGTATCGAAACACGTGTGGCAATGTCTGTATAATATACTGAACATTAATCATCGGTGAACGCTTTGCTCTATTAAGGTAATAAATGTGAATTACACATCGTTGAAGAGTCTTTTGCAGTGATTATACGAACACTCTAATTTGTGCCGATCTGTTCGGAAATTCCTCTCTCAGTATTGAAGAAAACAAAACTGAAACTTGTAAATCCCCACTCTAATATGCAAGTGTCTACAATCGCGACAACCATTTCAGTGAAACCTTTCCTTGTCTAAATGTTCATGTAAAATGTGAGTTGGCTTCAACCTCTGCAACTCACTGAACCTCACCCAAACTGGATATCACACGCAAATGACTTTTTTTGGTCAGCTGAAACGTTCGACTACACTTGGGCTGGTGAACCAATAACGAAGAAATGTATTCCTTAATGTGTCATGTCCTACATTTACTGGAAGCTTCTCGTGATTTTGATTTCAACCCAATTTCCTAATACATTTGAAAACTGCTACTATGATTTACAGGCATTTAGCTATACAATATGAAAGCTCTTGAAAAGTCACATATCATACCGTAGAAACTTCAAAAGAAAACTGCCTGGTACAGAATGGCATGCAATTTTTTTCCTTTCTTTCATAAAGCGAATAGTAATTTAATGCTTTTTAGGGTATTTTTATGTATTCCACTACAGACATGTGATAGAGGGAAAACCATTTCGTTTTTTTTGTGTCTATACCAAGGTCTCTTCCGTAGTACAGTGTATTTAGGTCAAATGACTGAAAAATGCCGATTCTTTTCCACGATTTTTATCCTTCGTTATGGTAATTGTTTATAATTACCGTTGGAAACGAAGCAAATGTTAAGACATACAATTATTTTTTCAGTATTCTAATAAATCGCACTATGCAACACGGTGCTCAAGAGAAATGAGTAATTTAGCAAATTTTAAATCTAGTAAATAATTCGGAAATGGTTATGACTTTTTCTTCATTTATGCATTGCATTCGGTTTTTAATAAACGAAAAAAGCTAGAAAACCAAAATGGTGTTTTTTCCAAATGACTTGGATTTTGACCAACAATTTTTTATTTAAGAATCAAGCCTGATGTGAGCGCCGCTCATGACATTTTTTTATTCTATGATAATGGAGAAAAAATGATTTTTTTGGAATTCTTACTACTGGTCACTTCGAGTTATGTCGTTGAAATTATAAAATTCTTTGCTGATAATTTAATCATGGGCGCGTGGTAGCGATGCTCCCGTGACGCAAGTCCACACACGAACAAAAAATGAAGATTTTTTTTTTCGTAGACTGCGAAACCATACATACAGCTAAGTTTTAACTTCCCCCTTGCGACGTTCCCCCCGGAAAATATTCACCTGGATTCTACGGAAAATTCTAAGGCGAAGTGTCTTTTCACTCATTAAAATCGGTTAGGTGGATCCGAAGATATGACCTTCAGAAAATCGTCATTTTCCATATAAAATGTGCTATTTCATAGAAGCCAAAGTTAATGGAAACATCCTACGTCAGTTCCTTAGTTAGTTAGTAGGTTAGTAGGTTCCAGAGCCATTTGTATGAAAACCGACTTTTTTGGCTCGTGCTCGAAAACGGCTGAACAGCGGCGGCGGCTGAAAAAAAAACTTTTGATATGTTGTAGAGGAAGTTGATGGGATCATTTTTGCCCAAGGAAGAGGTAGCCTCCGCGCTTCGGTTGTGCGGTGGAGGCGGCTCAAAAAAAACTTTTGTCATGTACGCGCTCGATACGTTGAGTTTGCTTAGTCGTTTTCGGTTTCGAAAGTTTGTCATTTCTGATGCACTTTGCAGTAGCTGTCCGGGAAAGTGTACTTTGCAAGACACTGTCCGGGAATATACGCATTAAAGCGAAATCTCTTAACATAAAAAATTCGATTGGCACAACCGAGATTCGACCAACCGACCTCCGGGTTACAAGACCGAGACGATACCACTACGCTAAATCGTTCATACATTTAGTCCACATAAACGTTAACAGTATGCTATGCATGGATGTAGGTGTGTATTCATAAAGTCACCAATTTCACCATTATAAATGAAAGAAATGTTTTCAACAAACTTGTAACGCAATGGAACCTCATAAAAAATACACCATTTGAACGTATTCAGTAGGAACAGTAATTTAATTAAATGTTGGTGAGCGGCTATTAAAATATTATCATTATTCTAAACGATGTCGTTTAGACAAATAATTCAAAAATGGATCTTTAAATTCATCGGTTTTTACATCTTACAAAGTAAAAATAAGAAAAAAAAATTCTAGGAATTATATTGTGATATTGCTCATTGCGCATAATTAAAAAAAAAGGTCTCAATGAAGAAACGACCCACCAGCCTCCCGCTCTCAAATCGTCGACGCGACCACCGAGCTAACCGGACATACGTTTCTACACAAAAATTATGTTATATTTATTACTTACACATTATTTTCATAGAAATCGCACAGCAGTGTGGTTACAATTATTCACCACAAACGTGCATATGTACGTGTGATGCATGAAGTCGCCATAGAAAGAAATTTTTTAAGATGTTTGAACATTTTGAACATTTTTATTTATATTTTCAACAATTTGTTGAAGTGTTTCAACGATCGATCGCTACTATGACAAAAGTATATGTTGTGTCGTTTCGAAAGTATGCGTTTGCCTCGTACGAATGCATTGGCTCGCAAGCTCGCCATGCAACTGTTCGTACTCGGCAAACGCATACTTTCGAAACGAGACAACAAATAACTATTGATATGTTATAAAGGAAGTTGAGGAAATTTTTTTTCAACGGAAATTTTTTTCACCAGAAATTTTTTTTGCCGAAAATTTTTTTCGCCGGAAATTTTTTCTCCAAAATTTATTTCCTCTTTTCTTCCAAAACTACTGATATCACAACAAAAACCCTTTTTAAAAGGGAAACGTGATGCAGTCCTCGTCCCTTCTTCCAAAACAACTGATATCAATTTGGGTGACGCTTACAGCTACAGGACGCTAAAAATTCTTTTGAAATATTTTGATTAGAAAAATGCGTCAAAATGCGGCCCTCCCAACCTAATAATTTTTCTGCGCTTTCAGATTTCGCACGATAGAAATTTGGCTACCCATACGCCGCGCCAAACATCACGGAACAGACAAACTATAACATTGGGGGGTCCGGCATTTGGGACGCATTTTTTTAATCAAAAGTGAAAATATTTCTAAAGAATTTTTAGAGTTCTGCAGCTGTAAGCGTCACCCAAATTGATATCAGTTGTTTTGGAAGAAGGGACGAGGACTTGCGTCACTTTCCCTTTTAAAAAGGGGTTTTGTTGTGATTGGATATTTCAAATAAATTAGTTTTGATAAAACAAAGGTTCAATACGAGGACGAGTGGACAATAAGGCATTGAAGGCTTACTACCTTTTCATACGTAACTCAAGTTATCACCATTTTAAGGTTTTCCAATCGAATTTGATCTCAGAGCTCTACTATTAGCTTCGTGATGAAAACCTTCTCATCTGCGAAAACGCTTACTATATTTTATATGACAAAGGCAAGATATGTGCGATACTAATATCTTATAAAATGGGGATGGTTGAAAGACTGTACGTCAAAAAGAAAAGGATGTGGAAGGGCTGTAATGGAGCTCTAAAAATCAGTAAAAAGTGATACCAGTGGCTTGTTTAGCCTATTAAGATCAGTTCAGTTAGTTCTCATCAACTGTTCGGAATATTTTGTATTAAACATAACCAAAATTTCACAAATCAGCTTAAACTTGCGTCACTGCCCGTTAGTAACGTCTCGGGCCATGATAAGGATCGGAGTGGGTCGACCCACACCTGACCAACAGTTTCAGAACGCACAGAAAAACGATTTGTGTGACCTCTGCAACTGTGAGTCAGGTCCGTACCTTTGGCTTTCTGCCATTCAGTGCAGAGCAAATATCTGATGTGGGGATTTGTACTTTTTCCTCAATATTGTATGATCTGAATCCTTAAAAGTTTCTTTAGATTTCGAAAAATTGTACATTTCTTTTCGTGAATTGAGTAGTAAGCGTGAGCGCCGCTCAAATTTTCACGAGCCCTGCCAGCCTTGTTAAAAAATGGACAATTTACAAACATATGTGCTGATTTCATCTTATCATCAGTACATTTATGCTGTGAGGTTTTATGTATATCAGCAAGACACATAGTGTAGTCAGTAATCATCACAACGGTGTCAAAATTGTGAAGTTTTATGACAGTCGAAAAAAAATTTCCATTCGTTTTGAATTATTGCATGAAAACAAAATAGCCGTTTACGTGCCTCTTCTACAAGGTTGATTTTAGACAATTCTGAGTGTTATAGCTTGAGTAGAGAAGCAATAATCAAAGAAAAAATTTCGAATAACTAATTAGTTAAGTGGCATCTTGTGACAAGTGCTTAACTCACGAAAACTAGTGTAGAAGAAATTACTTTTTTTTGCAACATCTATCGTCATCCCGCAAATGCTCACGAATGTTTTTACAAAGAAATAATAGCAACGTATTCTGCTATCTTTTATCTAAAAAATTGGGGGCAGTTTGCGAGTAATAGTACATTACATTAGATCCTGCGAAAGTAACTCATTACATCATGAGGACACAATTTTGTGATAAGAGCCAAACTCGCGAGTGTTTTTTTAAGCATCAAGCTTTGAAAATGTTATTTCGACGAGTGTAGAGCTTGCATATCCGAGCCGAAGGCGAGGTATGCAACTTCACGAGTCAAAATATCACTTTCCAAAGCGTGTTGCTCAAAGTAACACGAGTGAGTTTGCGAGTTCTCAAAATTGTGTCCGAAGTAATGAATTATGTAGCAGGATCTACTGTATACTGTTTATTGCGTAACCATCCGAATGTTGAGCATTACATGTATGTTTTATCTCTACAAAACCGTGCATTACATGTAGGGTCTTTTTTACCTCACTAGTGAGGTAAACTTACGGAAAACAAAAGTTTTACCTTATTAGTGAGGTAAAACTTTTTATCTATCTAGAACGATAATCTCGAACTTATCCCTCTAAGGCAAAATTACTTATCTCGATATATCTGTTGGCGATCGATAAATTAGCATCGGCTAGGGCCAAAATGTCCCACACGTCAAAATAACAATTTTGGCGAGAGGTGCACAATCTTCTAATGTATTGACTAGTGAGGTGAAACTTTTGTTTTCACTAGTGAGATAAAAAAGACCTTACATGTAGTGCATGGTTTTCATAGGGGATAAACATGCACGCAATGCTCAACTTTCGGATAGGATAGCCAATAAAGATCTTTACAGCTACAAATTGTGCCCTCAGAACTGTTGCTCATAGATTTGGATGGAAATTGTCTTGATGAGGTTACTTTATGTCATTTTGGCGACTCTATTGCCCATACGTTACGTAGTAGAATCATCTAGTCGAAATTATAATAGTTTTCTCATTCATCATCATTCACCTATTTTTAAGAATCTACGCAAGAATTGAATGCAGTTTTGGATCGTAGAGAATTAATTTTATTATTTCAATTTTTGATTCGAATTTGTGTACCCACATAATCATGACAAATTGATGTCATCTTAATAAGGAATAGATGAATGTTTCTGTATCATTTACAAGCATGAGAATTACTTTTTTTTGTTCATGATAAACATCACAATTTTTACGTTTTTATTTATCTCGTAGGTTCTACCGTGTCAAACGAACGAATAGATCGGTGCTACTAAGATATTAAATAACAGAAAATGGGCGTCGGATTCCAACAAAACCCATGGACACCTACACCGAGGCGTGGACCGATTGCGGCAGAAATGAAATCACCCGGCCCGGCATTAGTGGACCTACCGCCACTTCTAGGTAATTGTGAATGGAATTGTTTATCTCATTGTTTGTGAATGTCTGAAATTCGTTTATTGGTAATTTTCCCATTGACATTGCCGGAAAGCCTTCACGCTCAAACAAGGCATGAAGTTTTTAGTACGTGGGTTCAATTCAATTAAATATTTATTCGAAAATAATTAGCAGTTTTGATCAAGTGTGCGCTTTTAATTTCACCAATTTCCTGCAATGACATCAAGACGTTCAATTAAATTTTGATTAAGTCGCCCACGCGTCTATTACTATTCAAGTTGTTCAACTTAAAATAATGAAAATCAATTTTAATGACCTATTGTCAGTATTCTATCGATTCGAAATATCATCTTTTACACATTGTCGCTGTTAGAAATGTTGGAAATAAAATAAATTTTTTTGAATCGATTGAATTTTTCAGAAAAAGGTAATGTGGGTTTTCGTGCTTTCGTTGGACTTGTTGATTTACATTGGAAAAATACGATTTCTATTTATATTTCCGTTTACCAATTCAAATAACAGTAGAAATTAGTCATAAAAAGGAAGGACTTATTTTTAAACGAACATTTGGGTCAAACTCGTAAAGTCCACATTATCCAGATAGTTCATTGAATATTTTAGAGAGCGGCTAACTAAGCTACATCTCTTATGAGTTCTAAGCCCTGACACTGTCGTACACAACTTTATTGTAATCAATGTACATTTTAAACCTTAAGAAGATTTTTCAAGTATGTTAACGATAATATTCTTCGTGCAGGTCAAATATACTGCTGCGCCGTAAATGTATCTCTTATGAAGTTAAAATCGATTCGAATTACAATCACACATATTTGGAAGCGATAAATTTGCTTAAAAATGTAAAAAAATTTTCTAGAAAAATCGACTTGTTTTGTTTATCAATTTAACTGGGTGTCGCGGGAGACCACCAGCAAGAAATTATTTCATAGATGCTGTACAGAATTTGAAATTATGTCAGTTTACATAGGTTGTTAGAGGATGTTTATATGGATTCATTAGGTTACGTAATGTCGACGGTTCCTGTTATTGTATCATTTTCATGATCATTAAGGAGAATGGTGAAAGTCCTGGGCAAAAATCTGCAAATACGTTCTTTGAAAATATAGTGAATTCTATAAACTTTTCTTGTAATAAGTTCAGGAACAAGGGATGGATAAATATTGATTCCATTCAAACCTTGTTTTTTTAAACAAATGCTTAGACCCGTACGAAGAACGAAGTTCTTCGAAAATGGGTCTTATGCGTTTACCACGACGTTTGTAACCACCCCAAAATCGATCAGGGAGTAGAGGGGAGCATCGATCATGGTCCTTAGATGACGAATCAGCAATAAAAAAAAAAATGTCCGTCCGTCCGTCACCGCGATAACTTGAGTAAAACTCAACCGATTTTCAAAAACTTTTTCTTTCCCCTAAAAGGTAATCAAAAAATCTTTTATGGGATGGAATCTGGGCACTGTCGACCCAAGGGCAGCCGAGCAAGGGCCATTTAAGAGGTTTTTGGTCTTTTGTACATAACTCGAGTAAATTTTTTCCGATTTTCATATTTTTTTTTTGTTTGAAAGAACTGGGCATGGCCGACAATTTATGGAAGAAACTTTTTCAAATTTGAGTCCCTAGACTTAGCTAGGGCACTAAAACCGAGTCTATGCTAGGGCCATACGTGTTTTTTGTACAAAACTCGAGTAAAATCTTTTCCGATTTTTAAATTTTGTTTGATCGAAAGGTCTAGGACTGTATCCCGTTTTATGACAGAACATTTTTTGATTACAAACCCTTGCACTCAGTCAGGACCCTAAAACTGAGTTTCTACTAGCGCCCAACGTGTTTCCTTACATAAATTGGATAAATCCTAACTGATTTTGTTGATTCTTTTTCTATTTGAGGAGTAATCGAGTACCGAATTATATTCAAAAACAAATTTGGTGCCTGTGCTAAGGGCTGAAGTGGGCCTTAGGTCTGTTCTAAGGTCGGCTCTAACCAAAAAATATTTTTTTTTGCTATGTTGCAGAGCAAATTGGGGAAACATTTTTGTCTATAGAAGTATATGTCCGAGACATTTCCTTATGGCCCTAGGTCGGTCCTAAGGTCTGCCCTAGACGAAAAAATGGTTTTTCACTAAGTTGCAGAGAAAATGGAGGGAAATATCTTTATCTATGTAAGTATTTGTCTGAGGTCTCTCCTGAAAACCCTAGGTCCAAAGGTCGGCTCTAGACAAAAAATGGTTTTTACCTATGTTGTAGAAAAAATTGAGATCAACATTTTTGTCTATTTGGCGTCAATTTTGTACTTTCGGAAGGCTTTTTTACACCGTTTCTTCGGACGGGTTTTTCAATATTGCCCTCTCGGCAACTTCCAATACATTTTAAAGTGGACGTAATTTCATACAATTAAGAGCTAGGGCAATATTTACTTAAATACGTTCGAGTCTTTCCGTAACATTAACTCTGTTTGCTACATCTATTCTGATAGGTACGGGTCCCTTCATATGTTTTTATTTGTTTTTTTTCTGTTTATTTTTGTATTTCAAAAGTATTTTTGTTTTTCGATCGCTCCAAACCTTGTTTTTTTGTTTATCCACACCCCTCGTTCAGGCGAATGCGTTTTTTTTCGTACGACATGTGTCGCAATGTATGCTATTTTACTTTACGAGCGAGGTTTCCCCTAGGATGTGAATGACCACATCACCTCCCTAGTAAAGTAGAATCTATTACAACAAAGGAGTGTAACGCAGTTAGACCGCTTCGTTGTGGTCCCTAACTTCTTAAATGAAATTTGTGACAAGGAATGTGACAACACTGAAATCTGAACGCCATTATTAGACGATATCTCTAATGAAAATGACCCAGTGTGAGGAGCGGAAATGAGTAATTAAACTGATTTTTCTACTGCTTACAAGTATTATCGATATTCCGTTATAATTACTGTTGCTTGTTACCCGATTAAGTGTAATGTAAAGTGATGACAAAGAAATTATATTTGTAAGAGGCTTCCACAAAAATTGCAACAAACTCTTCAGACAAATGCTATACACTTACGGAAATATATTTTTGCATCAAATAGAATTTTGTACTTGTGCGCAAGTTTTTGCAGTGTTAAAAAGCTGCGCAGAAGTACAAAATTCTATTAATGCAAAAATATATTTCCGTGAGTTTAATCAAATTCTTAGCGAAAAATCGCCGAGACGTCTAATTTTACGTTTATGTGAGTCAGCCGTCTCTGAAAATCTGATCGCTTTTTGAATTTACGCGTCAATCAAATTTGATTTGATGAATTTAATTGAGCGATTTAAGACCTTGTATGTAAAGCGTGTTCCAGATTTCGTGTCAAAAATCGTTTTCACCACACACACACTTGTTGCTTTCGTTCCAAAAACCGTTTTCACTTCGCTTTCACCACAGCTATGTATACGTGGTGAAAACGATTTTTGAAACGAAAGCAACAAGTGTGTGTGTGTGGTGAAAACGATTTTTGACACGAAATCTGGAAAAGTCCGAGCTTTATTATTATTATTGTTATTGATTATTATCATTATTATTGATTATTATTGTGTTATTGATGGTAGATGACACCTACCTGCCCGGAACTTAAAAAACATTTTTTAAATGGCTGTCGATCTATTTCAGTAGTGCATGCGGTATCCATGACCTTTGTTACCTCCAGGACTTACCTTAAAATAGCTCTTAGTTTTGGGACCTAAATAGTTATTCTATTTCAGTATCGTTTTATTTGCATTATTATGTCTTAGTATCGAGCAAAATTGTATATGTTATTTTTTATAGCTTCCTTTACTTTTTCTCTTCTAGTTTTAGCTTTAGTATAGCTTGTTAGTCCAGTGTCGTTGTGACGCCTATAAGAAGGAGCGAGGTTATTAGTTAGTAACAAGATCGAAGTTGGCACCAAGCTGCGTCCTTGGGACCCTAAAGCTGGGGATAGCAGCCTAGTGCTGAAAATCTGTTTTCGCCAACAGTGGAGGCGACAGTGAGTTGTATACGTCACAAAAGTATCAATTCAGCACTAGGCTGCTGCTGCCCTGTGCATTCAAAAAATTTTAACTCGAGGATGCAGCCTAGTACCGAGTTGAAACTTATATGACGTATAGATATCACTAAGGAGCCGTCCACGCGTCCACAAATGACGTCACGCCTGCTATAAAAAATTAGTATCCATAACAAAGTCATAACAAATTTCGTTTATAGGACTCTGGCTACTAAATAGGGGGGAGGATGTTTTGGGGGGGGGGGGTAGCCGGAGTACTATAAGCAAAATGTCTGACCAGTTTGGAGCTATGAACTTTATGGATTTTATAGCAAGCGTGATGTCATTTATGAACAGCCCCTAATGTGCACACTTTGATGAAGACAGATGCTTAGCACCAGGCTGCCTTCTATATTCCCAGGTAAAGGGACCAAAGTAAGCAGTAAGTTGTCGAAATATAAACTTATACAATGTAATGTACTCGCTACTTCAAGAATTTTGGCATTTTCAAATTTTCGGCACCAAGTGTCCTGGCTGAAAGTGCAGGCCTATCTTCTAACGAGGAGTTTGTTGAAAAAACTAAGATTGCTTTATAGCTAGGTCAACTACTAGATGAAAAACCAATGACTTTATTAAGCTATCGAAGAAATTAACTCAAACAATTCCATTCAACTTCTCTCTTCTTAATTGTAACCTATTGTTGAAATAACGATATCGTTTTCTTGAGAGAAATGCATAAACTCTTACAGTCCAATAGTAGCAATCTTTTGCAGGGTTTTACCGAATCTCAGTTTTTACTGATCAATTTTTTAAGTTATTCTTCAAAATTTGAACTGATTACAAATATTTTTAACGGTTTTTACAAGCGATTGCATTCCCTAACTAAAAGAGGCGCCAAAATCCGGACAAAAAATCCGGAGACGTCAAATCCGGAGGCTTCAAAATCAGGAGGCGTCAAAATCCGGTGGCGTCAAAATCCAGAGGCATCAAAATCCTGCTGATGTTGTTGCGTCTGGATTTTGTAGCCTCCGGATTTTTCGACCGGATTTTGACGCGTCTGGATTTTGTGCCTCCGGATTTTGTAGCGGCACCATTAGGTGCCACCTAAGGACTTTCATTTTACTTGATATTATTATTATCCTAGGACAAAATGTCTTACTCTAGAAATTTTTAAAGAAAAAAACCATGCCCCCGACGAGACACGAACTTCGGACCTTCTTAGTTGATAGCAAACTATGCCAACTATGCTAAAAACGAAATGTTATTTGTATCGTTACAGCTAACGTGATACAAAATGTACATATACATATAGGGTTCGACACGAATTACTATAATGAATTTCGTTGTTATGAAAGACAAAACGTACGATCGTTGTAATGCGTGTGAATGCCACGTATTTCTTTTTTTTATTATAGAAAAAAATCAAAATTTTACATTAGACAATTCACTGTATGATGTCTGTATGTTACAAAAATCGATTTACAAGTCTAAAATGTAATTCCTTAATCCTTATTAAAAAAATGCAGCCACCAAGATTTGAACATTGGGCACTGAATGTGAAAAAATCTGATAGCCTACGCTCTAGCTTCATGTACAAAACACTATTGATGTGGTTTCGCCGATATGATAAAATATTATATACTACTGTAGAGATAACCTCACATTACACTCCTGTACATAGGACACATACACGCGTTCGCTTCGCTCACTTGTTTGTGTCTTATGTACTCGAGTGTAACGTTTGGGATATCTCTACAGTAGCATAACATATATTACACACTACTCCCATTTGAAGCACCTTAGCTTTATATAATGTTCAATTTTACCACATTTAGGTTACAAAAAAATAGCTGAATCGTCCAAACCAACAGCGGCGGCTTTTAGTTTCGGGAAACGACACACACATATATCTCGTGACGATACCGTAGGACCAGGTCCCGCCGAATACGATGTGTCTGGTCTCGGCTCTAAAGGTATATTGTTTAGTACATAAACCAAATAAAAATAATAAAAATGAATGAATGCAGGAAAAGTTATTCCTCGTGAAATAACACTGGCAAGTAGACCATTACCACGAAAACAGTTCCAAACGCCTGCTCCTGGCGAATACAATGTAGATAAGTTAGACAAATCAAAATTGCAATCTGGAGGCTGTATTCGTGGCTATACATTTGGACATCCGAATCCATCCATAAAATCTAGTCACACACCAGGTAAAAACAATCGAACTGAAACTATAACGTAAATGGATGATGGGAGAGATGATATCTGTTTTTTAAGGTTTCGATTTTTGAACACAATATTGACTTCTACTTACAAAGTATCTTTTATTGTAGAAAAAAGTAGTGTAGCAGTAGCATAGACAGTCAAATATTTAGGTGATAAACTATTACGATTGGCATTTTAGTATAACATGAAAGGTTAACATGAAATAACACAGGTATTCGCTTTAGCCAATAAAAAACGATTTTAACGTTATCGATATGCTGCATTCAGTTGCAAGGAAGCATAAAAAAATGCATGTGGCTGTATTATTATACGACTGAGCTCAATGGTGTCACTTCCAAATTTGGAGGCACAAAATCCAGAGGGGTCAAAATTAGGACGAAAAAGAAGAAGAAAAAAAAAACGGAAGCGTCAAAATCAGGAGGTGTCAAATCTCAAAAGTAAGAGGCGTCAAAATACGAAAGAAATGTAAAACTACGGATAAAATCCGGACGAAATCTCGACGATGTTGTATGTATCAAACCTGCGAAAGTTTATTTATTCAAATGAACATTTTATAACAATACTGCGCCGCGCCGCAGGCAATGAAAAAACTAAAAAAAAGTGAAGTCGATGGGCGGCAGCGAAGAGGGGGTCAAGGGGGAATATTCCTATTGTGGTGTTTAAGGGGCAGAATATCAAGCCCTGAATTATCGCCCGGGGAATTATCGCCCAGACCAAAATAAGTTTTTCATTTTCACCCGGGGAACTATCACCCAGGAATTATCGCCCGGGTGGATCGAAAATATCACCCAGGAATTATCGCCCAGACAAATGGGAATTATCGCCCAGGGAATTATCACCCAGGAATTGTTACTCAGCTATGAGACAACTAACACAGAGCTATTCGAGACTTATCACCCGGTGGACAGTCTGGCAGGAACTATCGCCCAGAGGAATGGGAAATTTCACCCAAGGAATTATCGCCTAGCTTTCTGAGAATATGACATAGCTACTAGTATATCCCGTTAGCCCTATAGGGGCCACCCCACGAGGGCGCTCTAAATACTTTGGAGGGCTGTGTGCGAGGGCACTCGTCAGCAATAAGCGAGAACGTCCATAAAACTGTGTTGTGATTAACAAAGTAATTTTTTTATACCAGGCGGCTGCCGCCCCCTGGACCCCCGCTAATTATTATCCTCCGGGGCTTTCCCTGATTGCGGCGCTTCCATTCGAGACCACCGTCAAAATCTGTCCAAATCTCCATCAATCTAAGGTTTTTTGACGTTTCGTAAAAGGTAAAAGTCCCTAGCTTCGTTATACACCTATGTTTTAATGACATTTTGTAGATAATTCCTTGGGCGAAACTTTTCCGATTCCTCTGGGCGATAGTTCCTGCGAGACAGTCCACTGGGTGATAAGTCTCGAATAGCTCTGTGTTAGTTGTCTCATAGCTGGGTAATAATTCCTTGGTGATAATTCCCTTGGTGAGAATTCTCATTTGTCTGGGCGATAATTCCTGGGTGATAATTCCCTGGGTGATAATTCTCATTTGTCTGGGCGATAATTTCCATTTTTCTGGGCGATAATTCCCTTGGCGATAATTCCCGTCACCGCCGCAACTACAGTACAATTGTTCATTCGAGGATACAAAATCCTTACGCTTCAAAGTACGGACGCTACAAAATCTTGACGATCATCTGGAATATGATGCCTCTGGATTATGTCGCTTCAGGATTTTGTATCGTCCGGATACTGGGGCATCCTGATTTTGACGGCAGTGGAATTCGATGCCTCCGAACTTATCGCCTGGATTTTGTCGACTCCGTATATTGTGCCTCTGGATTTGGAAGGTGAGCTAAGCTCAATAATATGCTTTCTGTGAGCATTACTATCACTCAGCTATAAACCAGCTATCAACTTCACTTACTCATATGTTTGAATCCAATTGAATAAAAAATTTGTTCTTCGCCCGGCAATACTAAAATATTTCCCGACACGTTCTCTACTCAAGATGGAGAGAGCGGTGACGTCAAAACAGAGAGCAACGAATTCTATGTTTTATTTACACTGCCTTTCATAGGTAAATTATTTTAAAGAGGAAACGCGGTTGACAAAACACTGACCTACCATTGTTATACATCTGAAATTAGCGAACAATCGCTTTTCTGTTGCAAAATTAACGTTTAAGATTGAAGTCTTTGTAAGATCGTTTACCAGATAATTAGGCGTGACTCATCAATTTCATCTGAAGCGAATTATTTAGCGATACCTGTGTTACTATCATTGATGCCTTTGAAGCAGAATGTAGAAAAGTAGAAAATTTGTAACATAGAAAATTCATATACCAAACATGGCAAGGGTTTTGCACATTTATAAATAAATATTTTACTTTTCTATATTTTATTAAAATTTTAGCTCCAGGTACATACAGTCCGGAAAAAGTAGTTTTAAATAAATCGCCGAAATTTTCATTTGGTATCAAAACTCATAGGAAAATTGTAAATGATACTCCAGGTAAATTCGATGACTCGGAACTTTTTTTAGCATGATTGGGAAAACGTTTTCTTGTAATTATGGTGCGCATCCATTCAACTCTTATGTTTTCATCCGTTAGCTTATCATTTTTAGCAATAGTTTCTTGTACATATTTTACATTTAAAATAAGATCACATATGGTCTAGTCATGGTACTTGGACTGCTCACAAATTAGTTATTGCATGGAGGTGGGTCAGTAACATATCGAGAACAATGTGTCTAAAAGTAAGACCCTGCATTCACACTTCTTTTATCTTTTTATTTCTTGACATTTAAAACTTTGTATTTTTACCTCAATATTATTTATCTTCACATAAAATATTGTCGAAAATGTCCTAAGGCCGAGGGGTGACGCACTTCTGCGGTTTATGGAATAAATGGAATAAATGGGAATAAATGGAATAAATGATAATTTTTTCAAATTCGTCAAAACCTCAAATAGACTTGATTTTGATGGCAACGCACACAACAAACCATACTAATGTGTCAAAAAGTGAAAAAACCCTCTTTTGAAAACTTAAAAGAATTTTTGTTGAAAAATGGTATAAATGGAATAAATAAATTTATTCCATTTATTCCCAAAAAAACAAAATTTAATCTCAAGGCGGTTTAAATGCTTTATAATTTGTGCAAACCTTTTTTTGAACTTATTTGTCTAACTTGTGATGTGTTTGGTTCTGATATTTCGCAGAAATAACCAAAAAAAATTTTGGGAATAAATGGAATAAAAGAATAAATGGAATAAAAGAATAAATGGAATAAATGGAATAAATGTAGTGCGCCACCCCTCGCCTAAGGCGCTGCAAAGACCTCTGAGAATTATAGACGAACATTTTCCTCTCAACTTCCACTGACATACCAATAATTTTTTTTTTTTTTGATGCCTCGATCTACTTTAGGTAGGGATTGCAAAAACCGTCTTATTTTCAAAAACCATTAAACGGTAATACCGTTTTTCCAAAAAAAAGTTACCGATAAAAAACTGGTAAATTTCGATATAATGAATTAACAATGTTTTGGTATAAAAAATACGATCTTTTTACTTGAACTAATAAATTTAAATGTATTTTAGCGTTTTAGCGTTCTGTGCCTTACTCCACGGAGAGCATAGGGCGCCCACAAAGTGTCGTCATCGAATTTGGTTCTGAGCGAGCGCCTTCACTTCACTCCATCCCTTGCTGGTTTTGCTCGCTTCGTCGACCACCGTTCGTTTCCACGTCTGCTTTGGTCGGCCTCTCCTTCGCTTTCCCTGAGGGTTCCAGTCTAGTGCGGTTTTCGCTGTGGTAGTAGCCTTATAGTATGACCGATCCAATTCCATTTCCGACGTTTGATCAATGGGTTTATTCGTTCGCATTTGGTTATCCTCCACAGCTCCTTGTTGCTTATGGTTTCTGGCCCAGATATAAAATGACCTAAGTTATTTAACTGTCCACTGACCGTTATTTGATCAATAAGTTTCCTTTGGAAAACTTTTTTACTAAATAACCGTCATTTTACAGTTAAGACTTAGGTCTTCTTATAACTGGGCAATGACTGTTCAATAACGGTCCCAATAACGTTATTTTAACCAATAAGTTATTGGATTTCAAAATGTTACTTGGGTGTGACCGTTGGTTCTTTTTCCTTATTTATGACATCCGCATCGGTTGTTAAAAAAGGCTCTGACTGACATCAGAAATATGTTCGGATCAGGATGATCGTTATTTGTAAAGTTTCACCTGTTGTTCGAAAGATTCTTCTGTTTTCCGATTCGGTATCGGAAAGAATTTTGAAACTTCAGCGGATATATTGGTGTCTGTACTGTTCTCTTCGCTCCTCACTATCGCCCAAAGATGAAAAGTTTCCCTGGTGTATATATATACTTCAGAACACCAGACAGATTTGTATGCCTTTCTGAGATACGCCGTCCCAAAGCATCGGCTAGCTTTGCAGACAGATTAGTGTTTTGATTTTGTAGTTGTGTCGTTGTAAACGATAGATTGGCGTCAGCGGTGGGACGATTGGCCTCACGTCAGAATAAGGCCTTCTACTTTTCGCTTTTTTCATTATTTGTATGAAAAAATCAATATATTCAGTTAAGTACGGTGCAAAACGTGAATGCGGGCGAATTTTTTCTAATTTAAAAATATTGATGAAAAAACCGGATTCCCAAATGCAGGAAACCGGTAAACAGTTTTCAATCACAATGGTTTTTTACCGGTTTTTAAAACCGGTTGCAATCCCTAACTTTAGGACTGACATATAATCCTAATCTGAGCTCTGTGGCACATGGTTCCATGAGTAAATATGTTCAACTCAACATACACTGTAACTTTGCCTTTATTAGTGAGTCTATATAACTCCTGCTTAAGGAAAAATTCATGAAAAAAAACCTCCTCGTCGAGTTGACCGAATATGGTCCACTACATGGACCATAACACTTGAACCACTCAAAAGATTTCTGTCCGCGTTTTTCATTTAACTCGCTAATAAGCAATTTCCGTGCTCTGCTTGTATCTTGAATTAAAACATTTCAGCGACTTCGCCGATCGAGTTTTTATTGAGTGAGCGACTTGGGCTTTAGGGCTATGGAGTGGAACAAAATTAGGTTTGGGCTCGAGATCGATTATAAGATTGGTCGAGGATGTAAAAATGAATTTTTGTTATGTTTTGGAGGCCGTTCAGGAGAATTTTTTTTTCTGTATACGTGAGAGTGTATTGGTTATAACGGAAAATATTTTCCCATCACTTGGGACGACAAGTTGCTTTCCGCGGTATATGCACCAACACACGGTCACCATTACAGAAAAATATCTTTCAAAATACCCCAATATGCACTCGACCGCTTCGTACGTACACATCTCGTTTGTATTGGGGTATGTTGAAATATATTATTTTTGCATGCGACGGGGGCGAAAATGAGGGTATTTTTTTAGGTTTTTTTGGGATTTCGTCCCTTTTCATGTAAAGTTGTAAGTGCATCTGTCTTGGACGATTTTCTTTAGGAACTTTCGCTTGTAGACCTCAATTCGTTCGGTATACAACTCGCGAAATTGTCTAAAATCAATCGTCTGAAACAGGTACACATAAGGTGCATAAGGAATAATTTGTTCCAGAGCTTAAATCCTTACTTCAGGAGGGGTTTCCTTTCCACATTACCTCGGGTATTTTCTATGGGTTTGTGAGAAGAAAATGCAAAACTTTAACTATGTAGGATTATGTGCAACTGGGTCGTTCTTCTAGTGCGAGTCCTAGCTTATGTTTTCAAATTAACTTTTGATAATTTTGCAAAGTGAAACAATTCCATTGCAAAAATGTAATGTGTATGTTACTGTAAGGTTGTCATAGAATTACGTAATTTGTGAGCAGCGACACATTCATTTCGTCTTCATCTGAGAACTTTCAGAAAATGACATTTGCCCGCATGTTGTGAGCGAATTGAATGATTGTGCCTTGAGTAGACCAATCACAGCGTTGAATTAGTTTCACTTCAAATGTTTTGTTCTTATTAGCACCAGGCACATACAGTCCCCAGAGGTCCACAGGTAAATCGCCGAAATATAGTTTTGGTTTAAAGACAATTCATGAGAAACCGAATGAAACACCAGGTAAGTTTTCGCAGGAAATTCTTTCACTTTTATCAGATCATTTAGGCACGATTTCGTTCGAATTATTTTTGTAGCTCCAAGTGCTTACCACACAGAAAAGGTTGTTTTGAAGAACAAACAACCGCCAGCTTATAGTTTTGGCATTAAATCGAATCTTGCAAAATCGAATGACACACCTTGTAAGTGTTGAATGGTGTTTTTTGTTTCCATTTTTGTGTATTTACGTTGTTAGAGTATAATAATTGCTTCATATAATTGTGACTTTCGTTTCGATAGCACCTAACGCTTATAGGCCTGAAAAACCTATGCATACGCCAAAGTATAGTTTTGGCGTAAAAGTAATTCACGATAAACCCAACGATACGCCAGGTAAATACATTTGCGTATGAAATGATTGCATTCTCTTCAGATAAACATTTTATGAATGCCATATCTTAGCGCCTGGTTATTATAATGCCGAAAAGGTGCAATTAGACCATACGCCGGCCTACAGTTTCGGTTTGAAGGTTAATCACGAAAAACCGAACGAAACTCCAGGTATACTGTTGTGCACATTGTCTGTAACACAAAAACGAAATAATTTGTTTATTAAATACATTAGCACCTGGTGCATACGATGCGGAAAAAGTAAATTTGGGATTCAATCCAGCTTATAGTTTTGGTATCAAAGTTCAACACGATAAACCGAGTAATACCCCAGGTACACGCGGATTCTGTTTCTTATGCAAACAGCAAGATTGAATTTAGTATCTAACATTTGTAGCACCTGGTCAATATGAGCCTGAGAAGGTTAACTTAGATTCCAGTCCTTCTTACAGTTTTGGATCCAAAAACTATAAAGTTAGGCCTAACGATAATCCTGCTCCTGGAGCGTATGACAGTGTCGAAGCAACAAACAGCCCCGCGTTTTCATTTGGAATAAAATCGGATTTGCATAAGCCAAACAGCAATCCAGGTAATTGAAGGCTAAGATATTTTTGATTCCAAATCAATTTATCAACCTGATTTCTTAAACTACTCCCACCAACGTTAAAGATTTCCCAATTTCCCTAAATAAAACTTTATCCTCATGTGAAGTAGTGCACGTAACTTCAATTTTCATGTCCCCCATATAGGAATTGTGACTCAGCAAAACATCTTTTACTTTTATTTTTGCAATTTTATTAGCACCTGGCGCTTACTTTCCTGAAAAATATAACGCGGAGGGGACACCAGCTTATTCGATAAGTTCAAGGAACTATTACGACAAAACTGATGGAGTACCAGCTCCAGGAGCTTACAGCCCAGAGAAGTGCCGATTGAACAACAATCCGTCATACACTTTCGGAGCAAAAGTGAACCACGACAAACCCAGCGAAACTCCCGCGCCAGGAGCATACAGCCCAGAAAAGTGTAATCTTGATCACACTCCCGCATACACATTTGGTTCGAAGGACACTCACGACAAACCTAACGGAGTGCCAGCTCCAGGAGCTTATAGTCCAGAGAAGTGCCGATTGGACAACAATCCATCATACACTTTCGGAGCGAAAGTGAACCACGACAAACCCAGCGAAACTCCCGCGCCAGGAGCGTACAGCCCAGAAAAGTGTAATCTAGATCACACTCCCGCCTACACATTCGGTTCGAAGGA
>CM055403.1:151421758-151462317 GCA_029228625.1 Pseudolycoriella hygida
TCGGTGATTCCTCGGTGAATCATCGGTGATTCCTCGATTAATTATCGGTGATTACCTCGTGAATCATCAGTAATTCCCCGGTGAATCATCAGTGATTCCCCGGTGAATCATTAGTGATTCCCCGGTGAATCATCAGTGATTCCCCGGTAAATCATCAGTGATTCCCCGGTGAATCATCAGTGATTCCCCGGTGAATCATCAGTGATTCTCCAGTGAATCATCAGTTATTCCCCGGTGAATCTTCAGTTATTCCTCGGTGAATCTTCAGTTATTCCTCGGTGAATCACCAGTGATTCCCCGGTGAATCATCAGTGATTCTCCAGTGAATCATCAGTTATTCCCCGGTGAATCTTCAGTTATTCCTCGGTGAATCACCAATGATTCCACGGTGAATCAACAGTGATTATCCGATGAATCATCAGTGATTCCCCGGTGAATCATCAGTGATTCCCCGGTGAATCATCAGTGATTCCCCGGTGAATCATCAGTGATTCCTCGCTGAATCATCAGTGATTCCTCGCTGAATCATCACTGATTCCCCGGTGAATCATCAGTGATTCCCCGGTGAATCATCAGTTATTTCTCGGTAAATCACCAGTGATTCCACGGTGAATCATCAGTGATTCTTCGACGAATCAGCAGTGATTCCTTGATGAATGATCAGTGATTCCTCGGTGAATCACCACTGATTACACAGTGAGTCATCAGTGATTCCTCGGTGAATTATCAGTGATTCCCTGATGAATCATCAGTGATTTCGCGGTGAATCATCGGTGATTCCTCGGTGATTATCTGTTAATCATCGGTTATTTCCCGTATAATCATCGGTGATTCTTCGGTGAATCATAGGTGATTCTTCAGTGAATCATCGGTGATTCTTCGGATAATCATCGGTGATTCCTTAATTAATCATCTGTGATTACTCAGTGAATCATCTGTGGTTACTCGGTGAATCATCTGTGGTTACTCGGTGAATCATCTATGGTCACTCGGTGAATCATCTGTGGTTACTCGGTGAATTACCAGTGATTCCGCGGTGAATCATCAGTGATTCACTGGTAAATCATCAGTGTTTCCCCGGTGAATCATCAGTGATTTCTCGGTGAATTATCAGTGATTCCTCGGTGAACCATCAGTGATTCCCCGGTGAATCATCAGTGATTCCCCAGTGAATCACCAGTAATTCCCCGGTGAATCACCAGTGATTCCTCGGTGAATCACCAGTTATTTCCCGTATAATAATCGGTGATTCTTCGGTGAATCATTAATGATTCCACGGGAGAATCATTTGTAAGGGTGAAGGAAGGGTGAAAACATGAAGTAGCTATCGCTACTTCATAATGGAATCCCATTCTCGCACTGATTTCTGTCATTTCTGTGTCGCAAGATCTCGGCTTCGGAAAAATATCAACAGTCACAGACACGGTTGAGCTTTATTCTTATTAATTTAGAAAAAAAATCATGGCATTCTTAGAAATTTGTTTTGAAAACTCTTAACAATAATTAACGATTAGTCCTCATTCTGCTTCACTCTACTTCAATTACACTGTTTTCGTAACGCTAAATGAGCTACGATTCATCACATTCTTTAAGTAAAATTATGACAAAGAAAACTTCATTAACATGCATCGAAAGAGCTCTATGCATTCATAAACATCCAATTGTTTATTGGAATGTAAAAAATGTTTTCTGATAAAATTTTGTTGCATTCAGATGTTAACATCAGTAACTTACGTCCTATAGCTGCTTATTGTTTAGTCAAAGCGTGTTAAGTAATATTATATAAGTTGAGTGTTCGTTCGTGCAACCAAATCACTTATAACATTGTAACAAAAAGCCTAAATGCAACGAAAAAAAAACATGAACGAACATTTCTATTGCTACAGTTGAAGTTAGTGGGTAAAGTGTATGGTAGTTGTCGATTGGCTATTCCACTTGAGACACTCAGTTAGGATAAACAATTTTTTGATACACAGCACAGCATTGATGTGACATAAGTAAAAGCAACAAGAAGTAAACCTCAAATTGTTCGACGCCGTATTAATAGAAATAAATTTCGTTCAATCAAAATGAAAACTCGTTTCAAAAAAAACACTTGCATTGTAAGTAAATATGCGGCTTTTTGAAAGCTGAACAAAAAATCACTTCGCACGAAAATTATGATTAATAAGGCGACACAATACAACAATAACAAACAATGTATAAAGAAACCATGATTTACTCCTTTTGTCCCTTTTCGATGGTCGAAACTTTGACAACGTTACACTAATGTTAGATGCAGTGATATTAGAGCTGACACCATTTGATAGTTTATCTGTTTTAGAGCATTTATTTAACTCACGAGTGACATAGACACTGAAATGAATTTCGTTTCCAATTGAATCATTTGGTTGGGCCGGCGTACATGTGTAGGTTCCAGCATCAGTAATATGATGTAATTGGAGTGTGTAACCAATAGCTGGATCATACGTATATTGAAAATGATGTGACTGCACGGTAGAAATTTTAATTTAATTTATTTTTTTATCATTTACATTACCCAGTCTTGTGAGCTCTGTGTGTGGTAATTAGTTAATAACGTTAACTATTTTTCTTATTAATCTGTTAAATTAAATAAAGGAAATGTACAGCTGGAGATGTGAAAGGTATAAAGTGTAAGTTATTAGTTGTAAATATTGTTCGGGTTAGAAATTATCAACATTTAACATGCAAAGAGTTACATGACAACACATACGATGAATAGTGACATAGAAATAGATTTGAAATTCGTGTGGTTGCGAAAGAATGTCAATCATCGTCGATCGACAGTCGTATTGTCCATTGTCTGTATCTTGAGGATTCTTCAATGTAAATCCTATAGAAGGAGAGTAATTTGCTTTTTCTTTGGAAACCTGTTAGAAATTTGAGAAAACTTATCAAACCATCATTTCATTTTCAGTTGACGTTAAAAAGTTTCTTTTCACAACGAACTCGTTTTGGGGAGAGAATTGATGAAATTACAATTTTCAAAATGCTTTTAATTCCAAGAAATGAAAATGAAATTTTTTGTTTTAGATTCTTGTGAAAAGTTTAGTGCGGAGTCATTCTATGAAAGATATTTTCATTTTGTGAAATGGAAAAAGCATCATTTATTCATTCGTTAGATTCCCTCGAGTTTATATTCTTTTTGATAATAAAAACAAATGATCGGGAAAAAGAAAATTTATTGTCACACAGCTGACTTTTAAACTTTCAAACAACACTATGAGTTTTATCATCTGAACCAGAAAATAATTTCGGAAAATTTCTCACATTCGGTTAAAAACCAATGAAAATTTGATTTGCGTAAGTAAAGTAGAATAGAACTTACTCTTACAGAATAGCCTCAAGACCTTAAATGTTTTATCAAATCAGAGTCGTTACTTGACATATTTTAAGAGGACACGCATATAAACATATTTGATAGAGAGGAAGGATTGATATCGCACCCAATTAACATAGTACACTTTTTCGATGTGCTTTTTTAGTGTACATTTATATTGTATAAAAATCCACAATAACGTGACGTTTTCCACATCCGAAAACAGTCGCAAAAACGTGAACTGTCAAACTTGCGATGTTTTTTTAGAACAGAATCCTTCTCATGTGCTGTGAGAGTATTAATAGATGAATCAAAATTTAAAACGTTTGAGTATAAAGTTGAAAAGTTGCTCTGAAAAGTCATCGCATTCCAAGTTTGCTTGCGATGTTATTTCAGAACAAATTTGTAACTTCATACTTAATCTTTTTGAATTCAAATTTACTTATTAATCGCGTAAGAGTCTTCCTCTAACAAGACATGAGCTATAATTTTGAATAATTTGTTATTTACTCAGGATTCTGTTCTAAGAAAACATCGCAAATTTGACAGTTTATATTTTCGCACTCAGTTAACACAGTACACTTTTTCGATGTGGTTTTTTAGTGTACAAAAATCCACAATAACGTGACGTTTTCCACATCCGAAAAAATTCGCAAAAACGTGAACTTTCAAACTTGCGATGTTTTTTTTAGAACAGAATCCTTCTCATATGCTGTGAGAGTATGACTCTTACACGAATAATAGATGAATCAGAATTTAAAACGTTTGAGTATGAAGTTGAAAAGTTGCTCTGAAAAATCATCGCATTCCAAGTTTGTTTGCGATGTTATTTCAGAACATATTTGTAACTTCATACTTAATCTTTTTGAATTCAAACTAACCTATTAATCGCGTAAGAGTCTTCCTCTAACAGTACATGAGCTATAATTTTGAATAATTTGTTATTTACTCAGGATTCTGTTCTAAGAAAACATCGCAAATTTGACAGTTCATATTTTCGCACCTAGTTAACACAGTACACTTTTTCGATGTGGTTTTTTAGTGTACATTTATATTGTACAAAAATCCACAATAACGTGACGTTTTCCACATCCGAAAAAATTCGCAAAAACGTGAACTGTCAAACTTGCGATGTTTTTTTAGAACAGAATCCTTCTCATATGCTGTGAAAGTATGACTCGAATAATAGATGAATCAGAATTTAAAACGTTTGAGTATGAAGTTGAAAATTTGCTCTGAAAAGTCATCGCATTCCAAGTTTGTTTGCGATGTTATTTCACAACTAATTTGTACCTTCATACTTAATCTTTTTGAATTCTAATTTAGCTATTAATCGCGTAAGAGTCTTCCTCTAACAGTACATGCGCTATAATTGAATAATTTGTTATTTACTCAGGATTCTGTTGTAAAAAACATCGCAAATTTGACCGTTCATATTTTTACGATGTGCTCCTAACTGGAGCAGGGCCATAGTCAGAACATATTGGCCTGACATCAAATCAAAGAAACGATAATCTATCCAATCCGGAAAAAAACATATTTGAAAAAATTGGGGACAGGGGTGCTTTGACGTTAAGAAGGTAACAAGACCAAAACATCGTCTCAACTACAATAAATTGCTTGAAAAAAAAATCAGTACGAATTTTTCAAATATTGCACCTTGAATTTTCAAACGCGTTGGTCTAGGTTTTATTGTATACCCTATGACAATAACTTCTGAAGACAGTGCTGTGATAAAGTAAGAAAATTAGTTCAGCAAACATAAAGAGAGAAAGGGGTTAAAAGTTTCGGTTTTACACATTAGATGGGCATGCATTCGTTAAAGTTTGGCTCCTGACTGCCTAATTTTCATATTATGGACAATTTAAGATGACGTCGCAAAAATGTAAACCGTCAAATTTGCGATGTTTTTTTAGAAGAGAATCCTGTGTAAATAAACATCTATTCAAAGTTATAGCTTATGTACTGTGAGAAGATGAACTCTTACCCAAATAATAGATGAATCAGAATTCAGAAAGTTTAGGTAGGAAGGTACAAATTTGCTCTGAAATAACGTCGCAAACGAATTTGGAATGCGATGATTTTTGAGAGTAACTTTCGACCCTTTTACTCAAATTTTTGAGTTGTAATTCATCTATTATTCGTGTAGGAGCCGTCCTTTCACATGAGCTTTAATTTTGAATAATTTTTCATTTACACAGAAATCTGTTCTAAGAAAACATTGCAAATTTAACAGTTTACGCTTCTTAAGAGCGTGTCAGATATTTTGACAGTTCTATGTTTTGCGATGTTTTTTCATTGCATATTTCTAAGGCATTGATCATCAATTTTAAATTCCGAAACATCTACTGTTTGCATAACACATCCCTTTATAGGTTCTCTGAATCAGAATATATAATTATTGAGTCTTAGTGTCAAAATTTGATCTGAAAAAACATCGCAAAGACTCGCAAAAACATCGCATTGAATTATGCAGCCGAGTACTTTGCGATGTTTTTTCAGATCAAATTTTGACACTAAGACTCAATAATTATATATTCTGACTCAGAGAATCTATAAAGGGATGTGTTATGCAAACAGTAGATGTTTCGGAATTGAAAATTAATGATCACTGCCTTAGAAATATGCAGTGAAAAAACATCGCAAAACATAGAACTGTCAAAATATCGGATACGCTTTTAAGAGTACGTCACTAAAATGTGAGCTGTCAAATTTGCGATGTTTTTTTTTAGAAAAGGAATCTGCGTAAATAACAAATTATTCATGTAATGTGAGAGAATGACTTTTAAACGAATAATAGATGAATCAGAATACAAAAATTTTGAGTATGAAGATCTAAAATTGCTCCGAAGAAGCATCGTATTCCAAGTTCATTTGCGATGTTATTTCAAAGCAAATTTGTACCTTCATACTAAAGCTTTTTGAATTCTGATTCATCTATTATTCGTTTAGGAGTCATCCTCCCATAGAATATGATTTATAGCTTCAAACAATGTTTTATTTACGCAGGATTGTGTTCTAAAAAAACATCGCAAATTTGACAGTTCATATTTTTGCGACGTGCTCTTAAGAGTACCTCACTAAAATATGAGCTGTTAATATAAAAAATAACCAATTATTCAAAATTATAGCTCATGTATGAGAGATGACTCTTTTGCAAATAATAGATGAATCAAAATTCGAGAAGTTCAAGTATGAATATACAAATTTGCTCTGAAATGACATAGCAAACGAACTTGGAATGCAATGATTTTTCAGAGCAACTTTCAACCTTCAAACTTGAACTTTTTCAATTCTGACTCATCCATTACTCGTGTAAGAGTTATCCTATCACAGTAATGAGGTACAGTTTTGAATAATTTGCTATTTAAGCAGAATTTTGCTAAAAAAACATCGCAAATTTGACAGTTCACATTTTTGCGAAGTGTTTTTAATGGGCGAAACGGACACATTTCCGGTAGCCGGCAGCGACACCAGATCGGTACCAACTCCCTCGTAAATTTCAAGATGACTGACTCACAATGCTTCTGGAAGAAAATGCCCAAAGAATCATTTTGAACGCGATAACTTTTTCAGTTTTTGTCTTTTCTTCTTACTTTGTCGATTTTTCAGTTTTGTCAAAGAGACTTAAAAGTCCTCGTCTCTTCTTCCAGAACAACTGATATCAATTGGGGTGACGCTTACAGCTTTGAAACGCGAAAAAAATCTCTGTGGAATATTTTCATTTCGATTAAAAAAATGCGTCACAAATGGCGGACCCCCCAGTGTTATAGTTTTCAGCTTTCACAACGCAAAAGTTTGACTTTATGGGAGGTATGGCGTATTTTTGTATAGGAAATCAAATTTTTGAGTATGAAAGCTGAAAGCGGAGAAAAATTATTACATTGGAGGATCCGGCATTTGTGACGCATTTTTTTAATCGAAATGAAAACATTTCAAAATTTTTTTTGGCGTTTCAAAGCGTCACCCCAATTGATATCAGCTGTTTTGGAAGAAGGGACGTTCACTTTTAAAAAGGGTTTTTGTTGTGATATCAGTAGTTTTGGAAGAAAAGAGGAAACAAATTTTAGAAAAAAAATTTGCGGCGAAAAAATTTTCCTTGATTTGTTTTGTTCTCCAAAGCTCAAATAAAAAAAAATCGTCGAAAAAAGTTTTCCGGAGAAAAAAAATTCTGGCGAAAGAAAATTTTCGCGAAAAAAATTTTCGGCGAAAAAAATTTCCTGCGAAAAAATTTTCAGCGAAAAAAATTTCTGGCGAAAAAATTTTTCCTTTGACACGAAACATCTATCTTCAACAAAAAAAATCAATTTTCCCCTAAATGCGTCCCATACCACCGACGGCCATTTTGTTGGTCACTCTGACACACTACACACCCAACCCATCAACTTTTATTAATTACTATTTCGTCGAGAAAATGTGAAGAAAAGACAAAACATTTTGGACGATATTTTGTCTTTGAACAAGCCTAAAAACTGCTGTAACTAATTTGACGGATTATTGCATCGCCACGTACCTCGCGCTAGTAAGGTGCTGGAGCTATAGATCCGCATGTTATATTGCGGTTCTGATGAAACGAGCACTTTCACTAAGAGCTGTCGCTGAGGATATGATCGTTATGGGAACAGTAAGAATGTCTCGCATTTAGATGATGAAATATGAGGAATAAAATCTGTGACAGGTTAGCTCAACCCGTGCGGGCAAATAGTTTCAATCGAAGGTAGGGGAAAATACCTTGTTAATAGAATATTTTCACGCCCGTTTCTTCCTACTGATTCATCGAAATAAACATATTCAAGAAAAACAAACATCTAATCGATTCTAGCGAAATTTCAAATTACTTTATCTAATCTTTAGATAGTAAATAAATGAAAACATTCATAAAATAAATAGTAGCATTCGACAGTTACCTTAGAAACCAGGAGTCATGAAATTATCAATGAAGCAATAAAATTATTCAGAACCAAAGATAATTCCTTGCAATTTAACAAAACAAAAAATACTCAACGTACGCACATATTGATTTACCTCATCACCATCTTTAACCAACTTCACAGCAACGTTTTTAGATGTTGGCTTACAGGGAATAACGACTTCATCATTCTGAATGCCAGTTATCATCGGAAATATATTGTTCACCAATAAATTTTCCATATCTATAAAAAACGGAAAGTAAAAAAATATATTTTTCAACAGATCAATAGAAAATGTTGCTCCTACCATTAACATAAACATAAATCTCTGATATTTTGAATTGAGTTCTCAGATTTTCCAAATTTTCTTCATGTATCGAATCATTGTGGATGCAATAAAAATCACCCACGTAATAGTGAGTGACGCCAATCAAATGAATGGTACTTTCATAGCGGTACTCCTTTTCTGGTATTTCTTCGTAGGCTATCTGTGCGAGTCCTTGGAAATCCTGTGAAGTGGTGAATATTTGTCTTAAATCTAATAAACAGTTCAATTGAATTAATATTTTTACGGTAAATGGTTTCCAGCTGATTGGATGTTTTGAAGCACAATTCATTGAAAAATTTGCGCCGATCTCTAATGTCACATCTTTTTCGCTGGGAGTTATCAATGGCGCTCCATATAAAACAGCAACGTTTTCAGAATCGAAGTCGTCTTGTGGTGCTAAACGTAGTTAAAGTAAAGAAAATGTTAGCAATATACACATGTACCAAATATCTCATATGTGAGTATCTTTACATCTAACATAATTGAGACCACACAATAAACGCATTGCGCAATAATATAAGATTGAAATTCTTTCAATTTCCTAGACGCATAATTGCATAGGAAAACATAACCAAAGACCCGTACGTATCAGAATAGATATGGCAAACAGAATACATGTGGCAAAGAGACTCGAACGTATCTAACAAATTAGCAAACTATCCAACGTTTTCTGTTCTTTTATAACTGTAAGAATTTCAAAGATTCATAGAAACTACCCAAGGTAATGTCAAAGGCCCTACCGAAGTACGTCTCAGACCATTCAAATCTAGAAAAGCTTATATCCAAGGACTAAGTCATTTTCCCCTAAAACCCTGAAACACGTGTTCTCTAAAATTTTATTCTCTACTACTTTGTCTTTGGATCAACTTTCTATCTCTCATAGTTCTGGAGATTCGGTTCATCCTTCCCAATTATGGAAGTGGCCATATGCCAGAATTGGGCCACATTTTCCGAAAATCCTGAAACACATGTTCGCTCAAATTTAATTCTCTACAACTTCGCCTTTGGAACCAACTTTCTAACTCTCATAGTTCTGAAGATCTGGGTCATCCTGCCCAATTATGGAAGATGCCATATACTAGTATTGGGCCATATTTCACCAAAACCCTCATAGTTCTAGAGATTCGGGTCATACTGTCCAATTATGGGAGAGGCCATATACCAGTATTAAGCCATATTTCACCAAAACCCTGAAACACGTGTGCGCTTAAATTTAATTTTCTACAACTTCGCCTTTGGAACCAACTTTCCAACTCTTATAGTTCTGGATATCTGTGTCATCCTGCCCAATTATGGAAGAGGCCATATACTAGTATTGGACCATATTTGCTCAAAACCCTGAAACACGTGTTCGCTTATATTTAATTCTCTACAACTTCGCCTTTGGAACCAACTTTCTAGCTCATAGTTCTGGAGATCCTGCCCAATTATGGAAGTGGCCATATACCAGAATTGGGCCATATTTCACCAAAACCCTGAAACACGTGTTCGCTTAAATTTAATTCTCTACAACTTTGCCTTTGACAGTAAATCTCCATATTGCATAGTTAAGGAAATATAGACGAAAACCTGTTTTCGTATATGGCGAACTGTTTTCGTATATGGCCAAGAATCTCAATTTCGCCCATTCGATTGGACCCAGTGCCCACACTCCTGATCGGTTCAGCCGTTTGAAAAAAACAAGTGGAGACGGACAGACGGACATTTTTTTTATTGCTGATTCGTAATATTTAGACGATAATAGATGCATCCCCCCAACTCCCACCTCGACCTACCCCATGTTACAATAAAATTGTTTGTAGTAAAAGTATAGGACCTTTGTACTTCGTACGGGTCCAAAAATGTTTCTTTATATTGAAGAAAAAGCATTTTTTGAGTTAAGAATATCGCAACTAAACTTTCGCTAAGGTGCGAACTAAAAAGTTGTCTATTTGATACTTAAATAATGAACACTACAGAGCAATTAAAATCCTTCCCGGCTTACAGTCTTTTACCATCTGCAACTTCCAAATGCTAAAACATCATACATAGGTATTCAGATTTACAATGAAATGAACCAAGGTGTCGAACGTTAGGTTTATCAATCCAATATGCAATGAGTCTTCAAGATGCAGTTAGATGCAGAAAGGTGAGGTGAAGTGCAATAAGGTGAGGTGAAGTGCACTAAGGTGAGGTGACGTGCACTAAGGTGAGGTGAAGTGCACTAAGGTGAGGTGAAGTGCACTCATGTGAGGTGAAGCGCACCAAGGTGAGGTGAAGTACACCAAGCTGAGCTGAAGTGCACCAAGGTGAAGTGAAGTGCGCCAAGGTGAGGTGAAGTGCTCCAAGGTGAGGTGAACTAGAATGTAGTGAGGTAAACCAAGGTTTAGTGATGTGAACCAAAGAGGAAGGAGCAGTATCAGTGATTTTAGGCTTTAAATTATAGATATGGGTCGGGCTTCCGAACCTTTGGAAATGCGGTTCGGTTTTGAGTTCAGGGTTTTTGAAAAGAAAAAAACGGTTCGGGTTCGTGTTCGGAATAAAATCGAAGGTTCAGGGTCGCGTTCGCAATAAAATACAAAGACTCGATGTTTTTAACTTTGTACATTTTGTATTATGAAACGAAAATATTGAGAACTTTACAATAAATCATCTCCACCAATTTGTGCCGATAGGCTACCTACGAATATGGAATATTAATTGCAATACAGTTAGACAGATTTCAATTGTTTTCAATTGAATTTATGTTTTCATTAAACAGTGAGACAAAGTCAAGTACAGGGTACGGCAAATTCTTACGTGACGCTAATATTCAAAAAGTAAAATGTGAAGAAAGCATATCTCACTTCTTTATACTTTCATTAGTCGTATACAGTTTTTAGAGCTTCAATACCGGTCACAAACCTTTAGAAAAAGGGTAAGGGTTCAGGGTTCTTCAAAATGAAAGAAACTTCTCGGGTTCGGGTTCAGGGGTTTCAAAACTAAAAAAGGTTCGGTTTTATATTCAGTTCTTTCTGTAAAATTATCTGCGATTCAGGGGTTCGCTTCGGAAGACCGATATGGACTTTATTTATTATTTATTAAAAAATAAAATACACTAGGGCTAGGACAAAGAGAAGGTTTATGGTCTCAATTAAATCGGAAGTTAGAGGACTTTCACTGGGCGAACAGGAGGGTATAATTCATGATCATCGGGCGTAAAGAATTCACACCGGAAGGCATAAACGGTCCATAAAGTTTGATATAAATAACGTTGATGAATAGAATACGCAGTGCGTATTACGCACACAACTTTAAAGAACAATAGCGGTACAGGCAAGTAGCGATAGAGTGAAGTCAAAGGAGTTGATTCGCATGGTGCAGCTAGGTGCAGTGAGGTGTAGTGCACGAACAGACGGGCGGACAGGAGGGGTTTAAAACATAAAGTAGCCGAAAATTATTCTGTAACACGAACAAAAAATTTTTCATGATACAAAGTGAAGTTGTAATTCACAAAATTGTAAGAGGTGGCAGATCTTACAAAATAGAGTCGAAATCGCCAGAAGTTGGCAGATCTAGCATTTCGACTATACAATTTAAAATTTAAATAACGCTGGAAGTGGCAAATCTAGCAAAAATTTAGTTGGTCGAGCAATCGAAGTGTCTATAAAAGCAAAAAGACAGTGGATATGATTGCTCATTACATTATGTGTCGTGCTGATATACACATAGCCTTGCCAGCATGGGTGTACTGATGAGTTCTTGATAAGACGAAATCAGTCAATATGCTAGTAGATTGTTGAATTGAAACAAAATATATCTTTTTGTTTTCTTTTTGGTCTAAATCCAAGCAATACAAAGTGATATAGAAATTCAGTTTTCAAAGACCAAGCAATACAACAAATTTATAGAAAGTAGCTATCGCTACTTAATAATGCGACAAGATGGAACAGAATGATGTGAATTGTTTTTAAGAATATTGATGGCATCAGAAATCAACAAATTCTAGACTAAAATTTTATCCATAAAGTTTCGTCAGACCACTTACAATGCAATTTCTGATTTTTCGCATTTGGCTATGCTCAAAAGTAAATTTCCATCATTCTGTTTAAAAATATGTTTCCTTTAACTTCGAACTAATCATATAACATTTTTGAATCGAAAGATTTTCGTGTTGCACGTTTTGTTGTTGTTCCACAATGTTCTGTTAGCTCTGACGTAAAATGTTATTCTGCACGCGCCACAGACCACAACATGAATGTATACCAATTTAAAATTCTTGTGCAACTTGTCAAATACAGTTGAATGAATAAATCTTTCTATTTAAAGACATTCTGAATGTATCAGTAAAGAATTTTTGCGAAAACTATTTTCTGTTTTCAAAATTTGAAATTGGTTCTGCAGGAATCATAAGCTTGTACACCTTTCTTATTTGTCGTTTACCTCTATTTTCACGTATTCGCTTGTATTTGGTTCATAGAAGCAGTATAAATTTTGTACACTTTCAGTATACGTAATGTACTTTTATCACATTAGCGTCCGGAAAGTTGTGTTTTCTATGATACCTCTACTCTTGTAAAAGTGTAGGAAAGACAAAGTTCGGAAGTACTTTACAGTCACCGGATATGCAAACTCTACACTTGTCAAATAACAGTTTCCAAAACGAGTTGCTTTAAGACACACGAGTGAGTTTGTGAGCTTGCAAAATTTAAGGATCAATGTAAAGAATTATCTAAGCCGTATCCAATGTAAGATATTTTAATCGATGTCCCACCGAAAACTTGTCATTACTTGCATATGTGCACCCCACGGAAATTGTTCATTACACATATGTTAGGGCCCCCACCGGAAACTCCTGATTACATATATATCTGCATGTAATGACGCGGTTTCGGATGGGACACCGATTAAGAGAGTATACAGTGGGGGGTGCTTAGTAAGTCATCCATTCTGGATCATTTCGTGACACTCGCAAACTCATTCGTTTATTTTTAAGCAACTCGCTTTAAAAACCGTTTTCAAAGCTTTTTGCTTAAAAACACCCTCTCGAACTTGGCTCATTTCACAAAATGTATCCCTCATGGAATGACTTGCTTCCGCACCCCCCACTGTAATCTACTATTATTCTCAGCCCCATCCGAAAGTTGACAATACATTAGCCAAATTCTCGTCAGACCAAACTATTTTTTCATCTTGCGGAGTAGTTTTTCTAGCAGATAATTTGACGTAGATCAACGTTTGTGAAGACCAACTATATCTGTCTCACTCTAACCAACGCTTTAGAATAGAAGAACAAGAGTCGCGTGCCAGGCATCAAGACCGAACTTTTTCAGAAAACTTTCTTCACAAACGTTGAACTACGTTGAATTATCTGTCAGAAAAACTACTCCCCAAGATAAAAAAGACAAGTTGATCTGAAAAGAATTTTACTACATTACATGCAAGGGGGGGGGGGGAAATATGCATGTAATGTCAACTTTCGGATGGGGCTGAGAATAAGTATTTCACTGCCTACCCCATGCGGAAAGGATAATTACATGTCCATTATCCACATGCCATACCCCTGCGAAAATGATCCATTACATGATGGTACATTTTTATGCGAAATTCAACTTTCGCATGGGCAGACATACAATTCATTATTTCGGAAAAAAATCCTGTGAACTCACCCACTCACTCGTTTAATTTGGGCAACTCGTTTTGGAAACTGTTATTTTGACTCATGTAATTGCATACTTTGTCTTCGGCTCGGATATGCAAGCTCTACATTCGTCAAAACAACAGTTTCCAAAGCTTGTTGCTCAAAAAAATACTCGTGAGTTTGGCTCTTATCACATGATTGTGTCCTCATGTAATGAATTGCTTTCGCAGGGTCCAATGTAATGTATTATTTTACAGTCACAGGTACCTGCGTTCGTTAAGTACTTTACCGTGGCAGTTTAGTCATTTTGACAGTTGACGGGTTTTGCTCTCAACAGACCCGTATTAATAGATCTGTGTGAATATAATTTGAGCTCTCAGATTTCACAAAGTAGAATGGCCATAACCTAAAAATTCTTCATGAATTCATATCTATTTTAGGTTATGGTATTTCTACTTTGTGAAACAGTGTCAAAGTGACATCTTCGAACCACTATTCGACACAGATACAATATTAACCGACATGCAAATTTTCTGTACGTTTTCAGTTCTGGTTTCCACTTAAAAAAGATAAACGGAGTCGTTTTCAATTTTCTTTTCGTTAACGTGACAGTTGTTCTGTTCTATTCGACAACTGTCATGTAAAAGGAGGCAGAACGGAACACTTTTTTTAAGTGGAAACCAGAAACCAGGTCTTACACTGCTACATAAAATCTTTTACTTTTACTTTTACTTTAGAATCTGGGATAAGAAAAACACTGCACCCACACAGGTGCGAAAGACATCATTCTTCTAACTGTTAAATATGCATAAACATGAGATGGTCTCTGTGGACAACTACACATTAGATTTATCATTTTCATTCAAACCCCTTACTTACCCTAAAAACGTAATTTCAAAAAGCGTATTTTTCTAACTTTGATATTCTTTGCCCACGTGGTGTCACAACCCTAAGTTCGTTCAATCACACCTTGCATTAATGAAAGATTGAGAATCACTTTTGTTTGCTCAATGCAAATAACGAAAAATAAATGAGAAAAACTAGTCTTCTATAGCAAGCAAATAGATAACAAACAAATATTGTTCTTCATTATTTTCTTTGACATTTATGATAAAAATCTCGCTATAAGAATTGTTTGCTTCTTTTTCATGGACAACACTCGTCTTTAATTAAGACCGTTTCATCGAAATTTGATTTATCTTTTTGAGTTAAAAAAATTTCTTATTGTGCAGAAAATAATAATCTTCTGTTGAGTATTTTAATTCCGATGTGAGTGTAATGACCGCAGAAAGAAGACAGATTTCATTGAAAGTTGTCTGACTTTTAGTTCTTTGGTCTTATATCTTTCCATTTCAAAAGTTCAAATCGAATGTGGATGATGTAATGCGAAAAACTGGGACAAATTAAAATGAAATAATTGTATCAATTGATTCAAACAGTTTTACAGTAAGCAACACAAAATTTGCGGGAGAAATGAAGATAAGATAACAGCGATAACAGGCAGTAGGAAAGTATGAAGAAAATTTGAATCAAAGTTTTGACATGAAAACTTTCAAAATGTCTTATCTATTTACTTTTGGGGATGGCTAAAAACTCAGCTAATGCATCGCCTGTTAGTGTGTACAACATTTTGCTACCACCACTTAAACCGAGCATTTGCAAATGGAATGTTAACTATTAATGTAGTTATTGCCTTTATCTAATATTGGCACTCAAAACTACACTTTGGAAAATCTAAAAAGGTTTCACACCGCAAATTAGATAAGATTAGGTATGGACTGCTATACAGTGAATCAACTGTGATTCCCCAGTGGATCAACTGTGATTCCCCAGTGAATCAACTGTGAGTCCCCAGTGAATCAACTGTGATTCCCCAGTGAATCATATGTGATCCCCTGTGAATCATATGTGATTACTCTGTGAATCATCTGTGATTCTCCGGTGAATCCTCTGCGATTTCTCGGTGAACCCTCTGTGATTTCTCAGTGAATCATCTGTGATTGGTTCCACTGTGAATTATCTGTGATTCCTCGATAGATCAACCGGTGAATTATCGGTGATCCCCAAGTGAATCGTCGATGATTCCGAAGCGAACCATCGGTAATTCCCAAGTGAATCATCAGTGATTCCGAAGTGAATCATCGGTAATTCCGATGTGAATCATCGGTGATTCCGAAGTGAATCATCGGTGATTCCGAAGTGAATCATCGGTGATTCCGAAGTGAATCATCGGTGATTTCGAAGTGAGTTATCGGTGATTCCGTAGTGAATCATAGGTTATTCATCGGTGAATCATCGTTGATTCCCTGTTGAATCATCTGTGGTTCCTCTGTAAGCATTGGTGATTCCTGGTGAAACATCGGTCAATCATCGGTGATTCCCTGGTGAATCATCGGTGAGTCACCAATGAATCACCGATGATTTATGTCCAAAGTCAATTTCTTTGACTATACTCAGTCGCACTTTCATATACTACATGGGGTGAAAAGTCCGCGGCCTCATATAGACATGGCGTCATTACTTCAGAATTTTTGTTAACATTCAGTAGCACCACCCTTTAGTTGTCTACAGCAAAAATTTCCTGACATTTGGTGTCATAGTTTTCGAATTACTGTCAATAGAGTGACGCAGGTTTTTGTTGTTCGTAAAAAATGGAAAATAATGAATTCCGTGTGTTGATTAAACATTGTTTCTTAATGGGAAAAAATACGGTGCAAAGCAAAGAATGGCTGGATAAGTGTTATGGCACATCTACTCCGTCGTATACAACAGTCAAGAAGTGGCATGCTGAATTTAAACGAGGTAATACAAGCACCGATGATGCCCCACGTTCAGGACGTCCAAGTGAAGCATTTACTGAAGAAAACATCAAAAGAATCCATCGTATTGTTTTGGCTGATCGAAAAGTTAAAGTTAGTGAAATAGCTGACATCCTCAAAATATCAACAGAACGGGTGCGACATATTTTACACGAGTATTTGGACATGAAAAAGCTTTCTGCGCGATGGGTGCCGCGTTTTCCAACAATTGATCAAAAGCAGCACCGTCTTGACGATTCAGAGCATAATTTAGCTTTGTTCGAGCGTAATCCAACGGAGTTTTTGCGTAGATTTGTCACGACTGATGAAACGTGGATTCATTATTATACACCAGAGTCCAATAGACAGTCTGCAGAGTGGTTAGAATTTGGTCAAAGCCGACCGAAGCGCCCAAAGGCACAGCGTTCTGCAGGCAAGGTTATGGCCACGATTTTTTGGGATGCGCATGGCATAATATTTATCGACTATTTGGAGAAAGGAAAAACAATAACTGGCGAGTACTATGTCACATTATTGGAACAGCTCGACAACGAGATCTAGAGAAAACGACCGCATATGCAGAAGAAAAAGGTCCTGTTTCATCGTGACAATGCACCAGCGCATTCATCCATAAAAGCAACTGTGAAACTGGACTCTTTGGGCTACGAATTACTCCCCCACCCACCTTACTCTCCAGAGCTGGCCCACAGCGACTACTATTTGTTCCCAAACTTAAAAAGATGGCTACAGGGAAAAAGATTTTACTCTAATGATGAGGTGATATCCGAAACAGAGGCCTATTTTGCAGGGTTGGAGAAATCCTATTATACCAAAGGTATCCAAATGTTGCAGGACCGTTGGACTAAGTGCATTTCCCTTCAGGGAGACTACGTTGAAGAATAAAATTAATTTCATATGTAAAAGTTAGTTCTTTCATTGCAAGGCCGCGGACTTTTCACCCCATGTAGGACTCATGACAATGATTTATTAAGTAACAATAGCTACTTTATGTTTTTACCCTTCCTGTCCGTCCGTTCGTCCGTCTGTGCACTGCATCTCACTACATTTAGCTGCACCTGACTGCTCCTAGCTGCACCTCACTGCGCACAGAGAATCAACTTCTTCAACTTTACTCTATCGCTACTATACAATATCAATCGTTAAGTTTGTATTTATTTATTGTCTAGTTCTGATGATCCTTCCAAGTAATTCTTTGATCTTAATCAATCAAATTACCAGGTCCGTTCATCATTCTTTCATGGTCGAAATCTGGCATAGAAATGCATGAGCAATTTTTGCGATTTGTGAAAAACTTCCACCGACACTCGACAATGGATGCAAACCCCATATTTTAGTGCCGGTCTAGCCCATGTCACAAATCCACATATTGACGTCTGCATTTCGGGGGTTGGGGTGGGGTCATCAAATACAGATGAATATAGACATGCCAAAAACAGACGCCATATTTAGTAGTGCCGATAATTTAAAATTTTCTACATTTTTTGCCTTTTCCGAGCTTTTGCGGATTGCCATCGTTGATTTGATGGATGAATCGAGTGTTTTTTTGTTTCGAATCCATTGAAATAGAAGACAAAAATATGACATCTGTTTTCGGGGGATGCAAAACATGCTTTAAAACTATAAACGTTGTTTTTGAATGCTCCCTTATCGCTTTACCGCACAAAAAAACTTACAGTGGAGGTGTGACGCAAGTCTTTATGTCCGCTTACAAAAGTTGTGAAATCAGAAAAGGGTGACGCGTTATGACGCATTAAGCTTGTAACGCCAAGCGATTTTCTTCCAGTTACAAAAGTTCTGTAATCAGAGGAAGGTGACGCATTAAGCTTCGATACGCAAAACAAAATTTTAAAACAAAATTATGTTGAGTTCACAAAATTGCGTCACAAATGCCGGACCCAACGACGAAACGATTTTTCTTTACATTCAGTTTTTGCGCTGCAAAAATTTGAGTTTTATTTCATATTGTATAGAATGTTTAGAATAAATTCAAATTTTTGCGTGTAAAAACTGAAAGTGTTGAAAAATTATTCCACTCACCAAAATCGTTCGAGCCGTTTCCGAGATCCCAACAAAGTAAGAAAGTAAGAAAGGTTGACAAAATCGATCAGGGAGCTGCGGGAAATGATTGATTTTCGACTAAGTTCTTTGAGTTTTCAAGCAATTTCAATACCAGTTACAAGACAAAGTGTCTGTATAGGGGTTTAAAGAAATTTTATTTGTTATTTAGCGAATAGAAAATAGCGAATGTTTAATATGAAGTTACTAGAAAGTTGTGTACCCTTACTTCAAATAATAGCGTATTTATGAAAATAACGACCTTTTCTTGCTCCATTTTGTAAACATGTTCGTTCACTTGTACTCAATTCCTTCATTTTTCATACTCATTGTTAGGTCTTGATGAGACCTTTAAAATGAATCCTTATTTGTTGAAATCGAAGCAGTTTTAGATGAGAATTGAGGAAATTTTCGCTAATATCGCCAATTTTAGCGCTTTTTCTTGAAAATTTTATAGTATTTCCTAGATCTCCTCGAAAACTTCGAAACGATACCTCAGTTGTTGACATCAGACTATTTTTACATGAAGTTTGAGGAAACTTTCTTTTCATTTTACCATTTTTGTAGCGCTCTCTGTAGCGCTCTAGCGCCTCAAAACATGTTTAATTTTATCATATTATTTAGATCTCGTCAAAATCTTTCTAACAAACCCACAAACGTCGAAATAGATAAATATTTAAACAAACTTTGGAGGTAATGAAAGTAGAGACTCATAATAAAACAAATGAAATTACGAAAATTGACGTTTTTGAACTTTAAATTACCACAAATTGCATACAGTTATTTAGGTCGTGGAAAGGCCTGTAAAACGAAATTTGACCACTTTTCAGGGCCGTAGCTACGGGGAGGCTATGGGAGGCGGAGCCTCTCCTGAACTTTTTAGCGTCCCCCCCCTGAGCTTTTCAGATTCACTCAACTTTTCAGCTTTTATTGTATACTAGTGGAGCGACAGTACACATTTTTTTTCGCTGCGCGGCTATTTTGCATTGGTTTTAAAATTAAAGTCTAATAGTCATTAAGGATTATACACTTAGCTAAACTTTTGGGCGTCTCATTGAACTATATTCGATGATCGGATAAACTTTGAACAAAGTGAGGCTTGAATCTCTTCAAGCGAATTGTACAAACATGGTCAAATTTATTCAATCTGTTAGCTATTTAGCACATATTTGGGCTAAACCATGAAAGTCGAAAAATCTCGCTCGCTCCGCTCGCGAATTTCTATATTACCGACAGTTTAGAAATTAACAACTTTAGCAAAATTTAAATCGAAGAAGCTGTTGTTACTTTCAACTGGTATGTGTGAATGGTAACTTTCGAAACAAAAATCTTCATAACACCTTTCCGAAGTGTTCCATTGTATACCATAGCTACGGCGAATCTACTTTTCTAATACTGGTGAACTTTGGGGGCGCACTCCCCCCCTGAAACTTCGGTCTGGCTACGGCCCTGCGATGATTTTACCCATTTTATCGCTTTCAATTGAATACTTTGGTCCATTGACGTCCAATTCCCTCAAATTCCATACCAACGAACCCTCATAAGTTGAAATTGAACAGTTTGGATTATGTTTGAGGAAATTTTCGGATGATTTTATCATGTTTTGTAGCGCCTCCTGTAGCACTGCAGCGCCATATTTCACGTCCTATTTTATTCTATATCCTACAGCTTGCCGAGACCTTTAAAGCCAGCCATCAATTGCCACAATTGGTTCAGAGTACACCACTTTTTGAAGGTTTTTAAATTATACTTCTACGAAAAAGTCACTTTTTAGCGCTAATTCGACTACACGTTCACCCAGGGATTCCACATTTCCTTGCAAATCATAGATAGGGTTTGATAGTTATTGATGATACCTTTCATATGAACCCGTTTCTGTGCCATTTGGACACTTTTCAGATACTTTTTGAGGCTTTTTTCGTCATGATTTGTCTTTTTTTGTAGCGCTTCGTGTAGCGCTATAAATATCTTCACAAAGTATCTCACATCCTAGAGCTTTCCAACGAGCCCCCAAACATCAAAATCGGTTAAGGTTGCGATACTTTTCGGAGGATGTGAAAATCGTCAAAAAGCCTACCAACTTAAAGTATACTTTAAAAGCCCACCTGACATCCTACACTAGACTTCACATTCTCCTAACTTCCGATCCAAGCATCCAAATTGAGCAAACTTTTTTTTTGTTTTCAAGACCTATGATTTTTCTAGGATGTGGAATACTTTTCAAAGCAAACGGAATAAAAATGGCTTGATAAAAATCCTCCAAAATATCCATTTCCCTTGCAAATCCTGAGGGAAATGGATATTTTGAAGGATTTTTTTAAAGCCATTTTTGATCCTTATACTTCCAAAAATATCCCACTGTCTTGTAACTGGTATTGAAATTGCTTGAAAACTCAAAGAACTTAGTCGAAAATCAATCATTTCCTGCAGCTCTCGGTTAAAAATATACGATTTTCACTCATTTTCATGCTTACTAGCAGGGACGAAAAGAAAAATGTAATCCCGTGGAGCGAAAGCTCTCCCCGGTTTTCGAATTTATCAAGCGCTTGAAGTGGTTGGTTCCGAAATCAGCATTGTTTAATATCTATTTTTCATTTGCACACTCACATCTGAGTTATCTTAACCAAGTATGGAATTGTTCTCCGGGTTACCTTTTAGACAACCTTCTCTTACTTCAAAAAAAAGCCTTCGCAACATTCACAGTCTCAGTTACAACGAATCGCTTAAGTCTTTTTTTTGTGAATTTTGTGGCGTGTAAGACGATTTTTGTGAATTTTTTGGCGTGTAACATGCGTCACGGTCCCTTACTACCGTGGGCCCATGATAATGCGACGAAAACATAAATTACTGTTATTTGAGAAATTTTCATATCTTGACAAAAATAGACTCATTGTTCACTATGCACATACACTAAGTAATCTTGAGTCAAATGTGCAACGGTTTGCACATTTTTTCATTTATTATTGTCCATAATTTTCAGTGATAAGCTTGTAATACATTTCGTCAATGACAACATATCTGCTCACTGTAGGGTCAACGTAAAGAAACAACATATCTTCAAATAAAATTAAAAAAGAAAGAATTTTGAGGAAATTGTAATCTGTTTAACATCCGCCCCATTTGTAAACAAATAAAAATGCTTTTTTTTTGTTGACATATTGCAATGGGCTCGTGTACAATATTACTTCAGCGAGCATACTAATAAGTACTTATGGTTCAATATACTCTAGTCAGCTAGTGTCCAAGATTCCAAAACTTTCTACTTAATTTGATTAGTAACTTTGTTATATGACTTCATTGATACATTAATATACAAATCTAGTCACGTATGAAACCTCTCGAAATCTAATTTGGAATCTAATTTACAAAAAAGCATGAACTTACCTACAATCCCGAATAGGAAAAGCCAAATTATCCAACTTAACACAGATGCTGCGCCCATTGTAATTCCAATAAAATTCTTACAAGATTACGTTCATTATTTCAAATTCTTTACTCGAATTCGTGTTGAGTAAAAATTATTCACTTGAGTGTAGCGAAAATGTGATAACACCTACACCATTTGCTAAGAAATATTCACAAATTCCACAATTTTTTTTACGATGATGCCTTAGTTGACTGGTTTTATGTTTTTTTATTTTCTCGGATTATGTTAGCAAATAGAGAACACTGTTTCAACGGAAAAGACTTGTTCAATTTCTTCAAAAATTATATCGAATTTTCCAAATAATTTTCTCACGAGTTTTATCTTTTTATATGAATGTTACTCACAATAAACACTCCAACGTCAATTACCTAGAAAAACACAAAAAAATATTATTTTCTCTTTCCAAATTCCAAATGATTTTATTTTAGAAGAAAAAAACTTAATCTTAAATTGAAATGCACAACACAGAATCCACTCATTCGCTCAGAACATTCGATATTTTAAGTTGTTGTATGTGAAATGTAACAATATGTTTACCGCTTTTACCGGCTATCGTTTTATTAAGTATTTTATAAGCGCAGACTGGTTTATTTCTGACTTTGTTTCATCGGCAGCTCTGTTTAATAACATCATATTTCGTGTTTCATTCTATGTTTTATGTGTACATACAACAAAAACACAGTTTACGATAAGATTCTTTTGCCAAAAAAAACATAAGCTACGCAGACCCGTACGACTCCATATAAAGTCTAACGTACGTTCGACCTTATAATCGTATTAAAAATTGTCGATAGGCAATATGGACCGTGCCTAGCATCAGATTACATCAGGCAACATTCCTGCTTTTGATGAGTAGCGACATCTGCCTTTTTAGACCCGTACGAAGAACGCAGTGCTTCGAAAAGGGGTCTATTGCGTTTACCACGATGTTTGTAACCAGTCCAATTTGGACCCGGGAGTGGGCTGGAGCATCGATTATGGTCCTTAGAGACGAATCAACAATAACAAAAATGTCCGCTCGTCCGTCAACCGATTTTCAACAGCTTTTTTCCCTGAACGGTAATCGAAAAATCTTTAATGGGATTGAATCTGGGCATTGTCGGTCCAAGGGCCGCCGAGATAGGGCCGTTAGAGTGGTTTTCGGTCTTTTGTACATAACTCGAGTAAATCTTTTCCGGTTTTCATAAATTTTTTTTGTTAAAAGATCTGGGCATGGCCGACAATTTATAAAAGAAACTTTTACCTGTGCTTAGGGTTCAAGTGGACCTCATGTCGACTCATAGTTCGGCCCTAACCAACAAAAATGTTTTTGGTATGTTGCAGAGCAAATTGAGGGAAACATTTTTGTCTGTCTATGGAAGTATTTGTCTGAGGCCTCTATTTAGGGCCCTAGGTCGGCCCTAGACAAAAAAAAATGGTTTTTTGCTATGTTCTGGAGAAAATTGAGGTGAACATTTTCGTCTATTTGGGGATGAATTTTGGGCTTTCAGAAGGGTTTTTAACACCGTTGCTTCGGACGGGTTTTTCAATATTGCCCTCTCGGCAATTTCCAATACAATTTAATGTGGACGCAATTTCATACACTTAGGCAATATTTACTTAAATACGCTCGAGTCTTTTCATAACATGAACTCTGTTTGCCGCATCTATTGTGATACGTACGGGTCTCTTCATTTGTTTTAATACATTTTCTTATACGGTTCAACACAAAAGCTGAGTCGTTTTTATCCAGTAGTGTCAACATTGTTTCATTGATAAATACGGTTCAGTAGAAAACAAATTACATTAGGGCTAAGGCCGATCTTACGACCAACTGGAACACTAGAGACTGGCTTTGGATTTATACTTCCATAGACAGATATGTTCACCTCACTACAACATAGCACAAAAAATGTTGGGCTAGGCCTCTGCCCCTAATTTTTCTTGAATACTGTTATTGAAGGCTTAACAGGCTTAACTCTAATTTTAAGGGCTGTAGTTTCGTCCGAGGGCCTAAACTAAAAAAATATGCAAGGGACCCGTACGTATGTGGCAAACAGATTTAATGTTACGAAAAGACTTGAACGCATTTAAGTAATATTGCCTTAACTCTTAAGTGTATGAAATTACGTCCACATTAAATTGTATTGGAAATTGCCGAGAAGGCAATATTGAAAAACCCGTCCGAAGAAACGGTGTAAGAAAGACCTTCCGAAAGTACAAAATTGAACCCCAAACAGACAAAAATGTTCATCTCAATTCTTTGTGTCTAGTGCCGACCTAGGGTCCTCAGTAGAGGCCTCGAACAAATACTTACATAGACAAAAATATTTCCCTCCATTTTCTCTACAACATAATGAAAAACTTTTTTTTGGTCTAGGGCAGACCTTATGAGCAACCTAGGGCCATAAAGATATGCCTCGCACACATACTTCCATAGACAGAAATGTTTCATTCCATTTGCTCTGCAACATAGCAAAAAAATTGTTTTTGATTAGGACCGACCTTAGGACAGACCTGAGGCCTACTTCAGCCCTAAGCACAGGGACCGGGTTCTTTCTTTTGAATATAATTTGGTACTCGATTACCTCTCAAATAGAAAAAGAATCAACGAAATCAGTTAGGATTTATCCAATTTATGTAAGCAAACACGTTGGGCCCTAGTAGAAACTTAGTTTTAGCGTCCTGACTGAGTCCAAGGGTTTCTTATCGAAAAAATTTCTTCCATAAAACGGGAGACAACCCTTGACCTATCGATCAAGAAAAAATATGAAAATTGGAAGAGATTTACTCGATTTATACAAAAAACATGTAGAGCGCTAGCAGAAGCTCGTTTTTAGTGCCCCTAGGGCCCAATCTAAAAAAAAATTCTTCTACAAATGGTTGGGCTTTCATAGACCTGTTGATTAAAAAAACAATTATGACAATCGGGAAAAATTTACTCGAGTTGTGTACAAAAAACACATATGGCTCTTGCATAGACTCGTTCTTAGCGCCCTAACCAAGTCCAAGGAGTCAATTCCAAAAAAATTTCTTTCATAAATTGTCGGTCATGCCGAGATCTTTGAAACAAAACAAAATTTATGAAAATCGGAAAAGATTTACTCGAGTTTTGTACAAAAGACCAAAAACCACTTAAACGGCCCTAGCTCGGCGGCCCTCGGGCCGACAGTACCCAGATTCAATTCCATAAAGATATTTCAATTAAATTTCAGGGAAAAAAAGTTTTTGAAAATCGGTTGAATTTTACTCCAGTTATCGCGGTGACGGGCGGACGGACGGACATTTTTTTATTGTTGATCGATGCTCCGCTCCTACTCCCGGGTCGGAATTAGGGTAGTTACAAACGTCGTGGTAAACGAATAAGATTCTTTTTCGAAGAACTTCGTTCTTCGTACGGGTCTAAATATTTTCTTCTATAAATTATAGAGATTTAATTGACCTCTCAAATAAAATCTGATTTAGAAAAATCGGATAAGTTTCAATCGAATTATGTAAAAAAAACCAAAATCACTTAAGTGGCACCACTAATTTTCCGAAATTAATTTTTCGATTACATTTTTTTTGACAATAATTGGTCTAGCTTCACTCAAGATCGTGTTGACGGACGGACGGCCATTTTTTTTTTTTTTTTTGTAGATTGAGTTTTGGCATCTCTAATCAACAATTGAGACTCCTTCCTCCTCCCGGGTTCAAATTTGACGGGTTCATTCGTCGTGGCAAACTCATAAGCCCCATTTACTTCGTACGGACCTTAAAACTTATCAGTTTGGAAAAATATCAGCCCGGGAAAATAGTTTCGTTTACGTTTATTTTTTACGACTTGTGGGTTTTTACATAAAAAAACTTTGATCCAGTTGTTTCAAGCTAATTGATAACTGCGATAATATTTTTTGTAATATTTAACACGCGCCGTGTGACGTGATAACATAGTCGTCGCGTCGCCGAAATTATGCGAAGGCTTTTTTGTAGATTTTTCGAAATTTCATGTTTCTTTACTGTATTCGTATGGGATTTTAGTACATTAAGAGGTAGAGTACTGAGGTACTTTTTCACTACTTGCTACGATAGTACGATATTAGTAACGAAATTATAGAGGTTGATGTGAGGCGAAACCTTTGGGCAGTCATTTTTTCTTATGCCATCGCCACTTGCAATTCTCTTCCAGCGCTACAGGAGACCAACACGTACCTCATTTAATGCAACCTCCGTGAATATTTGTTCAAATAGCGAGTGAGATGAAATAAAATAATTTTGAATAAATTAAAACCGAACGAAGACTTCCACCCTCTGTTTCTTTCTTTTTGAAATTGCTTTAGTCGTATAAGTTTTTCCTTTTAGCTTGAACCGTTGATTGTTAGATGAGAAATTTGTTATGCAAGTTATTAAGAATTGATTAAAAGTAAAATTAAATTCAAGAAAGAAGAACGCTGATAGTAGTGAAATTGTATCTATGTTCTCTTGTAATATCTGTGCTCATACTGCACTAAATATACTTATGAAGATCAGAAAGTTTTAGACTACCTAAACTTGGCCCACTGAGTATCACATCTGGCACGCCCGGGCCTAACTAAATTACAAGTCGTATTTCAACTTTCATTTTTTTATTTATTTTCTTGCAATCATTTAACTTATTGTCTGTATTCTCACACCACCTAACATAATGTGTTTATTTTCCGAAATTTCTATTAATAACTACACCGATGCATGTGAAATTATTCATATTATTAATCTAAATATGGAAAGGACAGTGCGATAAAATAAACCGTGAAAAGAATACAATTATTGATTCTCCAATTATCAGAAAAAGCTGTTCGTTCCAAATATAACATAAAGTACCGCAAAGCATTTTATTATTCGTCGATTTCTCAACAAAATATTCATTATTTCGGTGCATTTTAAAACCCACAGGAAGTGAAAGAGGCCTTATAGATTTATTTTCGCATTTGAAATGGATTTCAATTGGAGAGTGGAGGTCATCTAATTATTGTTGGTTCGAGATACTAAATCTATTTAAATCTGTCCTCACTTTTTTGGAAAATTCTCAACCGATTCAAGATTTTCGTGGAAGCCGATCGAAGTAATGACTTTCAATTTGAAGATGAACAAAATCGATTCATCCGCGTCGGAGTTATGTCGTCAAAGCTGTCGAATAATGAATTTTCGTCGATGATCAGTGAAACATTTTACCACATATCTCCGCAAGGTAGCCAAACTTCGGTCATAGACAAAAAGGATAAAGGAAAGAGTTACTCTTGATTCAGCACTTCAAAGACGAACTTCTTGAGAGTAGGACAAACTCGGACTTCTCGCCAGTTATTTTTCATTAGTATTTCTTGAAGCGCTATATGTAAGGAATGGCATGTGGTGTAGATGGTTTTGTGGAAGAACGGGTTGTGTCGGGGTGGGAAGCGTTTACAGTTTGGATGGAAGAGGTATTAGGTGAATATTGTGTTAGGTTGATAGTGTGATGAAGATGGGTGGTAGTAGTAGCTAAGAGGGAGGGTAGGTGACGATTTGCAAGTAAGATTAAGTCAAAGAAATATTTTGTGAGAAACTTTTTACATTTTATGTTTTCACCTTTCCTGTCCATCCGTTCGTCTGTGCACGCTCACCGGCGATTCACAGTAGAATCACCGTGGAATCACCGATGATTCATAGGGAACCACCAATGATTTATTAATGAATCACCGATGATGCACTAGGAAAATACCGATGATTCACCGGGAAATCACCGATGATTCACCGGGTTATCACCGATGATTCACCGGGTTATCACCGATGATTCACCGGGTAATCACCTATGATTCAACAATGAATCACCAACAATTCACCAATTAATCACCAACGATTCACCAATGAATCACCGACGATTCACCAATAAATCACTGATGATTCACCAATGAATTAACGACGATTCACCAATGAATCGCCGACGATTCACCAATGAACCACCGACGATTCACCAATGAATCGCTGACGATTCACCAATTAATCATCGACGATTCACCAATGAATCACTGATGATTCACAAATGAATCACTGATGATTCACCAATGAATCACTGATGATTCACCAATGAATCTAGCGTTGCCTCAAGTCGTGAACGTCGTTTTCATATTTCGGCACACCTATATCGTTGAAAAATAATTAGAAACATATAGTTCAAAACATCACTTTGAAGTACACTATCGCTTGATGGGATTGAAAACTAGCTTCCATAATACTACTACTCCCATATGCAAAAGGAGACACTGCGAAGAGCTCGGTGAAGCTTCCAATGGACCCAGTATTTGTAAGCTTTTTTAAAAATTGTGCGTTACGTAACACATGTTCAGACCACCTCCCTGTCACAAACTGTCCCCCTAGAGCGTTACGTAATTTATGAACGGCCTCTAATGGCGCATTTACCGAGCTGAGACAGGTACACGAATTTTTCATTCCCCTTTGTCTCGTTTTCGCTTATGCAATAAAATAGCGTAACATCATTTAAGGAGAAGTCTCGGAAAGTCTCGACGTTTCCCCTTTTATGATGATAATTTACTACTACTCAATTCTAATTTGAGGCGAAATTATGAGAGAAACGACATTACTGAAATTAAATCTGACTGAAAAATTAGTGTTACGTCTGGGACAGCCATACACGCCGACTTCCACGGTTAGCTGGGGCCGTCGCCCCCAACGGCAAAATTCGTAGGGGGCGACGCCCCCCACGGGAAGCCGGGACACTAAGTAACCATCTCAAATTTAAGAGTAAATTCGCCAAAAAAATCCTATAAAGTCCCAGATTTGAAACTGCCCTTGATTATGGTGTTAATTTTACATAGAAAGAACCTTTGTGCAAGGCTCTAATGTCCGAACATTTCTCGGGAATTTAAAAAAAAAAGTGGAAAAACGTTTTTATTTAAGTTGATTCCGTAGTGTAAGATCAATCAAAAATATTTTATTTTTGAAAAGGAATAAGGATACGGCTACATTTTCATGCGGTGAGAAAATCATTTTCGCAGAGTGAGACGTAAAAGAATTTTTTGTATCGGCAGACAAACTTGATTTTCGGCCCGTTTCTCACCCCGCTGATGACCGATTTTGTCTCTAGCAGCCGATAAAGGCACTGAACGAAACGTTAGCGGCCTTCGATTGTTTTGAATCTGTACGAGTTTTTTGTTTTCGAAGAAACATAGTATGAAAAATTTCGCTCGCTTCGCTCGCAATTTTTAATCTTTGATCATAGTACTTAAAGCTCTCGTAATGTTGCTTTATCTGAACTGGCTATAATTCCATACTTCCCATTCGTGATGGGCTGGAATTAGTTCCATGGGCTTGGGCTCGATCTGATATTGGACTCTAGATACGGCCCTGTTTGCCCCCCACGGGAAGAGGTGAAGTCGGCGTGTCTGGGGACAGCTCTAATTTCAAATTGTCTCTTTACACGCTGACAAATTTATGTAGACAAAGTAAGTGTTCTATGAACTATGTCACTTACAAATAAAATGTGTCTGTTCAATGTTCATATCAATAGTTCAATTTACACACCTGACTGATTTTTAAATATTGCCTCTTGGGCAATTTCCAATGCAATTAAGTTCATGAAATTCTCTACGGAATCGTACGTGTCTTAGCTCATTTTTTTAAAAGGAAATTGTAACCAACAATATGACATAACGAATATTATCAAATTTCTATTACCTCCGAAAACAAAGAACACTCCTTCCTTCCTCCCGAAACAAATTTCTCATTAACTTGTTGAATGTTTACATTTTTATAAATGTAGCAGAAATTCTTAAATAATTTAGAGAGTCGAATGTCAGAGCTAATGATTAATCGTCCGGAAAAATATTGTATTACGTAAGCACTACATTTTCATAATTTGACAAACAAACACGTCTCTGATTTCAAGTAATGCTCGATTCCACGAAATTGAAGTAAAGGTAAAGCTTATGAAATATGAAATATGTATGTCCTGACAGTTTTAGGTGAGGATAGACATTTTATTTTTATTAATTGCGAGATTAAGTGAATTTATGGAGGAGTGTCAAGCAAAACGAAACAGGGCTGTCACATCAGAAACTTTTTGCTAGAGATGATTTTGTCAAAATTTTCCAAATTGTTGAATGAATTTTATTGGCAAATGAGTGAAAAGTATAACATATACTGAGAAAGGGAATGATTTTCTATCCTGCGCGAGCTCCATATGGTGAATATAGTCGTTAGCAAAATTAAATTAAGTAAAATGTCTGCAACTCAACATGAGTTGCTGCGTATTTGTTTTTCGGGAAATGTTATCCATTCTATTATTACGAGAGATTGATCAACTAAACACGTATCCAACTGTGTAAACACTTAGTAAATACCAAATTAGTATTTGTTCGCATGTATCTACTTCACATAATAATTTCAATTAATTTTCTGAATAGAACACATTTCGTGTGGAATTTTCTAGTCATTTTCTTTGGTCTTGAAAGCAGATGGTCGTTATCTTTCCCTGAAAAATCCAATGTGTGTTGACGATTGAATTCCTCTTTCAATAAAATTAAATATTGAAATTCGTTTGAATATTTGGCATTAATAACAGGTTTGATAAAGAGCGAATATTTGGAATGCGAAACTGAACTCACAAAGAGTCGTTTCTTTTCGAATTTTTCTTTTTGATGAGAGGTCATGAGTGGTAAGTGATGAGTGAGTGCTCAGATCATGATGACTCTGAGATTACTATGGAACAGAAAAAACGGCATATCGGTATTAAGGAACTTATTAGTTGCTATAATGTCGTTATAAGGTTTTTGATACAACGAACGTGTGTGCCGGTTGCAATGGCAACCTAAGTTGAGGAACTGTAAGAAGTTGATTAACGGTTGAACAATGGTTCCTCAACCAAGGTTACCATGTTACCGATGCAACTGACACATACAGTTGCAAAACCGTCCACAATATTGCGACAACGTCGCAGCAACTAATAAGTTCCATTATATCTAAATTTGTGATTATACACTTCTTCTTATCATAACTAGAAACGGAAGGTAAAACAATTACCTTGAGTTTAAAAGTTTGAGTCACCAATTTCAGTTCTGAGTTTGGTATCGACACTTAACTTTAAATCAAGTAAATCAATTGAGTAGTGGACAAATCACTCAACGACCAGAATAAGTTGGCCTGTGAATACACACAATACCGTCGAAATCGATAGAAACGATAGAAACACTCTATGAAAATAACGCTCTCCGTGTGATAGTTGGATTGCGGTTTTTTTTGGACATCTGCGCACCCCATATATGCAAAGGCATTATGCGACAAAAAGCAAAACATAAGCTTTAATTTCAACTTTCAATATTTTTGTGCTTCTATACTAGTTGTAAAATTAGCTGAAAATTATCTGCTAACAATCTAGGTAATTTAATGTTTGATTTGGGTAGTTCCCAGACATTTATAATAAAAACATATGAAGGGACCCGTACGTATCAGAATAGATGCGGCAAACAGTGTTGATGTTACGAAAAGACTCGGACGTATCTAAGTAAATATTACCTTAACTCTAAAGTATGTGTAATTCCGTCCACATTGAATTGCACTGGAAATTACCGAAAGGGCAATACTGGAAAACCCGTCCGAATAAACGGCGCAAAAAATCTTTCCAAGCTTTCAAAAAAACACAGAATTTAGAACCGACCTAATGCGCTTAGCAGATTCCTCTGACCCATACCTCCATGGACTATTGTCGCCTCTTCTTAGACCCGTACGAAGAACTTAGGGGTCTATTGCGTTTACCACGACGTTTCTAACCAGTCGAATTTCGACCCGGGAGTAGGGGGAGCGCCGATCATGGTCCTTAGATGACGAATCAGCAGTAAAAAAAATGTCCGTCCGTCCATCACCACGATAAATCGAGTAAAACTCAACCGATTTTCAAAAACTTTTTTCTCCTGAAGGTAATCAAAAATCTGTTATGGGATTGAATCTGGGCACTGCCGACACAAGGGCCGCCGAGCTAGGGCCGTTTAAGTGGTTTTTGGTTTTTTGCACATAACTCGTGTATATCTTTCCTGGTTTTCAAAAATTTTTTTTTGTTTGAAAGATCTGGGCATGACCGACAATTTGTGGAAGAAACATTTTTCGATTTGAGTCTTTGGCCTTAGCTAGGGCACTAAAAAAGAGTCTGTTAGGGCCCTATGTGTTTTTTGTACATAACTCGAGTAAATCTCTTCCGATTTTCAGGAACTTTTTTTTGTTTGAAAGATCTTGGCACGGCCGACAATTTATAGAAGAATTTTTGCCTGTGCTTAGGGCTCAAGTGGGCCTCATGTCGGTCATCAGGTCGGCCCTAACATAAAAAAATGTTTTTTGCTATGTTGCAGAGCAAATTGAGGGAAACATTTTTGTCTATAGAAGTATGTACCGAGGCCTCTATTTAAGGCCCTAGGTCAGTACTAAGGTCGGCCCTAGTCCAAAAAATAGTTTTTTGCTATGTTGTAGACTAAATTAAGGAGAACATTTTTCTCTATTTGGAGGTCAATTTTGTGCGTTCGGAGAATTTTTTTACACTGTTACTTCGGACGGGCTTTTCAAAATTGCCCTACGGGCAATTTCCAATACAGTCTAATGTAAACGCAATATTTACTTAAATACGTTCCAGTCTTTTCGTAACATCAACTCTGTTTGTCGCGTCTAGTTTAAGTATAGTTACAAACTATACGTTCGAGTCTTTTCGTAACATCAACTCTGTTTGCCACATCTACTCTGATTCGTACGGGTCCCTTCATATGTTTTCTCTACAACACTGCACAGAAAGCCTCATTATCAAAGGAATATTTACGAAAAAAAAACAAAATATCGTGTTGGGCCGCGTAGCGTGAGTTGGACCCACACTAAGGACTCTAAAGCCCGAACCACTCGATAAATTTTCACTAATTTCATTTTGTGATTTTCAAATGTTCATATCTATCATTCAAAACCTTGAAGAGCGATTTCTGTTCTGATTTCGCAGTGATATAAGTGAAAAAGTTCCACCAACCTTCAAAAAACCACGTTTTTCACCACTTTTTCGATAGTAATTTCAAACGATTTTGCCCAAATTCATTCTCGTAATCAATTTTCTGATTACCTTTCAGAAAAAGAAAATATTTTGAAATTCGTATAAGATTTACCCGATTTATGAAGAAAAAACACGTTGGGCCCTAGTAGAGACTCAGTTTCAGGTCCCTGGCTGAGACCAAAAACCACTTAAACGACGGGTCTAAAAAGAGGCGAACTTTTTTGTTCATGGAAGTATGGATCTCCTAAGTGCTCTAGGACGGTTCTAAGATCGGGCCTAGTGCAAATTTTTTTCAAATGATTTCCATTTTTTTTTTTAATTTCGGGCTTTTGTAAATATTGAAGATGATTTTGCGCCGTTTCTTCGGACGGGTTTTTCAATTTTGCCCTTTCGGCAATTTCCAATCCAATTTAATGTTGACAACATTGACTTTGATAAGTTCGAATCTTTGCAACATCTATTCTGTTTGCCACATTTATTGTGATACGTATACGACCCGTGCATATGTTTTTAATAAGAAAATTCGATATTTCAATCTTTAAAAGTGGAACGAGATTCGAATGCTCAGTATATTCGACTCAAAATAACTTTACAAAATTATTGCTAATAAAGTTTAATAACCTACACTTGAGAGTCATTGACCTTTTTATGCAAACAAGACAATCATTTTGATTTCGATTTTATACTTATTTTTGAACTGATTTATGTCAAAACTCTGTACTGATGTGTAGTTTAGCGTAGGTTATTACATGCATGACATGAAACGCATTGTTTTGACGAACCTGAATTTAGATACAAAACAGAATTCATTCATGGGCTTCCCTCGCTACATACAATCGCGATTTTATCATGAACAACTGCAAACTCATTCATTGAGTTTCGGTTGAAAATGTTTATTCCAGACAGGTCGGTATGCCTGAGTAAATACGTGAACGAAATAAAAAATATACTTTTTCTCACTTCATGGATAAACTCTATCAGTTTATGTTTTCCTTATTCGATTAAAATGACAAAGTCGTTTTTAAACAATTGATCGGGTAATAGCCTTGGCGAAATAATTTTAAAAAAAGTGGATCAAATATACACCGGTAATGGCGTGCAAAACAGATTTAAATGAAAAATTGTAATTATGTAAGAATACAGGGAGTGTTCCTCACTCAGTGGCTGGAAACATGCCATTTATAACCTTTACCACATTTTTCCATAAAAGTAAAAATTTATGTAAATACGTTACGTTATTCTTCAACGTATTCAGCAACGCATTCTTGGAAATTAAACTACGGATTTATGTTATACGATTGTAAATGACTCAATATTTTGACGAATGGCGCAGGGTTTTCACGCATATTGAAGGTGATTTCATTAATGTTATTAACTAAAAGCTACTTCTTTAATCGTATTAACATTACATTTCTGCTACGTAACCAATGTTTAATGATCAACGATATGTTTCGGCTTAGAAACTTATTGTTCATTTGTTGCTCTGTTACGCATCTTGAACAGATTTCGATCGAAGACGTCACATCTTATTAGAAAGGAAGATTGAGAGGAGAAAAGTCTAATAAAGCGGGGAAAGCATATGAACAGAAGCGTCGTATTTATCAAATTAGTTTGTTTTTGCTTGCGAATGAACCATATCTTGTATGTAATTTCTTAGGTTTTTGCAATAATTCTTTTCGAGAGTAAAACGAATTTGGCGAATACATAAATTTCTTTTATGTGTTGTAGAGATCGTTCTTTCTGATTGCCTATAAAAACAATTTTTGGTATGTAGGGAAAACATATGCAAGGTACCCGTAAGTATCAGAATAGATGTGACAAACAGAGTTGATGTTACGAAAAGACTCGAACGTATTTAAGTAATATTGCCTTACGTCCACATTAAATTGGAGTGCAAATTGCCGATGGCATTATTGAAAAACCCGTACGAAGCAAAGACACTAAAAACCTCTCCAAACCATTAAAATAAGCCTAGAATTTTTAAAATACCTAGAGCACTTAGGAGAGGCCTCTTCCCCATAATTCCATGAACAAAAAAGTTCGCCTCTTTTTTCTTTACAACACTGACTGCATAAAAAACCTAATCATCAAAGGAATATTCATGAAAAAAATCAAATATCTTGCTTGGTCGCGTAGCATGAGTTGGGCCCACACTAAGGACTATATAGCCCGAACCACTGACTATCTTTGAGAAATGTTTTCTTGAATTTCTCGAAAATTTCTTGAATTTCTTGAAAGTTTCTCGAATTTCTCGAAAATTTCTCGAATTTCTCGAAAATTTCTTAAAAATAGGCAGTAACCCGAACCACTCGACAGATTTCCACTAATTTAATTTTCGTGATTTTCAGATGTTCAGGGGTGGAAATACGAACGCACAAACGACGTTCGCTGGAAATTTTGGTATACAAATTTTTGTCCGCGGGAAATTAAGTCTTTTAATGAGTACAGAACGGGAAATTAGTAGTGAACGGGAGATAATGGGCAGTTGGCGGGTAGTTATTAAGAACGGGAAGTGGGCAGTCGGTGGAAAATTATTAAGAACGGTAAGTGGGTAGCAGGCGGGAATTGATTGAGAACGGTAATTGGGCAGCAGAGGGAAATTATTAAGAACGGGACGTGGACATTCGGCGGGATATTATTAGGCCCTCAGCGATATTATGCCACCGCACATCAGACGACAGCACTTTTTGCTGAAACTGTACCGAAAGGCATTATCGAGCGAGGAGATTCCACTGAGCAGAGATCTGACAAATACCGTACCAATAAGGCAGAAATCGCGCTGCCCAGTGAGTGAAATAGCAAAACGCCTACACAACACCGACTTCAATGTTTCTTGTTCGTCTTACTTTTTGAAATTTTTTGTTTCTGTTTACTCCTTCTTTTTATATTTTTGTAATTCTATGTGACTGACGATGTGAGACTGCACTATGAGAGACACGATAACATACGACAAATAAATATTAGGAACGTGAAGTGGGCAGCCGGAAATTTATTGATATCGGAAAGTGGGCAGTTGGCGGGAAATTTATTAAAATGGGGAAGTGCACAGCCGGCGGGACATTATTAAAAACGGAAAGTGGGTAGCTGGCGGGAAATTCTTAGGAACGGGAAGAGACTAGTCAACGGGAAATTACTAATAACGGGAATAAATGGAAAATGAAAATATCTAGTATGGGATAAAACGACTATGAAACGAAAAATGTTAATAGAACGAGAAATTAATATACAACGAGGAAATGTTGAGTTGATATTGAGATACACTTACGGAAATATATTTTTGCATCAAATAAAATTTTGTACTTCTGCGCAAGTTTTTGCAGTGTTTAAAAAACTGCGCAGAAGTACGAAATTCTATTAATGCAAAAATATATTTCCGTAAGTGTAGAAAAATTTTTCATTTCCTTTTAAGAAATATTCACTCAGATGAAATCACACCAGCTCTCGTCCGTAACCAAATACACGAAACGCTGTTTCACAACCCTGGCTACAGCAAAGTGTGTAAAACTAAAATTGTTTGTTATGAATGAAAATATATCGGGAAATTCGCGGGAAATCGATGTTGAAATGGCGTAAAATCGGTGTCATGACGTCAGTACGGCGGGAAATCAGTGTTGCCAAAGCGGGAAATATTTGAGAAAATGTCGTTTTGCGGGAAGATTCGGATTAGTTCGGGCAAAGAAAACATTTTTTCAATGCCTGCTGAAGTCAACATCTTTCATTCAAAACCCTAAAGTATAAGTGAAAAAGTTCCACCAGCCTTCAAAAAACAACCTTTTTGACCACTTTTTCGACCGTAACTTCGAAAGTTTTCGATAGATTTTCCCTAAATTCAATCCCGTAATTAATCTTTCAGGAAAAAAATGTTTTTGAAATGGGATAAGATTTACCCGTTTTATGTAGAAAAAACTAGTTAGGCCCTAGTAGAGATTCAGTTTTAGGGCCCTGTCTGAGTCTAAAAGCTCAAATTTAAAAAAAATTTCTTCCATAAATTTTCAGGCATGCCCAGATCTTTGAAACAAAAAAAATGATGAAAATCGGAAGAGGTTCGCTCGAGTCATGTACAAAAGACCAAAAACCACTTTGGCCCTTGGGCTTACAACGCCTAGATTCATATCCAAAAAAGATTTTTTAAGTACATTTTAGGTTTCAAGTTGCGGTGACGGACGGATGGACATTTTTTATTGCTGATTCTTCGTACGGGTCTAAAAAGAAGGACTCAATCAGAGCTCAAATTACTTCTGCTAGACTTCGCGATGAAGCTTGAACCAATTTTTTTGTACAAGAAACTAAATGAAACATTCAGAATGTGAAACAAATTGAAGGCAAGACCTAAATACAACAGTAAGTTGGCTTGGTCGGAACCCGAATCGATTTGTCGGGGTGGGTGGGATCGGGCTTAAAAATTTGTTTGTGGGGTCGGGTGGGATCGGGTTTTTTAAATTTTTTTCGGGTCGAATCGGGTTGGGTTTTCATTTTTTTCGGGTCGGGACGAGTTTTAAGTCTTCAACTAACAAAAGCCGACCCGCCACTCAATTATTTTCTCGAAATTGAGTTAAAAAAACATCTCAAATGAAACCTTTAAAAAAAAGTCCGGGTTCGGGTCAGGGTTTCGGGTTCTATTTAGGTAGGGTTAGAATTTTTATTTTGGTTCAGGTCCCATTTGGAAAAATGGTCGACCCGCTGTAGCTCGTGAAACCAGCAAATTAATTCAAAGTCTGCTGAACGAAGAGGCCGAAGAAAATTATCGAAGAATGTATGAAGAGTTGGAGCTGCAGAGGACGAGAATATTACTTTTGGGCTTTGATGTAGAGCTATTGTTAGTTCGGTCGCGAAATTGACCGAGCACAAAAAAAAAATTGTAGCGTCATGTGTATAGGATAATGAAAAAATTATTTTTTCCACTTAAATCATATGAGTTCTCTTCGGTTAACCTCAGGGCCGGGGTCTTAAAAAATTTCCTGTAAAAAACATTTCCCATGGAAAAATTGGTCCTGGTGCTCATGTTACGGTTACAAAAGCAATTTTTAGAAAGATTTTTCATTACATTCGCCATGCCAGTTCGCTTCAGTTTATATTGACTGTTTTATTCAGTTAAACTCGTTTCAAAATAAATATGAACTTTTGTAAACTGTCACATTAAGAAAATATGTGACAGTTTGTAAACGTTCATATTTATTTTGAAATGGGTTTATGAGAGCGAGTCCCAGCCAATAAAACTGGTTTTGCTGTAGACATTGTCAAATTTTTGCATGGAAATTTTGACATTGCCTACGAATGACCAGTTAATTTAACTGGCTTTTTGCATGCAAATTAGTCAGATTAAACAGTCAATATGGAATCTTACTGGTCACACATCAGTTTTGCTGAAAGTAGCTTTAAAGTTGTAAGTGGTGGGACGGAGACGAAGATGGGAAAACTAAAAGAATGCAATCTGAACCTGTGCCACAATGTAGCCCGACGACGCCTCATCGCATCACTCTCAACAGTCGACATAATTTATATTAAACTTTTCTCATCGAAGATTTTGTACGTCAATCTAATACCAAAGACTCTCGCACGTCATACGCTTGTCTCGTCATTTAACGATAACTCCGAATTGAAATTTCTATGTTTTTTCATTTATATTTTTATACAATTCTGATACAAATTAACCGACCAGAAAAATAATTGCGAATTTCGATGAATAACATTTTTCAATACATCTGCTTCCTCTACCTACTCAATCGAAAAGTTCTAACAATCTAGATCGAGCTGATAATTGTTTTCCTAGTTGTTTTGGAATCAAATTATGAGTAAAAGGATGGAGATAAGACTAATGACAAAAAATCAAGTGCGACTTGCATAAGGTTCTTAGATTATCACAAGCGTGAGAGAGAGATAGAGAGAGAGAGATAATATTTAATGTTTATAGACAAACAGACAATCAGCAAGTTTTTTTTTGCATATATGCTGCCCAATTTCCAGTTCTATTTTCAAATGATTTGCTAAATCTGCACAATTTTTTATCTTAAATGCGACGTCATTGGACGTAATTCTATATGAACTATGATAAACCGGCACATAATAATAAATTTTTTTGCTTCTTATCAATCAATTATTAATACGAAGTGAATTTATACGAATGAACACTTTGGTTGATGGTATGGAAACCAACATGAATTTCATTCAAATTAATACGAACCAAAATATATTACAAGGAATTTTAGATGAACATGAAATTCCGTTGTAGCTAATCTTTTGGTCTTGCATGGATTCGACATTTAACATTTCGGCAAATAAAGAGCTTATAAGTTTTTTAATGAATGAATGAATAATATTCTTTAGTGATTCATTTCATGACCACAAACTTATGAGGCAAACAACGTCTTTTAATTGCATCGTGTTGTTGTTGTTGGTGTATAAATTTGAATTTCTGGTTTTGAGTCATTTACATGCACCCAAATCATGTTACCGCTCGTATACACACCTTGTATTCAATTTTTTCAACTGTTCACACAGTATTCACTATCAGTTATTTCTTTCTTAATACTTTTATTTCACATTTTTATCACCACCGAAATTCTCACATAACATCGTCAGTTGAATTAAAAATGTTTTTCGTATTTAACGATCTATTAGAACGATTGGAATAAGCGTCTATACGAACGAACAACACGCTGTTTCTGTTTCGAACGCTGTTTCTGTTTCGACTGAATATTTTATGTGGAATGAATGAATGATTCTTCGTACGAGTTTCAAGTCAAGTTTAGCCGAAGCAGCAAGTATATTTTCTGTTTCGAGTAGACCTCTTCTTTAATAACTGTGGCATAGTCACTCGTGTAACTAGTTGAATTATAATTGTTGTTGGATGACGCACCTTTTCAATACGAGATTGTAATCAAGAAATATTAGCAGTCACCTCGTAATTTGTTTTTATTTTTATTTGTTTATAGAGCAGTTAACAGGCCTACGCTCAATAACAAACCAGTCTTCATGAAAAAGCATACAAGTTTTTACGACAATCCAATTTGCGGGCATTTAACTCAAATTCAAAACTCAAAGGGTCATTCACAAAGCACGCACGTACCAAGGCGGGG
>CM055403.1:151477207-151514394 GCA_029228625.1 Pseudolycoriella hygida
ACAATCGCTGTTATATGTTGGTTCATCAAGCGAGGAGATTGAATTCACCGTGTTTCATAGTAACCAATCATGACAGTTGTTTTTTACCCAACTTTTTGATGACAAATTCTGATGGACAGAAAGAAGAAGTAAAATTCGATCGAGTTTTGTGCGATGTTGTTTGCTCTGGTTTGTCATTTCGGTGATAGGACACTTCGTCCTGCTTTCTACCTAGAGGGTTCTCCACAAGTAACACGACGCTGTAGGGCAAGGGTGTCTAATAAAGTGTATGTTGACAACCAATTGACCTCTAAATGCAGTCATTTGTGAAAACCCTCCAACGAATTTGAATGCAACCAGAAGGAAGTGTCCTGTCACTTGCAATTTTTTTGTTATATTTTTCTAACGGTATACCTTTTCATCGTTCGTAACAGGCGATGCAACTCTCAGAAAAAATCCAGACATTTGGTTGAAATGGAACCAAGGACAAGCTTTGAATTTGCATGGGTAAGAAATGCAATTTTGGATATTTTACTTCTCATTAACCGAACGCTTGTTCATTCAGAGTGCAATTTCGCTTAGCTAAGCGAGGGGCTGAGCTGTTGGCTATCGGTGGAAAGATGGTTTATTCCACTTGCTCATTAAATCCTGTAGAAAATGAAGCCGTTTTGCATCGTTTAATTAAGGACAGCGAGGGAGCTTTAGAAATTGTTGACTCGGCTTCGTTAGTGCCTGGCTTGAAGTACATTCCAGGACTGACTACATGGGATTTAGCATCTAAAGAAATTGAATGTTTCAAGTCGTTCGAAGACGTTCCGGAAAAGTATCATACGATCATTCGTCCGCAAATGTTTCCACCCAGTCCTGAAGATGCATCGAAGTATAACCTCGAGAAATGGTAAGATTTTTCAAAGTACTCTCTTCACTTGAATGAATTCTATTTTTGGCATTTAGCATTCGGATTTTACCTCATTTTCAAAACACTGGCGGTTTCTTCGTTGCATCCATAGTGAAGAAATCATATCTCCCATGGGAAAAAGAAGCGAAAAAACAGGAAGCATCTAAATCCGATGAACAGACAGAACAAACATCAACGGAATCTGAAAAATCAAATTCAACTGAACCACAACGAAAGAAACGACGTTTGTTCCACGGTTACAAAGAGGATCCGTACGTTTTTCTAACTCCCGAAGACTTAGCTTGGTCGCAGTTGAAGAATTTCTACAAACTCAGCGACGAATTCAATCCGTTGTGTTTGCTGACAAGATCGGTCAGTGAGAAGAAGAAAAATATTTATTTTTGTTCCGAACAAATTCGAGATTTGTTGCTGTGCAACGAGAGTTCAGTGAAAATTATTAACACAGGAGTTAAGACTTTCGTCCGATGTGACAACAGAAATATGGAGTGTCCATTTAGGTAAGCCCATCCAAAAACACTTTCGAAAGTGAGAAAAAAACATTTTTCCCTCTCAGGTTAGCGAATGAAGGTCTTCCTAATATAAACTTTATGATTGGAGAATGTCGTCGACTAAACATCTGCAAGGACGATTTGATTATTTTACTAAACAACACGGACCCCACGAAACCACCACCATTGGCTACTCTCACGGAAGAGACGCAGGAAAATGTAAAGAGCCTGGGTAAGTTCGATCCAAAAGGAGATTTTCCTCGGCAAACTGGGGTGTTGAAATCGCTATCAGGAGGGAATTGATCAAATTTGTGCTAAATGTTCGTTTCGTAAATAAGAGGCTAATGTGGGTCTCTGTAAAGTTAGCGGGGGGAAATTATCGTTTGCTGCTGCTGACTTGGACATTTTTTACGAACAATTAGAAACGTGGTAAGCGAAAAGGCAAATGAATGTTTGATTTTGCTGGGGGATTTTAATGCAAGAATAGAAAACGTTAAAGACAGCTCAGGTTATGGAAGGGTAGTGGGTAGATTTGGAGAAGAAACTTTAAATACAAATGGTAAGCGATTGCCAATATACCAACTCTTTCTATAGGCACAAATGGATCCATCGGCATACGTACTAGAGGTGAGCGTGTTGCCCGAAATTCGAAAAAAAGCCCGCCCGAACCCGACCCGACCCGAACCCGAACTTCTTTTCACGGGTTTGGGTTTCGGGCTTTCGGGTCTAGAAAATCCCGGTCGGTCGGGTTTCGAGTTTTAAAATTTCCGGTCGGGCGGGTTTCGGCTGTACTTTTTATCGGGTTTACGATTCGGGTTCGATAATAATGCTACAAAAAAATTTTTTGAAAATGATGCCCCCTAGAAAATTCAAATCACATCGACTAAAAAAAAATTTTGTATTAGAGGTGAGCGGGTTGCCCGAAATTTGAAAAAAAGCCCGCCCGAACCCGACCCGACCAGAACCCGAACTACTTTTCACGGGTTTGGGTTTCGGGCTTTCGGGTTTAGAAAATCCCGGTCGGTCGGGCTTCGGGTTTTAATTTCGGATCGGGTTCGGGTTGGGTCGGGCCGAGCCGCCAGCGTTTTCCGGGCGGTCGGGCTTCGGGTTTTAATTTCGGATCGGGTTCGGTCCGGGCCGGGCTTCCAAAAAAAGTCGGCCTGCACACCTCTAATACGTACGTCACTGATTGTTTGGGTCACAAATCCATTATTGATTACACGATTATAGAAAAGGACACGAGGCAGGTTGTCAGGGACACGCGTGTTTTCAGGGGTTTCACTTTCGGTTCGGACCACCAGCTTTTGGGTACCCATCTGTCGGTTGGTTAACTCTGTCAGACTAAAAGGAAGAAGGTGATGAGTGATGAGGTGAAGGCAAATTTAGGGAAGAGACTTAGATCTAGCTTTGTGGCAAAGTTCGCCGAAGGATTTGAGGGGCTTCCAGCTGACTGCGGGAACATTTGAGGCTGAGTGGGCGAATTTTAAGAAATTTGTCTTGGGTGCAGTTGATGAATGTTTGGGCGGTGTCGCTAGAGGGGGTCGAAACAAAAAAAAACAGGCTGGTGGAACACCGATATCAAGGAGGCGCTATTGGAAAAAAGGAAACTCTACTTGATCTGGTTACAAGGCAGCACGAATAGGAAGTAGGAGGCTTAGACGGCTTGTAGGCAACCGGTCAAGGAAGCGAAAGACCGGGTGGGGAGGAAGTTTGGAGAGAAATTGGAAAAGGCAAGTCAAGACTGGGAGAGAAATTTTGGTCGATGATTAAGGACATTAGTTGCGGTGGCGAGAAAGAGGGATGTAGTAGCATTTTAGATAAATACGGCGGGTAAAATTTTGTATGTACGTCTCTTTGTTACCATTCACGGCCAAACGGGTGGATTGATTTGGATGATTTTTGACAGGGTGAAAGCCTCATGTCCCGCGAATAACATAGTGGAACTGGATCTGGATACTTCGGTCCAGAACCAGATATATTGCCGAAAGAGTAAGGCAAAGTGATTTTCTATGATTTTCCACCCAAATCGATGCATTTTATGCACAGATCAAGTAGAATACAATTGAAACCTAGGAGCATTTAAAAAAATGAACAAAATTTAAAACAAGAAAGCCAATTAAACTAAAAAGTAATAACGAATGATCAAGAAAGTGGTCAATTTTTATGGTTATAAAAGTATCTGATAAGGTATGAGAGATAAGCCATCAGTTTCTTCAGCAAAGTCTCAGAGTTTTTTTTTGAGTAGAAGTCACCAGAATTTGTGAAAATGTCGGGCTTTTGGAAATGTGATCAGTTTTTATGCTTTGAGAAGTATCTTCGACGTAGTTTCGACGGGCACTTGAACGGTATTTGAAACGGTATGTGGAACGGGATTTAGAACAAGCGGCGCAGGTTCATAAAGAGCTGCAGGCACATAAGCGTCGCAGGCACATAAAGCGCCGCAGGCACATAACTCGCCGCAGGCACATAACGCGCCGCAGGCACATAACTCGCCTCAGGCACATAAAGCACCGCAGACACATAACGCGTCACAGACACATAACGCGCTGCAGGCACATAAAGCGCCGCAGGCACATAACGCGCTGCAGGCACATAACGCGCCACAGGCACATAACACGCTGCAGGCACATAACGCGCCGCTGGCACATAACTCGCCGCAGGCATATAACGCGCCGCAGACACATAACGCGCCGCAGGCACAAAACTCGCCGCAGGCACATGAAGCGTCGCAGGCACATAACGCGCCGCAGGCACATAATGTGCGCAGGCACATAACGTGCCGCAGGCACATAAAGCGCCGCAGGCACATAAAGCGCCGCAGGCACATAAAGCGCCGCAGGCACATAAAGCGCCGCTGACACATAACGCGCCACAGACACATAACGCGCTGCAGGCACATAAAGCGCCATAGGCACATAACTCGCCACAGACACATAACGCGCTGCAGGCACATAAAGCGCCATAGGTACATAAGGCGCCGCAGGCACATAACGCGCCACAGACACATAACGCGCCGCAGGCACATGAAGCGTCGCAGGCACATAACGCGCCGCAGGCACATAATGTGCGCAGGCACATAACGTGCCGCAGGCACATAAAGCGCTGCAGGCACATAAAGCGCCGCAGGCACATAAAGCGCCGCAGGCACATAAAGCGCCGCTGACACATAACGCGCCACAGACACATAACGCGCCGCAGGCACATAAAGTGTCGCAGGCACATAACGCGCCGCAGGCACATAACGTGCCGCAGGCTATCAATTAGGGGGTATATATTTCTTTTGAATGACATCACAGCTTTTCCGCTTACAAATGCCCTCCCGCACACCGTCTCAAAGCTTTACTAGTGCCCTCGCACCCACCGTCTTTAAGCCACATGCCCCTCCAAGCCCCGCGTAGTCCGACGGACTACGCGATCGACTAGTACTAAAGGTGAAGTTTTGAAGACTTGGCGGGATTATTTTCAAGATTTATGTACATCTGTCAATCAGGTAGGGGGAAGTGATAGCGAGGCAGGTCCTAGTTCAGGGGTGGAGAAAGAAATTACACTGGATGAGGTGTCCCGAAAGGTCGGCAGATTAAAGGCAGAAAAATCCGCATGGGTGGATGAAATCAGGACAGAATTTATTAAGTATATCGGATCAGGTGGGATCCAATGGCTTTGTAGAATTTGGCCTTGAGGTCTTCTGCAGTGCCTGCTTCGGTGTTATTGCTTCGATTTATAACAAGCGCAACCGTAAGGTAACTACAGGGGGATATCGCTCTTGAGCGTTGTAAGTGTACGGAGCGAGTACGGTATCAATGGGAGTTTGCTGCGTGCCATTAAGAGTATTTACTCCGGGAACAGGGACGCGGTAAGAACAGATGGCGAAATTAGCGAGTCTTTCGAGGTAAATCAGGGCATTCCTCAGCGTTGGTGTATTTCCCCGCTTCTGTTCATAATTTTAATGGACAAAGTCATCAGGCAGACAAACTTGCAGGGAAATGTCGAGGTAGGTGAGGTAATAATGAAAATCCTGACCTGCGCGGATGACTAGATTTTGTTAGCAGATAATACCAGGGATTTACAGGGTGGGAATGATTGCCTGGATGCTGCATGTGAGGAGAACGGGATGAACATAAATGTAGGGAAAACTATGGTTATTCATGTCGGAAAATCTCGGAAAGAGATAGTTTGCTGTTTAAATAGGGAGGAGCTGGAACAGGTTTCCGAATTTATTCAAGTACTTGGGGACCATTTTGTGAGAGGATGGCAAGTTAATTAAGGAATTTGAGGAAAGGAGGAAAATGGGAAGTGCGTTGGCCAATCAGTTGAGGTCGCAGGTGTTCAACAAAAGGGAGTTAGTTAGTTAGTTTCGTTTATTGGTTCACAACTTTGAGTTTATAACAGTAGTTACAATAATTTAAATTGATCTAACAACTAGGCCACTTGGTTGGGCCTCTTTTGTCTCCAATTGCGATTTGTTGGTGTTCAACTATTGTATCTCTTTAAAGAATTTTAAAATTGCGTCCAGCTTGATCTTCTTCAGGTCTGCAGCTTCCATGTTGTGCATGTTGAAATGTTTGGTTCGTTGCTTCGTCAACACGGGGCATGCTACCACCAAATGAATCGGGGTCTCTTCCTCTTCCCCGCATCTCCTGCATGTTGCCACCTCTGATAGGCCCATCTTCCGAAGATGACTGTTATATGCGCAGTGTCCCGCGATGACACCGATTAGCATTCTGAGGTCCTTTCTGGATTTATTTAACAGATAGTTGGAGTTCCAGCTGTTGCGGCCATCAATGAAGGTTCTACTGTGCTTACAATTGGGTAGGTTCCTCCACAGTTGGTCGTGCTTAGATTTAAAAGCTTCTCGTATGACTCTCCTCTGAGAACAGTATGAAAGCCCACATGAGGGACTTGGGACTTGCTTCCTGCTCGTGCAAGTTCATCTGCCCTCTCATTGCCTTCAATGCCGCTGTGTCCTGGAACCCAGGTCAGTGTGACCTGGTTATCCAATGACAGGTCATTTAGTGCATGGGTGCATTCAATCAACAGTTTGGAGGTGAAACAGTGCCCATTGAGTGCTCTGAGACAAGCGCTTTCTCAATTTTGCTTACTACATTGTGCGTCGCCGATTCAACTGATTTTCCAGATACATAAGCGTACTGTTTGCTGTGGAGTGGCTTCACTTTCAGAGGCTCGTCGCTGATATATCTGTGCAAGTTTCTCTCCATAATTTTAAGGAGAATTGAGGTCAGACTTATTGGCCTGTATGATTCAGCCTCAGAATACGAGACCTTACCAGGTTTTGGAATAAATACAACTTTCGTTTCCTGCCAGGCGGTGGGTATGTATGAAAATGCCAAGCTTGCCTGAAACAGGCTCGTAATGGCGGGAATTAAAACGTCGTGCGATTCTATAATAATTGCTGGAATGATCTGGTCGATCCCCGGTGATTTAAATGGCTTGAAGGATCGTATTGCCCAAGCAACTCTTTCCTCCGTTATAAGTTTTTTAGCAAATGCCCAATCTTTAGGCTTTGGTTTGTGCTTTTTAAGCTTAACGGTTTTGCTCCTTACAGGATTCGCATCTATTCCCGGGAAATGCTTACTAACAAGGACTTCCAGGGTTTCTTCATCGTTGGTGGTTTCAACACCATTCGCATTTTTAATCAGTTCCGGCTGAACCGGGTCTTTTGCTAGGGCTGCTTTCAGCTTAGCCATTGGTCTACAGATCTCCACCTCGGCTGTGAAGTTTTTCCAATCTTTTCTACCCAGCACGCGGGTGGCTTTCTCATATTCCTTTTTGGCTGCGTGGTGAATATCCCACAGTTTATCCTGCACATCTGCAGTTGCGTATCTCCTAGAGTTGTAAGCTTCATTAAAACTTGATCTAGAAATCCGTTTCAGCTCGGATAGCTCTTCAGTCCATCCAGGAACTTTACCCGGTGGCGGTGGGCTGCTCAGAGGGCAGCTTTCCTCAAACGACGTCAGAATCGCTTCATTAAGATCATTACAAACTTGGTCAATTTCTTGCCACGTTTGAATCTGACTTCCTTTGAACTTATTTAGGCTTACCAATTTGTCCCTATATAGACCCCAGTCCGTTTTTCTCGGATTTCGGAACTTAACCGGAGCTACTACGTCGGACTCGATGTCAAAAGTAATCCATTTATGGTCAGAAAAGGTGACCGCTGGATCTACCCTCCAGTTCCTAATGTCCCTAGAGACATTGGGAGTAGCTAAGGTGATGTCAATCACTTCCTGTCTGATACGATTAACGAACGTGGGAGTATTACCTCGATTTAAAATGTTCATACTTGTTGAACTTAAGTATTCGTCAACAAAAGGGAATTAAGTAGCGAAACAAAGTATGCTATGCACAGGTAAATTTTCAGGCCGACGATTCCGTACGGTAGTGAAAGTTGGGTTGACTGCGGATATCTCGTGCTTGACCTGGAGGTTTCTGATAGAAGGGCATGAAGGACGATAGTTCATCATTCTGGGATTGTGTCATAAAGACCTCACACCGAAAGTTTGATGATGATGAGGAATCGCGATTCGCATACCATTTTTCAATTTTCATCCGCGTCTTTCGTAATTGACTCTTTTTGTGTCATTAATCAGGTGCTGGCAGTTGCGTTTTAAAATATTCCGATGATAAACTGACAGTTTCGTTAGTTGGTTGGAGAGGACAAACTAGTCTACGTGCCTACGTAGACACCAATGATACGGTTCACATACTTCGCCTCCTAGGAGCTGATTTGTCCAAATACGGCAAGTTTAACTGAAAAATACATCAACTTTGGCTCTTCTTTATTGACGTTTCTTTCAGATGTGAACAAATTTCAGAAAAAACAAACTGCAGGGAACGAAGTAGTGCAGAGTGCTGACGTGGAGCAAACGGAATGTGTTGAAGAAGCGGAATAAGAAAGATCTTTTTGACACGTTGAAAAAATTGTAATAACTTTATTTTACAATAAATTGTTTAAAACTACGGGCTATTTCTACATATCACAGATATCCTGCGGGTTTTCGTAACTTTCTCTCCTTTAAAGTATCCATGTTCGTTACCAAGTATCTCATGAGTGAAATTGTATCTGGACGTGTCACTGAAAGAAAAATAAATTCTAGCTTTCGACCAGCAGTCAGACAACTAAACTAACCGCATGATGTATAACGATCTCTGCTTGAGCAAAACATCAGCATAGAACGAACTGGTTGCATTGAGGGATTTCGGTAGAGTTCTGTATTCGTCAGCGTTACTCCCATTCTTCGTTTGCATGTACTTCGTTTCGTCGGTTCTAACCAGCCGCATAACAGAATCGGACAGTAAACTTAATCCAGCGATCGTGGTGCCACAGTACTTTCAGTAGAAAAAAAAAGCAAAAGATGTAGAACGCATCATTCATTTGATCCAACCTTATCGTTAACCACGGTAGTTATTAATTGATTGACAGAAATAATCGACCAATGTGCTGATCTTCCAAATTTCTCATTTTGCATTCAGTTTTTCAGATATTCCGCCAGATCAGCCACTCAGAACATTTTATTTAAACGTCATTTGGAGATATTTTTGATTTTTTCCTGGACTTCTGCTATGTTTGAGGGATGCGTGGAAGATTTCTTGAACTAGGAGAATTTCTTCTTGTTCTATGCCCAATCATCAACCTCCCCTACTGAAGGATCACAATGATTATGCCAAAACTGACCAGGAGAAAGCTGACACCTTCGCTCAACACCTAGGAAATATCTTCACGCCAAATCAAGCAGATGACACTACTGACGACGTACTTCCGCACGTGACAAACAATTGGAATAAAAACATCAAAAAAGTGACACTTAAGGAACTCAAACGTGAACTAAAGCATAACTTGAACCCAAAGAAATCTCCAGGATACGACCTCATCACTGGAATGGTTCTCAAGGAATTACCCACAAAAGGATTACAGATGCTTCTGCTTCTGATCAACGCTACATTCAGACTTATGCATGTGCCCGCCTACTGGAAAGTAGCCGAGATGATCATGATTTTGAAACCAGGGAAAAAGGCAACAAAAACGGACTCCTATAGACCAATCTCTCTGCTTTCTATCATGTCAAAACTTTTTGAAAAACTTTTCTTGAAAAGACTAAAACCAATCATAGAAGAAAAGAAACTGCTACCGAATTATCAGTTTGGATTCAGACAGAGACACTCAACAATAGAACAAGTGCATCGACTCATCGACATCATTGAAAAAGCGTTAGAAGGAGAAGATGTCTGCTCTATCATATTCCTAGACGTATCGCAAGCTTTCGATAAAGTGTGGCATGAAGGATTACTACACAAACTTGATCAATTCCTGCCAATACAATACGTGAACCTACTCACATCGTATATAACAGGCAGAATGTTCCGTGTCAACCATAATGCTGATTACTCAGAATACAAGGATATAAAGGCTGGAGTTCCTCAAGGAAGTGTTCTGGGACCAATCCTGTATCTTCTATTCACCAGCGACCTACCTCAAACAACAAATGTTATGACAGCTACCTTCGCAGATGACACAGCTAATGCAGCCACAGCCAAAACGGATGCTCAATCAACGGCACTTCTTCAAAAATCCAATGACGCTGTTGAAAACTGGACAAAGAAATGGAGAATTAAACTGAACGACCAAAAAGCAGTTCACGTCAATTTCACAAACAAAAAAATACCGCACCCCAAGAGACTAAGGATGAATGGAAACCTCGTTCCACACAAATATTCGGCGAAATACCTTGGAATCGATTTCATACATCGATGCTAAAGTCAAATGGCTAGAGCATATCAAAACCAAAATAACCGAACTAAACATCCGATTTCGAGAAATGTATTGGATACTGAACCGAAAATCGAAAACTTCAATCCACAACAAATTGCTCATCTACAATCAAATCCTAAAACCAATCTGGATGTACGGCATCCAACTGTGGGGATGTGCGAGCGAATGTCACATCAAGACAATCTAAACGTTTCAAAATAAAGCTTTACGAACCATCGTTAACGCCCCCTGGTACATCAGAAACAACGACATCCATCGCGACCTTAAAGTTCCTATGGTCTCCGAGGTCATCAAGACGATCGCAAAAAGCATGAAAATAGACTCATTCAACATGAAAATCCTGAGGCCCTTCGCTTATTGGACCACGAACAGAACATAAGACGACTCAAACGCACCAAGCCACATGAACTCGTCCACAGACAGGAATAGTTGCAATATAACAACTCTACTCAATCCCATCCAACACAGACAAAGTGCAAAGTCTATCAATGGATACTTTGTGAAATCCTAAAACCAAAACAAACTCAGATGTAAATAAATGGTTGGTCATCTCATGACCAGTTTTAATAAAAAACTTTACAAAAAAAAATGTTCTATGCCCAAATAGTTTGACCAAAATCTGGGATAGTCGTTTGACGATTATTATGTTTTCTGTATGCTTGGTTGGATGGTTTTATTTGAAAACATAATTCAGTTTCTTCATTAACAATAATACATGTCTAAATACTAGTGAGCAAAGTTACGCGTCTATCTACGTCAATCACGTTCTGAATTAAGGCACGGAGGCCATCCTTGTTGGGCCTATTACGCTGCATTTTCATTCTTTCAAAGCTCTAAATACCTCCTCCAGGCTCTGCTAGCCGCTTGCTTTTCATGACAAAAGAAAGCACGTCAGCTATCTTCAGCTTGAGCTGTTCCTCGGGAGTCAGATAGAAGAAGAATGAATGAACTCCTCTGAATGAACAAACTCCTCTGAAATGAACGAACTCCTCCGAATAAACAAACTCCTCTGAATGAACGAACTCCTGTGAATGAATGAACTTCTCTGAGTGAACGAACTCCTTTCAATGAACGAACTCCTCTGAATGAACAAACTCCTCTGAATGAACAAACTCCTCTGAATGAATGAACTTCTCTGAGTGAACGAACTCCTCTGAATGAACGAACTCCTCCTCTGAATGAACTTCTCTGAATGAACGAACTCCTTTGAATGAACGAACTCCTCTGAAATGAACGCACTCCTATGAATGAATGAACTCTTGTGAATGATCGAACTCCTCTGAATGAATGAACTCCTCTGAATGATCGAACTCCTCTGAAATGAACGAACTCCTATGAATGAATGAACTCTTGTGAATGATCGAACGAAGCATACAGAAACCAAATTAATCGCCAGATGTTCTTACCTTCTCTCTGCCAGAACTCGAGAATTAAACGAACTTAATTATAGGTTTCAAGGGTACCGTTCTGAAGTTATTTCTGTTATTTGTTCGTTATTATGTTCTAAGCTTTGCTAATGTCCGCAACTCCGGTAGTCCGCTAAGATCATGGAAAAGCGGATATAAACAGAAAAAAAAATTCATCGAAATTAACAGAAGAGTTGAAAGCGACTGATTTCAGGAAGAGATTTAGAGTGGCGCAAGGGGAGCTTCCAAAGTCTCCGTTGCGTTTGAACTTTCTCTCCCTTTCGCGTTATACAGAAACAGGCCATACGTTGAAGCATATCCAGTCCTTTGCGATCATAATTTCTATTCTAAGCCACATGACTAAATCTGTGACAAAATTGGTACTACCAAAAGCATTTTTACAGAACCAGAAGAGTGCTGCCTGTTCTCTGTTGGTACGTATCTATCAAATTGTTGACAAAACACAAATTTTCAACTATCTCAGGAGCGGTTTTCATTGAATCGCCAAATTTCTCATTTTTTTTTGAGTTTTTTTTCAGATTCCTCAAAACTTCTTTAAGTTTCTCAAAATTTTTTGAAAAATAGTCCATGCTGCGAATGAGAGTGAGGTCACCTGTTGCACGTCAAAACAAACATCGGTGGAGGCTTTTGACCCAACTACCTCCGTAGGTGCCTAGGTAATCCGTAGTGTCAATACGTACCAATTGGGAACAGAAAACTATAAGGCAAAGCTCTACCTCTCAGATTTTTGACAATACACACTACATAGAAGCGAGAATTTGAAACGAGTCCGGGGAACGAGTTTCACCAAAACGGGCGGGCCAGGGCGCTCTATTTTAAGTGAGGATGGGAACGGGCTACTCATTTTAAAATCTGGTCGAGCAAGGGATGCCTGTTGTGGCAGTCCAAGATCCAAGTCGACTACAAGAACCAGATGACGAGACTGGTGGTAGCATGTAACAGTAAAGAGCAAACAACTACTCGCGGACTTCACCGTGGAAATCGAGTTACCCAGGCGTTTACGGATGAGAATAAACTATTGTCATTGGTATAGGAAAGCCACGAAAGAGTGTAGTCATATAAGTTCGCGCTAAATCATCGATGATTCATTGGTGAATCACCGATGATTCAGCGGGGAATCACCGATGATTCAGCGGGGAATCACCGATGATTCAGCGGCGAATCACCGATGATTCAGCGGGGAATCACCGATGATTCAGTGGGGAATCACCGATGATTCAGCGGAGAATCACCGATGATTCAGCAGGGAATCACCGATAATTCAGCGGAGAATCAGCGATTATTAAGTGGGGAATCGCCGATGATTAAGCGGAGAATCACCGATTATTCAGCGGGGAATCACCGATGATTCAGTGGATAATCACCGATGATTCAGTGGGGAATCACCGATTATTCAGCGGGGAATCACCGATTATTCAGCGGGAAATCACCGATGATTCAGCGGAGAATCACCGATGATTCAGTGTGGAATCACCGATGATTAAGTGGGGAATCGCCGATGTTTCAGCGGGAATCACCGATTATTCAGTGTGGAATTGCCGATGTTTCATCGGGAATCACCGATAATGCAGCGGGGAATTACATATGATTCAGCGTGGAATCGTCGAGAAATCACAGAGGAATCACCGAGGATTCACCGATGACTTACAGTTGACTTACCGTTCAATCACTGATGATTCCTCGTTGAATTATAGTTAATTCTCCTATGAATCATCGGTGATTTGGATGTGAATCATAGGTGATTCACAGGCGAATTAAGTATAATTCACCGAGGAATCTTCGACGAATTCGCATGTAAATCATCGGTGGTTCCACTGTGAATCATCGGTGATTCCACAGTGAATCATCGGTGATTCCTTGATGAATCGTCTGTGATTCCCTGCTGAATGATCGGTAATTCCCCGATGAGTCTTCGTGATTCCCCGATGAATAATCGGTAATTTCACATGAATTATCGGTGATTCCCCGGTGAATCATCTGTGATATCCCGATGAATGGTGCACAGATGAACGAACAGGAAGGGTGAAAACATAAAGTAGCTATCACTACTTAAAATAGATTCAGGACGCATTTTTGTTGCACAGATGGTAATTTGCCGAACCTCCTCTGCGCAGACATATAAACCATGGAACATATTGAGTGAGTGTCGGAACTTTAACCGGTAAACACGACGCAACTGATGAGGCTCTCGTATGGATAGATGGACTAAATGTCAACGTGTGAATTACATGAAGTCATAATGTTTTTGTTTGAGAATTTGTAGCAAAATGCAAATTTTCTAAAGTCATTTGCACAAATAAATAAATTACAAGAATGGGTCTCAGCGGCCAATTTACTGAATCATCAAATGAGGGGGACAATTTCTCTAAAACTCTATTTGTAACTCTGTAACTCTTTCAGAGCACTTTTAATATTTCCTCTGAAAAGTCTTTGTAACTCTTCTAAGTGGTTTCTCGCTCGTCATCGAATTTACAGAGAAATATTGTTGAGGTTGGACTTTCACAGGTGATCTCATTTTAATGGTTGGAAGAAACAATTGCGGAGCCTGTGCCTACCTCCTGAAGAAACAGGTAGAAGATATGGACAAATGGAACAAGTTCCTGAGTTTAAGGGAAAGGGAAAGAGCACCCTAAAAATGAAGAATATATTTGTCCTGTTTGTTGGGGAGAAGAAGTTGACAAGACTGAATCACAAATATTTGACTTACTCTTGAGCTATCGACATGTGGTTTGATGACGCCATTCTCTGCCAAGTCTAAAATATGAATGTGCGGCATAATTTGTCCTTTGAAAGCAATTTCTGCGATTTTTTGAATAACTTTTTTATTATGTGGATACCAGTGTTTCCTTTCTGTTTCCCGAAAGCCGTGAATAGCCTACAGCCAATGAAAGAAGAAAATTAAATTCTTCATCAAGATCTTTTATCACGACTTCTTACATCATCCCAATGGTCAAATTCATATTTTAAGCGCTTCATGTATGGATCAACTTCTTCTATTAAAAGTTTTTCCTCTTCCACCGACACAAAGTCGGGTAAAACGATAAAATCATTTAGAATACTTTCTTTTTCATTAGCAGGCCAGTTATCAACGAAGTCAATGTACTGTGGAGTTTTTGAAATTGTTGGACTAGTTGCAACCGACGAAGCAGCTGATTTGTTAAGTAACATTTGACTGATAAGAACTTTCAAATTTAAAGTCTCACAAACCTCTGCTTGCAGCAAAAACACCTTTCAATCGTCGGTTATTTACTAAATGTCTTAGGACCACCATCATCGCTTGATAAAATAATTATTTAGTCGCAAAAGTTAGACACACCGAAACAGAAAAAGCAAAACAAATATCTATAAGATTTGACAACTTATTGCCGATAACACAGCGAATCGATGAACGATAAGCAGGGCTGCTCTGAGGCATAACACAATCTAAGTTACCGTTTTGCTTTGTCTACCCCTGAAACTTGTCAGAAACGGTGACGTACGAGACATTTCTGTTTTGATTAAAAGTGTAATATTTATTTTGGAAACAAATTCGAATATTGTTACATTCCACTCGTTGTTCCGTTCATCAATCATTGTTTAATTAGTTGACACAATGCCACCACAAAGCGAGGGTCAAGAAGCCGTTGTTAAATCGAAAAGACCATCAGGTAAATTGATTTTTTAATTTCAAAAAGAACTACACAATACAATGGAGTCACACTTGATTAATGAATCATAAGCGATTGATTTTTACACCACTTTACACAGTTTTCTTTTCGCTCATGTTGAGCATAATCATTTCCAACGAAAAGAAATTTCAAGGCTTTCATACAAGTTTAACGAAGCATTGGGTCATTTCCGTTACATATCGATTGTAATAAAAGGTCTTGCAATTACCTTGTTTTTATGCATTGACAATATTCGACTATATTGACGTCGTTGAACTGCGATTATTCAATTAAATCTGATGCAAAGATGGTATTGAAGAAGGCATGACATACGCTGTGATTCGTTGATTCTAGGTGTGTTCATACAAATGCAAATCAAAGACCAGGTTATCGTTATCGACTCTTAGGGGCCGTTCATAAAGTATGTCAAGCTCTGAGGAGGGATGGGGTTTTCAGGCTTAGCGTGACAGAGTGTGATAGGAGGGAGGGGTCTGGACCCGTGTTACGTCACGCAAAATGTTTTACTGAAATTTACATTTTTCTTCAATTTTCATACTTTTTTTAATAACTCTAACCTCTAAATATATACAAATGAAGTGCATTCTGTAATTCTTTCAAATACTCGAAAGTGGCTTGACCGTTTGGCGCCGACCTTCATCGCTCGTGTGTAGCTGTTTGCTTCGCCAGGCACATAAGAGTGGAATCGTAGCTCAATCCATCTTGACTTTATTGTCAAGTTTTCAATTCGCATAGTAGCCGGCTGATTCCATCGGTACCGTAAATTGGGAACGGTCTTTCATCTTTTTCATTCTTTCAAAGTGATTCATAACAAAATGAGACAAAAAATGCCGTTCCCAATTTCAGGTCATCTACTTTGTAAAACTTTGCGAATTTGCTTGCGTTCGCCATTGTTTTCTATACAAACTGGTAACTTTTTTATAAAAGTCAACGAAAATACATTTGTGTACACTCAGTTTCTATAGCATTTACATTATTTACAACGGTAGAATGGTTCGTGGAATGAGCCCCATATTAATTGCTGTCAGAGTGATATACTCAAAGTTGTAACCGTCACAGTGACATACTCAAAGTTTTGACACCACGTAGCTTCGTTTTTTATGGCTGAAAGTACGCAGCCTAATATCAAGTTGAAAATTATTTTGCCGTAAACTACTCGCTACCGCCTACAACTTTCACTTAAATTACTTTTTGATGCCAGGCTACGTTTCGAACTTGGATGGAGTGATACTACCCTTATGCGATGCCAATTCACGATTCTAACTAACAAGAAAATTTGACGTCTTTGTGGAATTTCTATGGCTTTATGTGGTTATGAGTTACATTCTAAATGAAATAAAAATATAAGAAATAGGGGCATTCCACATTATTTTATAGGGGAGGCAGGAGGAATAGGAAATTTTTTTCTCAGGTAAAGATTGGCTCACATTTAGATATGGTGATTTTGCTTTGATTCGTTACTTTTTTAAGACAAACAATTCTAGCAATATATTTTTTGAACTTTTAGATTCTATATTTGTTATTCTTTTAATTAAAACTACGAAGTCTGTAAAAATTTGACCAATAAATTGTAACTTTAATCACTCTTACAAGTAGGATAATTTTCGAACTTATTTCGACCACAAAATTTACAGTTGGGTACGATAAAAATTTTCAACTCTATTCAAAAATTGAAAATTTGTTGCCGGAATTAAGGATCGGAATGGGTCGGTTCAGGTCGGACCTGTGACTTGAAACCTATTGACCTGAAATTTTCAGATCAGGTTCAGGTCGATATTTTCTCAACCTGAACCTGACCTGATCATGTCAGGTCGAACCTGAACCGACCTGAACCTGACCTGATTGACTTGATATCATTGGAATGCTTTGAATGTTCCACCAAGGAACGGGAATAAATTTTTATTTCATTTTTCATTAAACGCCCGCCTTTAGGGAGAACGATTTTTTTTCCAAAAGTTCAGTTTTTTCTTGTTAGAGGCCTTTCATAAAGCATGTTACACATAAATCAGACCCCCTCCCACCTGTCACACTATCTCTTCGATATGTGACAAAAAAATTTCATTCCTCGGCCAACGATAGAATTGACTTAGAGCACTACTTGAAATCTATTCCATAAGTTTTTTTAATGGTTCTTGTAAGGGGAACGTAACCACCTCGACAACATATTTTTTTAGGTTTAATGCACTGTAGGCTATGCACGGATCCACCTATGTAGGTTGTCGCGACCGCCCGATTCCTGATTTTTACATGAGAATTTTCGAAAACATCAGTCAGGGCGAAAACTGTATCCGCCTTTGCACTTTGCACAGATTTTTACTATCCGCATTGTTTAATGATATTTTCTGAATATAACCTGTGGGTTTCAAGTCAGGTTACAGGTCAACCTGAATAAATTTTTCAGGTTTCAGGTTAGACTCAGGTCGGACCTGAAACTCAAAATCAGATTCAGGTCAGTACTCAGGTCGTAACCTGACCTGAACCTGATCAGATCGACTTGACCTGTTCCGATATTTAGCCGGAATAACCGTGAGCTCTTCGAAATCGCATTAAAAAGGAATTGCCTCAGTTTATTGAACTCACATAAACTCACTCGCACAAACATGACCAAAGACCCGTACGTATCAGAATAGATGTGGCAAACAGAATATATGCGGCAAAGAGACTCGTGACTTGTGCTCGCTAGTCATTTTTTTTAGCGACGCTAACGCTAACGCTAGTTTCAAAAAATACTAGCGTCGCTAACTGATTCGCTAGTCTAAAAAAACTAGCGCGCTAGTAGCGGTCGCTAATTTTTCGCTAATAATCCAAAATCTGGAATAGAAAAAACACCAAAAATTTTTGAAAAACTGGCATTCGGTCGAAAATAAACTGATGACTGAACAGCGCCATATTTTAGCGATATGCGAAAATATGCGCTAATCGGATATTAGCGAGCGCTAATCGCTACTAGCGAGCAGTCTTGAATTTTAGCGTCGCTAGTGTTTAGCGACGCTAACCCAAATAAAAAATAACCACGGACGTAATATCCCCAAATTCCCGAGCAAAATAATCCTAACTTTAAAATGAAACATAACCAAAGACGCGTACGTATCAGAATAGATGTGACAAACAGAATAGATGTGGCAAAGTGACTCGAACGTACCTAAATATACAAATAAGCAAACAATCCAACGTTTTCTGTTCGTTTATAACTGTTAGAATTTCAAAGATCCATAGAAATTACCCTAAGTCAAAGGTCCTAGTACGTCTCAGACCATTCAATGTAGAAAATCTTTTATTTAAGGACTGGGCCATTTTCCTCTAAAACGCTCTAAAACTTTCTACCTATTATAGTTCTAGAGATATGGATCATCCCTCCTAATTCTAAAAGTGGTCATATCATAGGATTATGGCACTTTTACCCAAAACCCTGAAACACAGGCTCTCTAAAATTTTATTCTCTACAACTTTGCCTTTGAAAGCAACTTTCTACCTCTCATTGGTGACATCCTGCCCAATTATGGAAGTGGCCATATCCCAAAAATTGGGCCAAATTTCTCCAAAACTCTGAAACACTTGTTCGCTTAAATTTAATTTACTACAGCTTTGCCCTTCACAAAAAATCTCCAAATTGCATAGTTAAGGAAATATAGACGAAAAACTGTTTTCGTATATGTCCAAGAAACTCAATTTCGTCCATTCGATTGGTCCCAGTACCCAGACCCCTGACCCGATTCCCACAAAAATGTTTTCTCAGTTTTGTGACATCAAATGCTTTCATTTGACACCAAAATGATGAATTTTCGTGCTATACTTGCTGATGTAGCCGCTGAGCCGTACGGGCCACTTCTTCGACCATATCTCCGGAACTATTTGGCCGATTTTGCTCATCTTCGAACTGAATCATGGGAAGCATGTACCTGTCAGGGAAAAAAAGATTAGGCTGATCGGTTGAGCCGTTTGGAAAAAAGTGGAGACAGACGGACATTTTTTTATTGCTGATACGTCATCTCTAGACGATAATAGATGCATCCCCCCAACTCCCACCTCGATCTACTCCATGTTACAATAAAATTGTTTGTAGGAAACGTATAGCACCCTTTATACTTCGTTCGGGTACAAAAACTTGGAATATAGTTCTAGTAGTTACATACGTACTCACCTGTCGGTTTACTGTGGAAGTTAAGTCGTTTATGGAGGAATTGGCTAAAATCAAGGAAATTGCTGTAGTTAATGGTTTCTCTTTATCAATCGTTGAAAACATCGTCAAAAAACATTCGCCAAAATTGAAACTGAGGAATCTATCGACTTTCTTTGCTTCATCACAAGAAGCAGACAAAGTTGAAGCCGGTAAAATTCGGATTTGCTCCTCCTGCAACAAACAAAATTTAGTCGAGAGACAAGAAACACAAATTTTTCGATGTCAGATTTACCAGTTCCTTGAAACTTAAACAACTGCTGTGTACCGCCAAAGACAAATGCTTACCATTAGAAAAATCGGGAATCTATAAAGTGACCTGTAACATGTGTGGCTGTGTGTATCTAGGCCAAAGCACAAGCCAAGTAATATCACGTTACAAAGAACACATTGGCCACATTGAAAATAATAAGCCAGACAAATCATCAGTGGCATCACATGCTCTATGACAATTTCAAACTCGAATGCATGGGAGAGTTTGTACACTCAAAAATATGAAAATCCGGCTAAATTCATGAGCGTAGCTCAATCAATTCACCACTCTTCAATCTCATCTGATTACATTTGGTAACACAAAAGCCCCGAATCAAATGCACTTGCATCACCCACATCATCAACTAATAAGTCATCAGTAACAAATATAGGTCATAAATCACACATCAAACTCACCATTCTATTCTTTATACCTTTTCTTTTCATTTAATTATTCGTCAACTGGCCATTCGTGAGTTTATATGCTTCTGATAACAGATCTATTTTTTGTCTTGTTTCCTTAAATTCGATGTTAATTACTTAACTAATTGCACTTATAGGCGACTTAAATATGTGAAATATGTAAAATATTGTTTCGATGATTAGTCTCAGAAATTATTGTATAAATAGTATACGATTGTTAGTACTCGAAATATATTCCAAGTTTTTGTGAATAAATTTGTTTTATTTGCATTTTTTATTTGAATTTATTCACGAATTATTTTGTGAGTTCAATAAACGGAGGTAATTTCTTTTTAATTCGATTACAGTTGGGTAATTTAACTTTTTAAGAGTTTTGAATTGAATATTTTTTGTCTCCCGTAGTAATAAGTGAACGCTTTCGTTAGAAACTCTTATTTCAACTAAAATTAATATAATAAAAGAAGAGCGTTCTCATCTCTCCCAGATTATGTAAATGCTTTTCTTTGGTTATATAAACTTTATATGAAATAAGATAACACACAATTCTCAAAGAAAGCATCCACTTACTACTACCGCTACATGTCAAATCACATTGATGCGTTCCCTTATTTTTGTCAAATTCTTTATCCCGAACGACACAGTTCTATGAAACTAACTCGTTGAGAATAGGATCCTGTTCACAGTGAAGGTACCTGTGGATTTTACAGTTCAAAATATTTTTTTCGTTATAAAACAGGAATAGAATACATTCGCTTAGAATGCTTCTGTTATCGAAAACTGAGTGTATGCGAAGGAATTTGTGCTACATGTACGTGGTACCCCAACCGATGCTGACATTTTTGCACTGACATCATCATCATCATCAAACTTTATAGACCATTGTGACTTTTCAGTGTGAGGTCTTTATGACACAACCCCAGAATGGTGAACTATCGTCCTCCATGCCCTTCTATCGCATGCCAAGGAGATGATTTGTTCGCCCAGAGAAAGTCCCCTAACTTCTGAATCTGACTCATCTATTACGAATCTATAAACCTTCTCCTTGGTCTACCCCTTGGCCTAACACCCGTCATCCTTTTCGCTAGCCTCTTATTACCCATACTTTGACTGTGCCCGAACCAGCGCAAACGACTGACCTTTGCCGCTCCTTCTACTCCACGAGATATCCGCAGTCAACACAACTCTCACTGCCGTAAAGACTCGTTGGCCTGAAAATTGATCTGTGGATAGCTAATTTCGTTTCGGTACCTAATTGCTTTTCGTTGAATACGTGCGACTTCAACTGACTCGCAACAGCGTTTTCCATTTTCCTCCTTTCCTCGAATACCCTCCCCGGTAAAAATGGTTCCTAAGTACTTGAATTTAGAAACCTGCTCTCCCTCCTCCCAAATTAAAGCGCAAGCAATCTCGTGATGAGATTTGCCGACATGAATAACCTTAGTTTTCCCTACAGTTATCTTCATCCCGTTCTACTCACATGCAGTATTCAGGCAGTCAATCCAACCCTGTGAATCCCTGGTATTATCTGCTGACAATTAAGTCATCCGCATAGAGCAGGATTTCCATCTCAAACTTTCCCTGCAAGTTTGTCCATGGAAATTGTGATCAGAAGCGGGGAAAGACAACAAATCTGACGAACGCCCTCATTAACCTTGAAAGATTCGCTAATTTCGCCGTCTATTCCTACCGTGGTCTTCTTCCCTGAATATATTCCCTTAATCGAAGACAGTAAACTCCCATTGATACCGTACTCTCTAAGAACTCCGAACAGCTTCTACCTTGGTTCCCCGTCGAATACCTTCTCCAAGTCGATGAAGCATACACGCAAAGAAAAGTTATGTTTGCGGCATTTATAACGACACTATAATATAATTTGTAATCATACGAAATGTAAAATTAAAAATTATATTCGCTGTCAATATAGAATTGTAACGTCTGGCATATTGACTGAAATTATAATCTATATTGGGTGTAGGTATAAGTCTCTGTTCTTTTCATAAAGCACTTCGATAGTCTGCCTGAGACAGAAAATCTGATCCTGATCCCCCCGCAGAGGCCACCACCCTGAATCTCATCCAGTACACCTTCCACTGTGCTCCTAGCCCGGTCCACAAGTACACTCGCGTACACCTTACTTACAACGCTCAAGAGCGATATCCCGCTGTAGTTACTGCAATCGGAGCAATAACGCCTCCTACAAAGCCATTGGATCCCACCTGATCCGCTATACTTAATAAATTCTGTCCTGATTTCATCCAGCCCTGCGGATATTCCTGACTTAAATATGCTGACCTTGCGGGACACCTCATCCAGTGTAATTCCCACAGTGAACTACAAAATTATTTTCAACCGTTTTGAACCTTTTCTCAGCAAAATCGCTCATGACATTGCCGCAAGATTGACTTTATGCCTCAAAGGCTTAAAATAAAACCTAAAAAATAATTGTGTTTATGTGGTCAAAAAAAGTCGCCGTTACTTACCCAATGTGGGATTGTGTGTGAGAAAATTTGTGTTCCATTCAATGTGTCGTTTGCATTTGAAACACTCATACTCTACTAGGCTCACATAACGTTTACACACACTATTTAAAATTAAACATTTTAGATTAGGGTGGGTCGAATTTTGCAACAACACAGCGGTTTTCAGTTGTAGGTCGAATAGACAAACTATTTTGCATCATTAATTTTTTTTATCCGACCACTTTTGAATATCACACAGCCAAAAACCATATTTTTTTCGAATTTTGAGGTGTCTTTCACAGCGAGTTGTCACACAATCGCCCGAAAGTACTTTTTCCTGAAAGCCCTATACAACAGCTTTCCAACGATATCCCATTTCAAAGGGTCGGACGAAATTTGTATTTTTAGTGATAATTATTTCATAGAAAAAATCTCAGTACGCCCTAATGACATAATGATCCAGCAGCGCCAAAATTCAAATTCCCAACCGAATTGTCCAAAAGAGCTATCGTTAGAAAGAAACAGTCAGAAAGAAACGGAGAAACAGTCATGAAACATTTGAAGTCCCTCGCCCTCGCAGAGAAAATTGCAACTTTGTTTTCTATTTTCTCCCCTTGTCATGAAAATAGCTATTATTGCATAGTCAAAGAGTCATAAGATTGTGCAACGTTTCTTTTTACATATTTGTATCACAAAACCAAGTGTTACATGTACAAAATAAAAGCAAATACGTGCAAGACGAGAGAGATAAAAGAAAAATTAAAAAGTTGCATAAGCTTATGATTCTCTCTCTGTATTTCTTTACGATTCCGAATTACATCATAACGTTTTAGTCGGGTTCTTAGATATCTTAGATACTTAGCAACTCCTACTCTAAAACGAGTTTTCTGTTTATTAAAGCCACCAATCATTTATTGCACGAGGATCAAGCTCGAATTGCTGCTGATTGATTTGTATTTTCGGGACGTTTGTTTTCACCAAAACAGATTCACTTCAACCAACAAATTTTCACGTCAAGGCCTGACCTAATTTCCTCAGACTGACGTAATTGAAGAGATTCACTATCTCGTACTATTCGTGAATCTACAGCGAAAGTAGATATTAGGCGGCAAAAATACGTGCTACCTAAGAAATGAAAAATCGAGAATAAAGTCAAATTGCCGATAAACTCGCGTGTTCATATTTTGACGGCTATACGATAGGCGTAACCTTCAATTGAATGGTAACTATACAAATTACCTAATTCCACCAAAAAAATCAAGTTTGACCGAAATTCTCGTATGGTTAATGGTAATTTGTTGACTGCGTTGTGTATAATAATGTAATGATATGTTTCCATTCAACAGATCCTTCTAATCTAATTTCAAACGGAAAATCATAAGATAAGAACCGCACGATCCCCTCAACGTCTGTAACTTTTCGTGGAATTTAATGAATCTGATAAAACTCAATGACCTTCAGTGAATTTTGCGGATTTGTATCAAATTAAAGATTACGTGCTTATCGAATTGAAAATCGCTCAAAAGGCAAAATTATCAATTTCAATTTTTTTAAGGTGAAGTTACTTTGGTCGATTTCAGAAGACAGCCTGGTGTCAAGAAAATTCCTATGACAATATTAGATGAGAAACGAGTACATTGATGTTACAGTCGGTACCCACTCGACAGGCTGCGTACTTGAAGAGTATGAGTGGCTCTATAGAAGGCAGCATGATGCCGAAAATCAGTTTATGTCATTGAAATTGTAAAGAAAGTGTCAATGTAATGCCGTACAATATTAATGTTTGCGTGTTCCACCGATTTCAATCCAAACTGTTCCAAGCGTCACATTGCACCTAGAGGTGTGCGCCGGTCTCAGTAGCTGTCACAAAATTTCTAAAGCATTGACCGGCGCACACCTCTAGCTGCAATGAGTTGATAAAGTACCTAGCCGTTGAGGATTGAAATCGTTGGAATACGCTTAAAGATTATTATTGTACTGTAGTACCGTGACACTTTCTTTAATAAAGAATATTATATGTCATATAAATTTCAATTCAGCACCAGGCTGCTACTGCCCTCTATATTTACAATATTCAAGAACATCTTGAGTACGCATCCTTCTGCCGAGTTGAAATACATATGACGTAAAGTACTCGTTACTGCCGTTACGATGACTTCAACATATTTTTTGGTACCTGGGCTACCTAAACTCATCAAGTAGGCAGCTGAGTTTCAACCGAGTGCATAGTAAACTGTACTGGTTTAACACTCCAACATTGTCGTGGGAACTTTCTTGGCACCAGGTTGCTCAGGTTGAGATTTAGACGTCTGTTTGTTGCATTTTTTCTCCATAAAAATGTTCTACAAGATGATGACATAACGAGTTCATACAACAAACAAGGGACCAGTCTACTGTATGATCCTCTCTATTTCATTGTCGTCTTTTCATGAAGTAAAGTTGCAACAAACCAACGTAGCTTTAAGCAAAAAAAATTCAATCGAAAAATAATAAAAAATTATAAAATTAATTTTTCACTAGCTCATTTCAATCGAAAAATAATAAAAAAAATATAAAACTAATTTCCCATTAGCTCATGGGAAATTATTTTATATTTTTTTATTATTTTCGATTGAAAATATTTTTTGTTTAAGGCTACGTTGGTTAAAAATGACCTCTGTTTGTTGCAACCTTATTTCATGAAAAGGCGACAATGAAATAGAAAGTATCCCAATCCCTCTCCCAGCCTAACCTCCTTATCTCCATATAACTTCCTTGTCTCCGACAACAGCCTAATCTCCACCTAACCCCTTTCCTTCCACCTAACACCTTTCCTTCCACCTAACACCTTTCCTTCCACCTAACACCTTTCCTTCCACCTAGCTTTCTTTCCAACATCTACCAGAGTTACAACCACCTCGAGTATTACATCATTAAATCATCATCATCATCAACATCATGTGGAAAAAATTGAAATCTGGTCGGAAGAAAAATAGCATTTTTATCACAAGATGGCAGCATCGTCTTGAGGCAATTAGTGTTGTAATATCGCGCCTTCAAACATTCGACAAAGAGCGTTATTACAGTGATCTTTTTGGGAAGTTTGATAATTCAAAGCAAATTTGGCGTGCGATTAATAAACTTATTGGTAGTGATAAACAGCGCAACACGAAACTCAATATTAAACAGAACAATCTTCCTGTTGAAGATAAGCGTGTAGCCTTTCTGTTAAATGATTTTTTTTGCTGAAATTGGCGCTAACCTGGTGGCTGATTTACTGGATGCAGATGTTTCTGACTCTTAAGTTTGGTACCCTATCTGACAACAGTAACTCCATTTTCATGAATTGTGTTTCTCATTGTGAGTTTTCGAACTGGATCCAATCCTTGAATATTAATAAAACACTTGGCTGTGATATTATGTCTGTGATATCTGTGAAATGCTGTGATCTGTTTATATCACCTGTTCTGGCGGACATCTACAATTTATGCCTGTCTTCTGGCAAATACCCGGATTCTTTGAAGGAAGCTAATGTCACGCCGGCTTTTTTAAATCTGGTAATTCATCGGATGTTGCCAATTATAGGCCAATATCTGTTTTGCCAGTTATGAACAAAATCTTTGAGAAACTGATATCTTCAAGCATTGTAGGTTTTCTCAACTCTTCTAGTTTCTTTTACTGTAAGCAGTATGGATTTAGATCCCTCAGTGGCACTTACATAGCGCTATTCGAGTTAGTTGACTATATCTCTTTCCATGTTGACAAAGGCAAAGTTGTTACTGGTCTTTTTCAGACCTTTCTAAGGCCTTTGACACTGTCAACCATGCGTTATTATTGGAAAAGTTATCAATTGCTGGAATAAGAGGTTTGGCGCTGGATATGGTTACTGATTATTTGAGCAATAGGTTTCAGCGTGTTGTGGCGAATGGTTGTGAAAGTCCTTGGCTGAGGGTTAATTTGGGAGTTCCTCAAGGTAGCGTTCTGGGGCCACTCTTCTTCTTGATCTTCATCAATGACTTCCATCTTCTAAAGCTAAAATCGCCGCCTTACTTGTTTGCAGTGCAGATGACTCTAACATTTTTTCCACCTCAATTTCCTTTGCTAACAATATAGAGGTTGCAAATGATGACCTGAAACTGCTCTCAGACTTTTCTGATGCAAATAGACTCACGGTGAACTTGAAAAAAAGTGATGTTGTTCATTTTAGACCTATGCGAGTGAAAATAGATACTTCTTTGAAGATTGAATTAAATGGTATTGAGATCAAGCCTGTAAAATCTGTAAAATATCTTGGAGTGTTACTAGATGAGCATTTGAGTTGGAACTTTCATATCACGAATCGAATCTTTGCTCTGAAATTTCTGGGAAGATTGGTGTGTTGCGTAGACTACGTTCATTTTTGCCTACTAAAGTGCTTGAGTCACTTTATTACTCTTTAATCCATTCCCGTTTATCCTACTGTGTACGTACGTGGAGTTGTGCAAATAAGAGTCTGATCGAAAACCTCGTTAGGAAACAGAGAGTCATTCATAAGCTGCCCTACAGGTACCCTTCAAAGGAACTTTATTCTGACTAATGTTCAAAAATTTTGACCGTTAATAAACTATACGTTAGTGCTGTTTGTAGATTTGTGTTTGGGTACCACCAGAGGCTTATGTCACCATACAGTGAAATTTGACAAACCAACTCATAGATATCGAACGAAAGGATCTGCGCTTCTCTACATTCCGTTTTCAAGATCTGTTTTGGGTAAGCGCAGAGTAACTGCTGCTGGAGCAAAGTTGTTCAACTTATTACCGCTTGAAATAAGAACTTCACTCACACTGTCACAGTTTTGTCGTTCCTTGAAACTACATTTGATTACGAATTGAAATTTTCTTGAATTTGTATGGCCAGTTCAGGAGTTTATTTTTATTGATTATGTTTGTTTATTCTACCCTGGCACCATGACCTCCTGTCATCCCCACCATTGACCGACTTGTAGTGAGATATAAACCTTCCCTATTTGATTAATGTTTGAAATCTTTGGATTTCTTTTTGATTTTTCTGTTGATATTTCATTGATATTTAATTTCAATATCTATATACATACCATTATCCATTACCGTTATGTTACCCCATTCTGGTACGTTAATTTGTGTAATTTGAGTTTACCATAAGCCCCGTACACATTGTACGGGTATAAAAAATTGTTTTATTGGTTTTGTGAGCTGTGTGGCTTGGCATTTATAATTAATGCATAACACTCGTACAGTTCGTTCCATATTTTATAGTTAATGGAAGTTGGTAGAATATTCGTACAATGTGTACACATATCCTCGTTAAAAAAACATCAAACCGAATACCTAACTAGTCTCATGCCAAATCAATAACATTACAGTCATTTCAGTAGGCTCCGTACAATTCACATCGGTTGATTTCAATTGAGTATACACAGCTTTTCAATTTCCCATTAGCTCGCCGTTAATTATTTACCTTGCGAATATGTTTGAGTGAAAATCACGTAACTTAAAATTGCGCTCTTTTCTGCTAGTCGATCAATAGTGGTCATAGCGTTTAAAGACTTGTTCAGCACCGTCTGTGTGTCGTACTCGTCGTTCGCATATTCCTCTTACAGCATGACGACCTCGTTTATATTTGCTTTATGTAAAATAATTGTTCCAACGATTCAAAGAATCGCTTTTCACTAAGTTAAGCGTTTCATTTCTGTGCAGATTCTGCGTTCAAACAGCAACGTTTACCAGCATGGCAGCCGATGCTAACAGCAGGAACTGTTCTGCCCACCTTCTTTATTATTGGAATTGCATTTATTCCGATTGGCGTGGTGTTGTTATACTTTTCGAATGAGGTAGGTGAACACATCATTGATTACACGCTCTGCAACAAAAAGGGAACGAATCAAACGTGTGCCGACATCATTTTTGCCAATGCATCTGAAGACTGTATGTGTGAAATTGACTTTGAATTGAAAAAGGATATGGTCGGTGCGGTTTACATGTACTACGGACTGAGTAATTACTATCAAAATCATCGACGCTACGTAAAATCGCGAGACGATGATCAATTATTGGGGAGACTAGGTACACCCTCACCTGATTGTGCACCATTCCAATTTACCGACGATGGCACGCCGATTGCACCGTGTGGTGCTATTGCAAATTCTTTGTTCAACGACACTTTAAAAATTCAAAACAAAGAAACTGCAAAAATGGTTCCACTGTTGCGTACTGGAATAGCATGGCCATCTGACCGGAACATCAAATTCAGGAATCCACCTGGAGATCTTCAAGAGAGTGCGTTGTCAGGTTAGTGGTTGTGATGGAGGAAATTTCATGTTCTCCATTTTATAGAACTTAGAGATTTCGCTAGACCGAAGGCTTGGTCCAGAAATCTATGGGATTTGGACCTGGTGGAACCGGCTAATAACGGATTTCAGGTAAAAATCGTGGCTGTTCGTTTGGAAATCTGGATAATAATGTTGTATTTCTAGAATGAAGATTTAATAGTTTGGATGCGTACAGCAGCTCTGCCAACTTTCCGCAAACTCTACCGTCGTGTCGATCACGGACAAGACAATTATAACGATGGATTGAGACGTGGAAATTATACTTTGATAGTTTCATATTGTAAGTATTTTTTCTCCCCCTAGTGAGGACAAAACCTTATTCCTTATAATTTCCTAACTGCGAGTTGTGCTGCAATCTTTGCGCCTGTGTAACTTAGAAAATCAACCAGATCTGATCAAATTATGTTCCTCATTCCGGATTTTCAACGGGAATTTTATTCACCATTTACGTTTTCCGTTACAGCCTATTCCGTTGCCGATTTTGATGGATCGAAGAAAATGATCCTGTCAACCACATCCATTCTTGGTGGCAAAAATCCATTTTTAGGCATCGCTTATATTGTCGTTGGCTGTGTGTGTTTATTGTTAGGTGTCATTTTACTATTAATTCACCTCAAGTTCAGTAAGAGGTAAGTTTCACACTTTTTTTCGATTTAAATTGTAAAACTAGGGGCCGGTATACAACACAAAGTGACAATAATTTAAAAACTATCTGTGTAATTGTAACGGAAATGCATGTACTCAAAAGCTAAGTTTTGATTGGTTTTCCGACGACTCGATTGCATTAAGTTGTCTAAAGTGATCAGAAATACGGTAAGTTGGTACGCCTGTGACGAGTTAAAATGTGTATGTCAAAAATGAAGTTCAACATCCGTGCAACCAATACGTCAAATGCTATATGATTTTGCATTGTCTTCTGACATTCTGATTGCATACATGTTTAATGTCATTGGACAATGTCAACGGACATACGCATTCTACCTCGTCGCAGGCGTACCAACTTATCATTTCTCTGAAAGTGATCGAAATGAGATCTCGCGAGATAAGACGAAGTTCGGCTCTTGTACGTTGTACGGTGTGGAACAAAGGACTTGAACTCCCAGCCGCAGGGGATATGAAAGTGCGCCAAAACTAAACGGTCTTACGTCCGCACAAGATGTGTGGTATGGGATTGTGTAATACGACGTTAACTCTTCTGACGTTAGTCGAAGAACCTGCCATTCGAGCGTTACTCACGTTACACTCTAGCTATATCTCAGAAACCACATCAGCTACAAAGTTTGTATGTTCCACAATATTGTTGGAATGGACGAACTCAATAAAATTGGTCTCTTGCATCCAAGATATTTAAGAAGGAAAGTCGAGTGTAATGTGTGTAACGCCGAAAGGCCTCTCAAAAAAGCGTTGCGAACGGATCGGATTAAATCTCTCCGAATTACCGACGTAAAGGGTAAGTTCAGCGGCTACGAGCCCCGAGCTAGTTACGATCCTTTCTTTTGTTCTTTTTTTTTTGAGAACAAAGGAAAAGCCAATAAGAGCTCGTAACTAAAGCAATTTCTAAACAGGCTCGTGACTAGTGTTTTCGCCCAATTAGTTGCCATTCCACAGCTGTATGGTTTCTTTTATTGTCAGTGTTCGCAGGCGCTATTAGGTGCGTACTTTCACAAAATTTAATTTTTTTCATGCAAAAGGCGGCCCAAACTCACTCACTGCTAGATCCTGCCGCATAGTAAAATACAGAAGAACCCTTTTCTCTACTACCATTTGGTTGTGGAATCGTCTTCCTTCTTATGTTTTCCCTTTCCAATACAATCCCCAAATATTCCATAAAAATATCCATTCCAATTTCTAGTCCGTTCTGATTGGTCAGAAAAAGAGGCCTCGCTCGCTTCGCAACTTTTGATTCTGTTGTTGTGTTGATGTTTGTTGTGAAAAACGTGGAACCAATTTTTTTTTTTTTTTTTGGAAAATGGAGAATAGATTTTCCGGCCGATTATTATGGATATTTTATGGATTATTCCATGAGCCCCCAAACATCAAAATCGGTTGGAATTTAGCCAAGATACGGGTGTCCAAAGTTGACTAATTTTCCATGTCACTTTTTAGAAAAATTGTAACACCAGCGCCACCTTGCATCATGGAAAAATAAGTTCTTTTACAAAATGTCGGCATTAATAAGAATAGATGGTGAAAATAGTGAGGCTTTCGAGGTTAATGAGGGCGTTTGTCAGGGTTGTTGTCTCTTTCCTTTTCAGTTTATATTTTTTATGGACAAAATCATAAAGCAGTCCAATTTGTAGGTGAAATTAGAATTGGGGAAACAAATCATGAGGATGCGGATGACTTAACTCTGTCAGCGGGTGATGCCAATAATTTGCAGAAGGGGATTGACTGCCTGAATGTTGCATGTGAGGAGTACGGGATGAAGATAAGTGTAAAACAAAGGTTCTGCATGTCGGCAAATCTCGGAAAAAGGTATCTTGTAGTGTAAATGAAGAGCAGTTGGAACAGGTTTCAGAGTTTAAATATTTAGGGTGCATTTTTTCAGAGGATGGCAACAAGTTAATTAGGGAATTTGAAGAAAGGAGAAAAATTGGAACGCAGTGGCCAGTCAGTTGAGGTCGCATGTTGGCTCAATCATCAGGCCAACGATTTTATATGGTGGTGAAAGTTGGGTGGACTGCATGACCTGGAGGTTTCTCATATGAAGGTTTTTAGGAGAATAGAATCGGAGGGAACAATCATATCAGGAAGGACAACATCATGGAAAATTTAGGGGTTACGTCAGTGGAAGAGACGATAAGGGTTAGTCGTCTGCGATGGTACGGCACGTTCAGAGAATGGGTGGTAAAAGGCTGCCAAAAAGGATATTGAATGCTCAGGTCCCGCGTGTGAGCCCTCGGGGTGGGCCAAGGAGAAGGTTTATAGACTCAATTAAATCAGATTTAGAAGTTAGTGGACTTTTTTGGGCGTACAGACCATCTCATTGGCACAGTATTGGAGGATATGGAGGAGGGTGGATCACCGGACGTAAAGACCTCAAACCGAAAAGTATAAACGTTCTATAAAGTTTTATGATGACAAAATGTCGACAACTGATCATTCTATTCAGGGAAGAGGATAGTGATGAAAAATATTCATTGGTTTGGCAGATACTTTAATTTTAACTTTTTCATATAAATGGCTCTTACGGCCAATGGCTCTTTCCAAAAAAAAAAAAATTTGCTTCCACATTTCTTCACCAGAAAGAACGTAGGATTTCAAAAAAAAATCAAAAGTTTGGAAGCAAGTGAAATGAACGGACTCCTCTATGGCAAGTCCGTGGTTAAAGGACATTTTGAATCTCTAACCGGACCTATGTGCAGCTAACGTTTCCCAGCTCATTACTCCTACAGTTCTCAGCTTGGCAAAAGTTGCATCTTACCATCTGGATTTTGGTCGCCCTGCCTTTCGGTTTGGTTTTTAGAAGTTTCTTCTTGAATTGCAAGTCTCACATCTCACTGTGTTTTAGTTGCAAGCTTTCCTCTCCCCTTATCTCCCACTTTCCCTCTTAAAGTGAATAAACAAAACATACTTACGTTAATGTTGTATACCGCCCTAAATATTTATTGGTATGTTCAGCTTCAGCGGAATGTGACTTATGATGTTTTTCACTTTATAGCACTACAGAAATGATCAACGTTAATCAACGAACTCCTTACACATAGTAGCCTTCTGTAGTTATTTCATCAGGCCAGAGACTTTTTAATCCAATTTGAAAGTGTTACTCAAAGACGCCGAAGTTTTATGTGAACAGAATCTATAATATTGTTGTTAATCGTCGAAGGAAATTCACCCAAAAATTTTATTATTTAGTTAAATTACAAATTGTTAAAACTGTAGGAATTTTATTTTGAATTTGAAGAGAAGCTCGCCTTTGTATGTAACTGTCTTATGCTTTGAATGTCAAAAAAAAAAAAAAAGAAAAAGAAAATTTAATTCTGTAAATACATCATTGACATTAATCTATTTCTATTGCCCCAACACTGCACCTACTTTTAACTACAACAAATCGATAAAGAAATGTTTTATATTTATTAGTAATTTTAATGCTAGTTTTGTTAAATTTTTGTTGTCAACTCTGAAAAGCAAGCACAACGCTATTTTTGAAATACAAGTCGCACTTTAACATGACTAAAAATTGGTTGTTTTATTTTGGAACAATTCCATACGGAAGCTGAGCACGATTGCAGATACACTAATTGGTGTGTCATCATTAGGAAACTTCAAGAATCTTCAGCTCTTTAGTTTGGAACATAAACTCTAAAAACGGTAATTTTCTGGATTCTGGAGGCGACGTGGATGAGAAAATGTGTGTGAGTGAATTGGAATTATTCCTTAGTTGGAATTGAGGACAACAAAGCGACCCAACTCGGGTTCGAGACGCGGACTATAGTTTGGCAGCCAGACGACTAACCCTTGCCGTCTCTTCCCCTAAATTTTCCGTGATGACGTCGTTCCTGATATGATTGTGCCACTGGTCCCTCCGATTCCCCTTTGCTGTTCTCTCTCATATCAGAATTCCCTAACTAACTTGCTATCCCTTGAGAAAATGCATCCTCAATATTTAAACTCCGAAACCTGTTCCAACTGCTCCCCATTTACACTACGAGATACCTCTTCCCGAGATTAACCGACATGCACGCACAACCTTTGTTTTGCTTAGACTTGTCTTCATCTCGTACTCCTCTCACATGTAACATTCAGGCAATAATCCGCCGTTACAACCAGTCCAGGTCAGAGGCTAGATCATTTTATTTTACTAGTTCCGCAATATTTTGTGAGCTTTCGCTCATGGATTCTTTTTAGGGATCCTTTCATTACCGAAGCTTTTACTGAGTCAGTGGTAAATTGCACACAAACCTAGTGCCATCTGTGATGTACTAGGTGCGGAAACTAGTGGGGCTTAGAATGCAGGCTTGCCCCAACACATTACCGGAAGGCATTTTGTGGACCACATTGTTAACGTGAATTCCGAACCACGCCTAACGGTAGCTTGTATTTTACCATTAGGATTTCTTCTGGTGCTATTTATATCTCCGTCTAAAGTTAGACTCAGATAAATATTTGTACACAGAATTCATCGAACATGGGTGACGTCATATTTGCCTTTCTTCTATGTACGATTTGTTGCGGCACCCAAATTATGAAGCCCGGGTGTGCCTAGCAACGTTACTTCCATGCTATACATTGAAGAAAAATCCTATACAACATTTGTCCTCCAGTACGTTCTGGTAGCTAACCCGTTCCCTTATCCCCACTTCCACTTTCACCTGCAAATTGACCTGCTTGATGATTTTACCCATGAAAATTATAAACAGAAAAGGAGAGACAACAACCCTGAAGAACTTCGAAAGCCTCACTAATTTCACCATCTCTTCTTGCCACAATCCTGCTCCCTGAATCAATGCTTTTAACAGCGTCCAATAAACTTCCATTAATTCTGTACTCGTTAAGCATCTCGAACAGGCTTAGTCTCGGTACCCGATGAAATTCCTTTTCTAACTCGATTAATATTCCTCTCAAAGAGCTTTTCTATAGCTTGCCTGAGACAAAAGGTGCGATCCTGACAACCTCTCAGAGGTCGGAAACCACTTTGAGCCTCGTCAAGAACCTCTTCCACAATAACCCTAACCCAATCTGCAAGAACACTCGCATGAACCTTTCCAACCACGCTCAAAAGCGAAATCCCTCTGTGGTTGCTACAAACTTTACGATTGCCCTTCTTCAAGGCCGCAGAAATAACAACGAAGTTCCAGTCAGCAGTCACGACTGAGGACTTCATGGCTAAATTAAAAATCCTACCGAGCAATTGAATCCAACCTGGCCTACTATGCTTAATAAATTCTGTCCTAAATTTTGTCTACACCTGCGAATTGTCCTGCCTTGTCAGTTTGCTGACCTTTCGAGACACCTCCTCTAATGTGATTTCCTTCTCGTCCTACGAGCTAGGATGTTTCCCTATCAGGTTCTACTTCCGGATTAACACATGCAAATAGATCCTTCCAAGTTTCCAGGACTTCACCCTTATCTGTATTTAACTGACCATCTTTACCCAAAATGCTCCCGCATCCCTTTTTTCAACTCCACGCCTAATATTCTTAATCTTCGATCAGGATTTTTACGCCTTCCTCCTTCTTCCAATTCCTCGCCGAACTTCCTACACACCCGGTCCTTGGATTCCTTAATTGCAGGTTTAACGGCCTGCCTACATGCCTTATAAGCCTCTTTCTTGTCATCCGTCTTATACTGTAACCAGATCAAATAATGCTCCAGCACAGCCTTTTTGATATCGGCGTTCCACCAACCCGTTTTTTCGTTTCTACCCCCGCCCCGCTCGAGACACTGCCGATACATTCCTCAGCTTCTCCGAAAACAAATCTCTTAAAATTTGCCCATTCAGCCTCAATGTCCCCGCAGTTTGAAGGAAGCCACTCAAAACCTTCAATGAATTTTGCCACACAATAATAAATACATACCTGAACTATACTGCGATTGCGATACCCAAGTTAACTTTTGTCTCCCATGTATCGTTTACGTATGTCCGTGGGTGAATTTTGTGGGAAAAATTGAATTAGTATCCCATAAAATGCGGAAAGTTATTAATAGTAAGTAATTGATAATAGACCAACCTAAGTCCCTAAGGAGAGGCTTCGGACCCATACTTTCGTAGACAAAAAAGTTTGGCTTTTTTTCTCTACAATAATGCAGAGAAAACCTCATCATTTGAGGAATACGCATGAAAAAACACCAAGTATTGTGCAGTGTAGTAGCGTAAGTTGGGCCAACACTAAGTACCCTAGAGCCCGGATCACTCAACCAATTTTCATTAATTTTTATTCGTGATTTCTGGAAGTCCATCTTTTATGCAAAACCTTGAAGAGCGATTTTGTCCAAATTCAATCCCGTACTCAATCAATTATCTTTTAGAAAAAAAGGACTTGGAAAATCGGATAAGATTTTCCCGATTTATGTAAGCCCTAGTAGAGACTCAGTTTTGGAGCCCTAGCTGAATCCAAAAGTTAAAAATCAAAAACGTTTTTTCCAGACCTTTCAAACAAAAAATAAATTTATGAAAATATGAAAAGATTTATTCAGAGAAAAAAAGTTATTGACAATCAGTTGAGTTTTACTCGATTAATCGTGTTGACGGACAGCCAATTTTGCATTTTTCTCTTATTTAAACCCTGAAACGAAAAAGTAACCAACTCCGGGGTCGAAATTCGACTGGCTACAAACGTCGTTCTAGACCCCTTTTCGAAGAACTTCGTTCTTTGCACAGGTCTAAAAAGAAGTAAGAAAGTTTGAAGAAATTAATAGGGAAGTAGCATCATTATCTTCATCAAACTTTATAGACCGTTTATACCTTCCGGTGATCTAGGACCACGCTCTTCCGTACCATACCATCCTCTGCCAAAGAAATGGTTTGTTCGCCCAGTGAAAGTCACCTCACTCCTAAATTTGATTTAATTTGTTCTCTAAGCCTTCTCTTTGTTATTGCTTGTAAATTGTTTATTCTTTCTATCTCTCTGTCTTTCCTTGTATAATATAAAACCCAAAATCACTGCTCTTCACCGCACTTCACTACAGTTCGCTACACTTCACTACAGTTCGCTACACTTCACTACAGTTCGCTACACTTCACTACAGTTCGCTACACGTCACTACAGTTCGCTGCACTTCACCACAGTTTGCTACATTTCACTACAGTTCGCTACACTTCACAACAGTTCACTACACTACACTTCACTGCAGGTCGCTACACTTTACTACAGTTCACTACACTACACTTCACTACATTTCACTACATTACACTCCACTACAGTTCGCTACTATTCAGTATATCCGTTGCAAAATTTGTTGACTTACACCTTCAATCTTTCTATGTTTCTGTTTCATGCAGAGAATCCAAGCTCGACTCCCGTCGGTTTATACAGAGATGCTTCATGTTTCAAATACCTACTCAGATGCGATAGAAACAAATAAAGGAAGAAGAAATTCCTGCAAAAATACACTGTTTTTAAGTTCGCATGGGAGCTTTTCGAAAAAGAATAAATTTGGCTGTAAAAAATAACCACGGACGTAATATCCCCAAATTCCCGAACAAAATAATCCTAACTTTAAAATGAAACATAACCAAAGACCCGTACGTATCAGAATAGATGTGACAAACAGAATAGATGTGGCAAAGTGACTCGAACGTACCTAAATATACAAATAAGCAAACAATCCAACGTTTTCTGTTC
>CM055403.1:151522586-151552312 GCA_029228625.1 Pseudolycoriella hygida
TACTTAGTGACGACTGACCTATTAATAGCGAATAGGGGAAAAAACCAACTTTTGCCAACTCGGCTAGAAGGGAATGCATAGATGTTACTATGGTATCCTGCAGCGTGGCGGAGAGAATTCACTCATGGGAAGTGGCCGATGAAGAAACCTACTCAGATCACAAGCTGATTAAGTTTCGTCTTAGTGGGTCATTTCCGGGTAGAAAACCGTACAGGAACCCGAGAAGGACAAATTGGGACTCCTACAGGAGAGTGCTAACGTTAAACAACAAAGGAAGCGTTGGAAGAAGCTAATCAAGGGCTTACAGCAGCAATGTTGAAGGCATATCAATTGGCATGCCCCCTATCTTATCCTAAGCCGCTCTATAAGAACCATAACTGGAGTAAAGCCATAGAGGCAAAAAAGCAGGAACTCAGAAAGGCATGGAATAGGGCAGGAAAGGGATCGAACCAAGAAGAAAATAGGGCTACTTACAAGACCCTCCTAAAAGAGTACAAGGAAACCCTAGTCAAACACAAGGAAAAAACTAAAGAAAAATTCTTTGAGGAGGCAAACTCGATACCGGCTTATGCGCGTGTTCATAAAATTTTAGCGAAAGACCCTGCCGTTCAGGTAGGATCCTTGCTAAAACCAGATGGAAATTACACCGCAAACGGTAAAGAAAGTGCTGAGCACCTCCTTGAAACTCATTTCCCGGGCAGCATTCAGGGTAAAAAAGAACCTGATCCATAACTTTTAAATAGGGGTACACCTAGTAGGGATAACTGAAAGTTCGCCGAAAAGGTAACAGAGAAAGGAAAAGTGAAATTTGCGATCCACAAATTTCACTCTTTCAAGTCCGCGGGACCAGATGGAATCTTTCCAGCCTTACTAAAGGAAGGAATGGAACTACTTCTCCACCGATTGGTTGGTATTTTTAAGAGTTCCATTGCACTGACTTATATACCCAAAGATTGGGAAAGGGTTAGAGTTGCCTTTGTACCCAAACCTGGGAAAATGAGCCACTGCGAAGCTAAGGACTTCAGGCCCATCAGCCTAATGTCATTTCTACTAAAGTCAGTGGAAAGGCTTCTCGACTTCTATCTGAGGAAAGAAGTCCTAAGGAATTTCCCACTTCATGCAAACCAGCATGCTTATCAGACAGGAAAATCTACTGATATAGCACTCCACCAGATGACCCAAAAAATTGAAAGCATGCTGGGTAACAATCAAGTGGCCTTGGGCTGTTTCATGGACATAGAAGGAGCTTTTGACAATACAGGCTTCGATGTAATTGAGAAAGCTGTCAGGGAAAGGCAAACAGAGGACATAGCTGTGAGATGGATTGTCAGAATGCTGGGATGTAGAACTGTGGAAGCAAGTATTTGCGGTACCACAACCAGTCTGGGAGTGACCAGGGGATGCCCTCAAGGGGGAATATTATCACCAATACTTTGGTGTATGGTAATAGACTCCCTACTGGTCAAGCTCAATCAATCTGGAATTTTTACACAAGGTTATTCTGATGATATCTCTGCCCTCATTGGAGGAATATGCCCTACAACCCTGGGGGATCTGATGAGAGGGGTATTGAAAGTAGTAGAAGAATGGTGTAAGGAAAAGGAACTCCGAGTAAATCCATGAAAAACAAAGTTAATACTTTTCAAAAGAAAACACAAGATTAATGAAGTGGAGCTAGGAAGTTTTAGACTCTTTGGGGAAATACTTAACCCTAGGGTGACGGTAAAATACCTAGGAGTCACCTTCGACCATAGGATGACATGGATAATGCATCTAAATGACAAGCTGGACAAAGCGATTGGTATCTTCTGGATGTGCAGAAATGCCTTCGGAAGAACCTGGGGCCTTTCCCCAAAAGCTATCTGGTGGATCTATACAGCTGTTGTAAGACAAATGTTTTGTCATGGGTGCATTGTCTGGTGGCCTAGGGTGCAGCTAGCAACAACAAAAAAGAGACTAGACAAACTCCAGAGACTAGCATGTTTGTGCATGACTGGAGTGAAAGTCACCACTGCCACAGGAGCACTAGAAGTTCTTCTTTCTATCCCACCGCTTGACCTATTCGTAAAATCTACAGCCTTTAGCTCAGCACTCAACATTCAATGTAATGGATGTTGGGTACCGACCTCGGCTAAAGGACACATGGAAATTAGGAACCTAATAAACGATGATATTCTTCTGATGAGGAGTGACCAGATCTCGACTATGTTGATGCTGGATGATAATTTTAGATGTGTCATACCGAGTAGGGAAAAATGGTTAGGTGGGGAAAAAATCTATCCCCCGGAAGATGGTCTAGTGAGCTACACAGACGGATCCAAGAAAGAAGGACTGTCTGGAGCTGGCTATATCAGTGAGCAAGCCGGTATTGAAGGTTATATACCACTCGGCTATTTTACCACTGTAATGCAAGCGGAGCTCATAGCAATACTCGAACTGATCAGTACCGAGACTTTTAAGGAGCTTCAGCATAGAAGACTCTATATTTGCTCGGATAGCCAGGCATCAATTGAAGCACTGGAATCCCCCATCGTCAGATCGGCAACGGTGCGCCAATGCAAGGAAGCTCTCAATGAGCTAGCCAACAAGAACAATGAGGTGACAATCCTGTGGGTGCCGGGTCACTCTGGTATTCAGGGCAACGAGAAGGCTGACGAATTAGCAGACAAGGGAGCAAATGAGCGTCCGATAGGGCCAGAACCCTTCTGCGGTATATCGAAATCAGAAAGAAAACGCATCGTAAAAAACTGGCTTGATAAACAGCATGGGATTGCTTGGGAGAGGTACGATGGGGGGAAGCACACAAAAATTTTTTGTAAAAAACCTCTAAAGGAATTCAGTGATTCCTTACCGAACCTTGATAGACCTAACATCAAGAGTGTTGTTGAAGTTCTGACAGGACACTGCGGACTTAACAAATATCTCAATGTTATAGGATGTGTAGACAACCCCAAATGTGCCTGCGGCTATGGTGAAGAAACTGGTTTCCACGTTATCAGTGACTGCCCAAGATACAGAAGCAATAGACAACGGATCTTGGGCAAACCAGAACTAAGCCTACCTGACCTTACAATTGATAAATTGAAGGTCCAGGATTTGGCCTTTTTCCTTAAAAGGACAAGAAGGCTTGACTGGTAGTGAACTGGTACATAGGCATCACACGGATATGGATTTACACGGATACAGACACAACACATAAACACCTTGACAAGACACACAATCACATGGATATGACGCTAACATAACTTTTAAATTTTCAAACATATCTTTCTTTGTGAAATTGTATCATTTTATTTATTTATTGTACCAAAGGGAACAAAGGACAAATTGTCTAGGTTCCTGTCAAATTTATTTTGACCCTCCTCACACCTTCAATCTAAATCTAAAAATCTAGGGCCTTAAGTAGAGGCCTCGGATACATACTTCCATAGACAAAAATGTTTCCCTCAATTTGCTCTGCAACATAGCAAATAACATTTTTTTTTATGTTAGTGCCGACCTTAGGACCGACATGAGGCCCACTTGAGCCCTAAGCACACACTTTCAAACAAAAAAAAGTTTTTGAAAATCGGAAGAGATTTACTCGAGTTATGTACAAAAAACACGTAGGGCCCTAACAAAGACTCTTTTTTAGTGCCCTAGCTAAGTCCAAAGACTCAAATCGAAAAATGTTTCTTCCACAAATTGTCGGTCATGTACAGATCTTTCAAACAAAAAAAATTTTTTGAAAATCGGTAAAGATTTACTCGAGTTATGTACAAAAAACACGTTGGGCCCTAGCAGAGACTCGCTTTTAGTGCCCTAGCTAAGTCCAAGGACTCAAATTCAAAAAAGTTTCTTCCATAAATTGTCGGCCATGCCCAGATTTTTCAAACAAAAAAAAAATTATGAAAATCAGGAAAGATTTACTCGAGTTATGTGCAAAAGACCAAAAACCACTTAAACGGCCCTAGCTCGGCGGCCCTTGGGCCGACAGTGCCCAGATTCAATCCCATAAAATATTTTTCGACTACCTTTCAGGAAAAAAAAAGTTTTTGAAAATCGGTCAAGATTTACTCAAGTTATCGTGTTGACGGACAGACAGACCGACAGACGGACATTGTTTTTTTCGCTGATTTGTCATCTGGATGCAACAAAAAAAGTTTCCCCCTTACTCCCGCGTTCGAATTCGTAATGTAACAAACGTGGTAGTAAACGCATCAGACCTACGTACTTCGTACGGGTCTAAAAATTCTTCCGGAGTATCTACATTCTACATTTGAATTTTGGATGAACTTTTATTTAACAGTATTCGCACAGTAATTTATAATTTATTTAAAATCACAATAAATAAAAAATCTCCTCCATTTTCTCCGTTTCTCATTCTTGAAAGGTACCAATTATTGACGCAGGGTTTGGCCTTGCGGATTCTCTACGAAAGGAATGATCATGTCCTAGACTCATTAGTTCTCGACGTTATTCTTTTGCATAGTCATTGAAAAACGTAATGACTATGACTTCCAAGCCCGAAGGGCACGAAGTTGTAATTCTGTTCGATGAGTTTTTTGTATTTATTTTCTTTTACTCTTGCTCTGTTCCCGGCTGCGTTCGTTGCCGGCTTTCCGTAAACTTTATTTGACATTGCTAGGTGCCAGAGTATCCAAGCGTCCCATATAACGAACTTACCTTTCGACTAGACTTAATCCATCGACTCTTTTACCGTCCTCTTCCTAATGACCAAATTCAGTTCAGCGTGACGTGAGAATCGACTAGCACTTTTTTTACAACTTTACAACTTGAATTTTATATTTATTTGAAAAACAAAAAAGACATTTCGTTCAAGCAAGTTCTCATTAAATTCACTTTAGTGCACTATTTGGGTTGAGAAATTTACATTTAACAACAATACTTCAGTAACTGCGACAACTGCGACGCGACAGCACATGACAAAATTAAAGTTTTTTGCGACATATCATTTAGAACGCTAGGCAAATGCAGAATGTGGCAATAGTCATCCACCTCAGATTTTAAGTTTTTATTGGAAACAAACAATGCTCTTAGATAATTAAATTAATGTCATTTGATGAAGAATTATATTGTAAATATCGATTTCATTAACAATTTTTTTGTTCAATTGTTTTAGTAATTACAAAAAATTTGAATTTCTTCAAGTACTGTCGAAGTGCATGGTAAAGTATGGTTTTTAAATGCAAATTTGTCAGAACTTAACGTTTATTTCCGCAATTTTGTGATTGAAGGATTGATTTTATTCAACCCAACAATCGCACTTAAGTGACATTCACGAAAAAAAACGCGCACCAACTGTTTTCCCCCGCTTCAGAGAGCAGAGCATACAACAAATGGCTATTTGTAATAAGTAGTCTGCCCGGTTACGAAAAATGTTTTTAGAAACAGACAGTATTTTTCCAAAGCCATTACTTGTATAGCCCCTTATGTAATACTTTGTAGTTATTTGAATTTGTTCCTAACACAAACTACTAACATTTAAACAAAGTACTTAGGGCGCATTCAATTCCATTTCCAATAGTTTTTGAACAGAAATTTTGGTTTAAACTCTTCAACTTGTACCTGTTGCACTGTTAAGCACCTTTTATGTACTATACCTGATCGGGAAAAACACTGAGAAAAATAATTGTAATTCTACTAGCGTTTTTTGGACCTGTACGAAGTACGAAGGTCCTATACGTTTACTAAAAACAATTTTAATGTAACGTGGGGTAGATCGAGGTGGCAGTTGGGGGGATGCATTTATTATCGTCTAAATATGACGAATCAACAATAAAAAAAATGTCCGCCCGTCCGTCTCCAAACGGCTCAACCGATCACCCTAAACTTTTTTTCCTCAAAAGATACATGCCTCTGTCTCCCATGATTCAAGTTCGAATATGAGCAAAATAGATCAAGTGGCTCCGGAGATAGTCGAGGAAGTGACCAAAAACATGGTTTTTCGAGGGTCGGAGAAGCTTTTTTGCAAATATCTCAGCAAGTATAGCACGGAAATTGCTCTTGTTGGTGTCAAATGAAAGGATTTGATGTCAGAAAATTGGGAAAAAATTTTTGTGGGAATCGGGTGAGGGGTCGGGGCACCGGGACCAATAAAATCGACGAAATTGAGTTTCTTGGCCATATACGAAAACTGTTTTTCGTGTTTATTTCCTTAACTATGCAATATGGAGATGAACTGTCAAAGGCAAAGAGGGGCGATTCCATTGGTAGGTTGCGCGGGAACCATGTTTTCTTGCTAAACCGTGCACATACGACATTTGTGTTGTATGAAGAGAATGCTCTATAGGTTCAATGTACAACTCCTTCATGCGAAAGAAGTCCAACCTTTGCATTCATAGCCAGAAGACGGTTCCCTCGTAACACATTTTCCAACTTTTCAATGGAATGGCCCAGAGAATGAAATTTTAGGGTACATGGGTTTCAGGGTTTTGGGTAAAAATGCCTCAATCCTGGGATATGACCACTTCTAGAATTGGGAGGGATGATCCACATCTCTACAACTGTAAGAGATAGAAAGTTGCTTCCAAAGGCAAAGTTATGGAGAATAAAATTTTAGCGAACGCGTGTCTCAGGTTTTTGGGTAAAAATGCCCCAATCCTGGGATATGACCACTTCTAGAATTGGGAGGGATGATCCATATCTCTAGAATTATAAGAGGTAAAAAGTTGCTTCCAAAGGCAAAGCTGTAGAGAATAAAATTTTAGAGAACACGTTTCTCAAGGTTTTGGGTAGAATTGCCCCAACCCTGGGATATGACCTCTTCTAGAATTGGGAGTGATGATCCATATCTCTAGAACTGTAAGAGGTAGAAAGTTGCTTCCAAAGGCAAAGTTGTAGAGAATAAAATTTTGGAGAACACGTGTTTCAGAGAGAGGGGAAAATGGCCCAATCCTTGGATATAACCATTTCTAAGTTTTAATGGTCTGGGTAATTTCTATGGATCTTTGAAATTCTTATAGTTATAAAAGAACGTAAAACGTTGGATTGTTTGCTTTTTACTATTTTAAGATACGTTCGAGTGTTTTTGCGAGATTTGTTCTATTCGCCACATCTATTCTGTTTGTCACATCTATTTTGTTTGTCACATCTATTCTGATACGTACGGGTCTTTGGTTATGTTTTAAAATAGAATTGGATTTATTTGGTAATATTTTAAGATTACAATAAAGCGTCAAACTCTTTATGTTTGAAGGACATAATGACACGTTAGACTAGACGTTAGACTAGAGACGTAGTATACACTAATGCAAATTACACTATAATTATAATTTTGTGCTAACGATAACAAACTGAATTGTAAATTCAACTTATTATCACTTTTAAAATACCATTTTCATAGGAATATTTATAATAAGCCACGAGCCAATCCAGTTAGATTAGTTTAACTATCTTGCAACGAGCAGGTCATAATTTGGAAAAAAAAATCAGAAAACCATTTATTTGTCCGGTGTGTTTGCGAGTTTAAAAATCGAAATCGTTTAAATTAAGAATTCATGTGTCTAGTCAATCTTTGCAAATACCAGCGAACGCCTGATTAACGATCCTCTAGATCTGACTTTGAATTGGAATGGATCGCAAAATAAACGGTGGATGTCCCTTGCATCACCATTCAAAACCGGCTGTTGTACGATTGAAACAATGGGAAGTTAAAGAAGAATCTGGACAATGTGATGAGTTTTGTCGGTTAATCTGTAACGATTCTTCGATGGATGAGTCGCTATTGGCAAGCGTTACAAATTATTTAAACAATGGAGTGGTTTTACTGGACATTGAAGAAACGGAATTAGAAACGATTATGGCTCGAGTTGGAGATCAGGTTGCTGCTTTTTGTGCTTTATTTAATTCAACAATAATTTGACTTTTCGTAGATGGTATCCAACGGAATTTTACAAACCTTTAACATTAAACACGTTACCAATAAGTTCTTGTTAATGCACCATTCAACATTAGATTCGGAGGTATGCATTGTTGTGATTTCAATTTTTTTAATCCAATCGTTTTTCAATGGAATATTGTGATAGTATAATATTCTCACTAAGCCCTTCATGATAAAACAATTTGTGCAAGCTTTAAGAAGAAATTAGAGTTAGAAAGAGTTTGAATTTTTTGGAGATCGTTCAACTGACCAGATGGGGAGTTTTAATAAATTATATGCTTAGGAAAAGTAAGAAAATATTTTTTTAGGCCAAAGGCTTCAGTCGGTAAGTAATAAACCTAATTTGTGTAACTTTGATTCCACCTCGGAACAGGTCCGGTTTGACCTGACCTGAACCTGAATTCATCTGACCTGAACGATTTAGGTCAGGTGAGGTTTTTCTTTTAAATGACCTGAACCTGACCTGACCTCATATATCGAAGACCTGACCTGACTTGAAAAAATTCTAAAAGCTATCATTCTGAATGTTTGACCAAAGAATGTGCAAATAATAATAATAATCTGCCTTACAACCCATGAAGGGTTTCGCTATTTGTGGTTCTACTTTATGATATGTAACTAGGAGCGAAACTAGTAGGAGTAGAATACCGGTTCTCCCAACAATGCCTTTTCCGGTAAGCCGTACGATGGCACTACACTCAACTTCACTCGACTTGAACGATTCAATCAGTTTTGTTTGTTTACAAATCAAACAGTCGGAACAAATCCGTCTGCGGTTGAGTTTCGAACCAACGCACTGGCAACTCAATCTCGTAGTAGGAAGCAGACGTGTTAACCACTACGCTATCGAGAATGTGCAAATAGAGATTTTAAATCGACAAATTTGGGTCAGTCGCCGCCGCCAATCGATCTAACTCAAAAAAATGTTGATCTGAATTTTCAGTTCATGTGAATGAATGAATGAATGATCCTTATTAGCATAGCTATTACATAAACATTTTAAAATCTATTTATCACATTTTCTTTTTGTCAAAATCTAAAAATGTCTTTTTAATTTAATTGATTTTAACACATTTAATTAATTTAAAACATAAGTTTCACATATTCAGCTAATTTTTTTTAAATATTTTAAAATTGCACTCATTTTTTATTTCCTTTGCCATTTTGTTGTAATCTATTAGTCCATTGTGAAGTAGCATTCTCTGAGTTGATTTTTTTCCATTCTTGTTACTCTAAAATCCGTTTTATTTCTGACATCATAAAGGATTCATATTCCCAACGTAATCGACTCTCTCGGACAAATATGATGGCAGCAAATTGTGCTTAATGTTGAATACCACAATCATGGCGCGGTACGAGGGGCACCCTGAAAGTTTCGGGAATCGGCTATTTCTGACGCGTAAAAGCATTTGGCATGAATTTTATTGGAAAGTTTCAACATTTTTAAGATAGATTGATAGGTTAGATCGAATAAAAATGATACCCAAGTGTTAGGGTGTACCGTTTTACCGTTAGTCAGCAATATCGCATTTTTAGCCGTTCTACCAAAGTTTACTACTATTTGGATGTTATTAATGATGTGGCAAAGGATGTGCTCCATTTCATAAACACAAATATATGTCCACAAAGAATCCTAACTCAATTCATTACCTATATCGGGAGAAATCGAAGGAATTAGAGTCACATGAAATTTTACAAGAACACACGCTCAGAGATCAATGATTTTATCTGTGAATTGACAATTATTTTACATAAACTTTAACTATTCGGGTAGTTGGGAGTCCAACGTAACGCCAACGATGATTTATTGATAAAAATATATTTTCAGATAGGTCTTAGGAACGTTTGATCCGTCAGAGGTCGATATTTTTGAGCTGACTCATTACCAAGATATGTAAAAATTTAAAGTTCGCGTGTATAACTTAAAAATATCTAGATCGATCATACTTTCCACGTACATACATAAAATACTTCTATAAGAATTAAACTACAGAAAAAAAAGAAAACAGAAAACTAGCAGCAGTTCAAAAAAATTTTTTTTCCATTTTCAAAAATGGCTGACGCCTTTTTTTGGATAAATTTATCCACTTACAACGAATAATTTTTTTATGATGTTAAGTGTGCAATATACTTAGAAATGATGAAATAGCCGATTCCCGAAACTTTCAGGGTACCCCTCGTTCATAATTCTCTGCGTCACATTCATAAGATTTAATGCTTCCAAGATATCTGCTACCGGTTTTCGCTTTTTGCATTTCAGCACAATCCTCATTGCCCTGTTTTGTAACACTTGAAGACGGTTGAAATCGCTAACGTTACAATATGCAAGTATTCGAAGTGGGGAGCGATAATTGATAACGGTACACAATAGCGCATGTTCTAGAGGCAACTTCCTTCTTATTCTGGCCAAAAAAATTTTAGCGAGCTTCTTGCATATGTATTCGATATGCAGGCTCATAAGGAGATTATTATCTATCAAAATTCCAAGATATTTCATATCAAACACTCTCCCTATCGTTTCGTCATTGATTTTGATCACAATCAGATGACTAACATTTGTTGAACTTAACACCATAAACTTTGTCCTATCTGAGTTCAATTTCAATTTATTAGCACATAACCAATAGTTGAGCCTGTTCAAATCTTCATTTACTATTTCACTCATTTCATTTAAGTCTTTACCACAAATGTATACTAACGTGTAGTCTGCGAATAAAATAATCGATAGGAAGAGCAAGCATAGCTTATTGTCGTTGATGTACAGCAAAAAAAGAATTGCAGCTAACTTTGATCCTTGCGGCACTCCCAACTCCACTTCTGACTCATCTCTGAAGTCTCCTGCCAACTTTCGTACATTGTGTCCTATTTTCCAGATAAATAATGAACCAATATAACTCTCTACCACGAATTCCATACTTCTCTATTTTCTTTACCAATAGAGTCCTATCTAATGTTTCGAAAGCACGTTTTAGGTCTAAAAATACCGCTATGACTGTATATCCCAAGTCAATGCTTTCCATCCAGTTCGCAATGACTAGATTTAACGTTGACTCACAAGAGTGTCTCATTCTGTAGCCGTTTTGTTGCTGTATGACAATGTTGTTTTCTTCCAGATAATTTTCTAATTGGTCCTTAACAGCAGCTTCTAGAACCTTTTCATAAGTTGGCAAAGTATTAATTGGTTTGTCCCTGAAATCTTCGGGGTCGGTGTTAAACGTTCACAGTCATGTTTGGATTTAATAATGTTTAGAATTTTCTCGATTTGCTCCAGTTAATGACACTGAATTTAAATTATATTTCTTTACTTGGGAATTCTAACACAAGATCTATCAATGGTATGCTATTGTGGCTTTAACACTTTCGACGAAATATTCATTGAACGAAGATGCTATGTCTTTACTATCTCGTTTTATTACACCATTAAAGTCGGTAAAAGTTCAACCTGAGCCTGAGCTGAATAAATCAGGTTGACCTGTGGATCGATTTCAATTCTAGGTCAATCTGAAACCTGATACATTTTGAGGTTTTGGAACCTGAGACCTGAATGGCTCCTCATATTGGGTTCCAGGTTGACCTGGTGAATTTGTCGTTTTTAGAGCTTGTTGTCGAAGCAAAATTCAGCCTAAACTTACCCATAAATATTATGTTGTCCCAATTTTTTAAGGTCAGATTAAGGTTATCTTTTTCGACCTTAACTTGAACTGAAAAATTCAGGGATAATAGATGTATCCCCCCCTCCCACCTCGATCTACCCCATGTTACAATAAAATTGTTTGTAGTAAACGTATAGGACCTTTATACTTCGTTCGGGTCCAAACATATGGAACTGTTGTATCAGAATAGATGTGGCAAACAGAGTTGATGTTACGAAAAGACTCGAACGCATTTAAGTAAATATTGCCTTAACTCTTAAGTGCATGAGATTACGTCCATACTAAAAAAATGTTTTTGGTTAGGTCAGACCTTAGGACTGACCTGAGGCCCACTTGAACTCTAAGCACAGACACCGGGCCCAAATCTGTTTTTGAATATAATTCGGTACTCAATTATCTCTCAAATAGAAACAGAATCAACGAAATCGGTTAGGATTTGGCCGATTTATGTAAAGAAACACTTTGGACCCTAGTAGAAACTCAAAATTTCAGGGTCCTGGCTGAGTCCATGGGCTTCTAATCAAAAAATTTTCTTCCATTAAATGTGAGACATTCCTAGGCCTTTTGATTAAGAAAAGTTTTTTCCAAATCGGCAGAGATTTACTCGAGTTATGTACAAAAAACATATAGGGCCATACCAGAGACTCGTTTTAAGTGCCCTAGCTAAGTCCAACGCCTCAAAATTAAAAACGCTTCTTCCATGAATTGTGGTTTATGCCCAGACCTTTCAAACAAAAATTATGAAAATCGGAAATGATTTACGCGAGTTATGTACAATATATCAAAAACCACTTAAACGACCCTAGCTCGGCTCGGCCCAAAAATGCTTAAATTCAATCACATAAAAGTTTTTTGGTTACGTTTCAGGAAGTTTTGAAAATGAAACAAGTTTTACTCGAGACTTCAACGAAACAAATCCGACCCGACCCAAAAAACTGTTCTGATTTCCTAAAAAATAACTTGCTCACCGGTAAATTTTTTGCAAGCAAATTAAATTCGTTTCTAATCGTCGCTAGCTCAGAACGAAACAGGATTTTTGTTTGGGTTCTGGTTTGACTTTTCATTTTTGATCGGATTCGGGTCGGGTCGGGCTTTAAAAATTTATTTTTCGGTTCGCTTTGGGTTTGAAATTTTATATGGGATATACATTTTTACCTCTCTAATTTATTGTTTTTAAGCAGCAAATTAAATGTTTTTATCAGCAAATTTATTCTTTTTTTCTGCAATTTTATTCTATTTGTTCACAAATTTGTTTTTTCATCAGCAAATTTATTCATTTTTATCAGCAAATTTATGTTTTTCTTTAAATCAGCAAAATTAAATAATTTTTTCAGCTATTTTTAACAGCCAATTTATTATTTTGGGATCAGCAAATTTATGGATTTTTGAGAAGCAAAATTAGTATTTCTCAGCAAGAAATGTTTTCATCTTCATTAGCAAATTTAATATCACCTTGTGAATGTCACAAAACTGGGTGGCTAAGAAAACGATGGAATATGCGATTTAATGAAATGCCACAAAAACATAGGTGACTAGCAAAGCTAGGGAGATTTTCCTTTTACGAAAACTAGGTGTCTCAAAAACTAGGTGACTAACGACTTAAAGGAACCTTTCATTTTTCGAAACATCGCAAAACTAGGTGGTTAACAAAACTATGGAATTCGCGCCTTAAAAAATCTGCTGCTAAAAATAATTTGGCTGGTAAAAATTTGCTGATCTTAGCATCAAACTTTACTGATTGAAAGCAATAAAATTGCTTCCAGAAAAATAATAAATTTGCTGAAACAACACCATTAAAATTGCTGGTGACAAAATAAATTTGTGGAAAAAAAGATTAAATTTGCTGGTAAAATTTGCAGAAAAATAGAATAAATCTGCTGATGAAAAAAATAATTTTGCTGCTAAAAGTAAAAATTTGCTGCCAAAAAATAGATCCCATTTTTATATTTATTCGAGTTCGGTTCGGGTCGGGTTTGGAAAAAAGATCGACCCGCACACAGCTACACACAGCTACAAACGCTGTGGTAAACGCAATAGACCCCGTTTCGTAGAGCTGTATATCTTCGTGCGGTTCTAAAAACTATTTTCCTACGTTGTAAAGAAGCTTGAGGGGAACATTTTTGCTAACGGGTTTTTATGTGTTCCGCACGGTTAAAGAGAGGAACACATACAGCGAAATACTTTGAGTCTAGCTTCTTCGAACGCTGTTTAGATAACCTACAAAGCTCGCATATTAACAACGTATTTGGTAACTTGTTGATGAAGATATTCATGCTCGCATTTTGGTAATTTTTAGCCTCCACCGCCATTGCGCGTTCATTAAATCGCTTCAGACCGCGCTCGTTCCATAAACTTACCCATCAGCTTTCGACTACATAATTTCTTGGACCCTTTATGTAGGCTTTGTAGGGAATCATACGGGTCCGCGAGATTGCTTTTCTTTAAAATGAAATATTCCAAATCCAAAAATGTCTAAGACATACTTCTGGAAAGTACAAACCATTATCTCATGCCTGTTTAGGGTTTAAAAGTTAAAAAATTTAAAATTCGAATTAACTTTAGGAAAAAAAATCATCAAATTAAGAGCTTTCTCGGAAATTAAAATAAATATTTCAAGAAAAAGCTTTTATCATGAAGATCGCAAGCTTAATGTCATTTGATTTCAACAAAAAGCTTTTATCATGAAGATCGCAAGAATAATGTATTTGATTGTCTGCGAGAGTCATGCGCTAACGCGGCGGCGACATAAGTCATCATGAAAAAAGACCATTATTCATCACCAAATCACGTCATATTTCTGAGAAATTCTAATAACAGCTCATGAATTATGATAAATTGACGCACAGAAGCTTACCACAATATTAAAATTAACTTCTTCTTCGCATTTCCGTTTATTTAGGAACGAAAGTCAGACGGAATCAGCCTGAAGAATTCTGAAACCGTTGATATTGAAAAACTAATTGGAAGCGAAGACACGAACACGCTAGACCTTCAATCAGAATCGGATGAGTCCTTAGGAGAGACTGGCCTTGTGATGATTGGAAATGTTGGCTTCCTTGAGAAACCGACAATGTCATTCGTGCGACTAAAATGTCCAACATATTTCCCGGAAATGACAAATTATGAATTCCCAGTACGATATTTGTTGGTTCTATTGGGACCGACAGCACAGAAAAGCTGTAAATATTTAGAAATCGGCAGTATGTTATGCGAAGTTTTGCGAGATGAAGAGTTCCTTACCGAAGTATGCAATGTCCGGGAGAAAAAGTGCCTCCTTCGTGCATTTCAACATTTTTTCGAAAACAGATTGTCACATGAGAAAAAGCCGCACCGCGAAGAGTCACAGCGTAATGAGAAAACGTTAAACAGAAAGTATTCGACATCGAATCCTTTATTAAGGACGAATCGTCTATGGGGTGGTCTAATCAATGATGTGACGAGACGACTACCTAAGTATAAATCAGACATACTTGATGGCCTTAACCTCCCCGTGATAGCCGCTTCAATATTTTTATATTTTGGAGTTCTTTCGACTGCAATAACCTTCGGAAGTCTAATGTCCAGCAAGACGAATAATTTGATGGGAATATCTGAAACACTACTGTCAACATCTATGGTAGGAGTTGTTTTTCACTTGCTTTCCTCACAGCCACTAATGATAACAGGAGGCACTGGACCTTTGTTGTTATTTGATGAAGCTTTGTACCAACTGTGTCACTTCTACGAACTTGATTTTTTAACCATCCGCATTTACATTGGCATTTGGCTGGGAATTGTTGCGGTCGCTATTGCAGCGTTCGATGGATGTGTGTATCTCAGATTGTTGACTAGATTCACACAGGAATTGTTTGCGTCGTTAATATCTCTCATATTCATGATGGAGGCGATTTTTAAAGTCATCGAAGTGTTTAAAACTCATCCCATTTCGGAAAGAACTAATGATACAATGAGCTCTGCGTCAGATGTCAATTATATTGTACCGAATAACAGTGACACTATAAACGACCAGGATCTGCATGAACCCAACACCGCCTTATTTTGTACAATACTGTCGGTGGGAACTTTTGTATTGGCGTACTGCTTAAGAGTGTTCCGGAACTCTCATTTCCTCGGCAGGGGCATTCGTCGAGCTCTTGGTGATTTCGGAGTACCAATTTCAATAGCAACATTCGTTTATTTGTCAAGTTTGGTACCTCAAATCTACACCGAAAAACTTATCGTTCCGGAAGGTTTATCCCCAACGAATCCAAACGTCAGATCCTGGATTATCCCCTTCAACGCTGTTCCTGTTTGGGCACCATTTGTGGCAGCTATTGCGGCGCTGTTGGTTTATGTTTTAATTTTTATGGAAACCCAAATTTCTGAATTGATTTTGGATTCTCGGAACCTGAAGAAAGGGTCAGGCTTTCATGTTGACATCGTAATAATCTGCCTGATGAACCTTGTGTGTGGATTCTTAGGATTACCATGGCAATCAGGTGCAACAATTCGATCTGTTACACACGTTTCGGCTGTAACGACAGTTGAAGAGTACGATTGATATTTTGTAAGGAAAATCCATAAATGACGACCGCCAAACGTCATTTATGGACGCGAGACTTTGAATAACTGTTTTTTTTTATAGCCGCCCCGCAGAAAAGGGTGAGGCTCCAAAATTGGTTGTAAAGGAGCAACGAGTTTCTGGCCTAATTATTTCATTGGCAGTTGGATTGTCTGTTATAATGGCGCCGATCCTAAGAATTATTCCTGCGTCGATTCTTTATGGAGTTTTCTTTTACATGGGAATCGTTTCGATAAGTGGAGTGCAGTTTTTGCATAGGTTGGCAGTCATCTCATCGTTTAATCACAAAAATACAAAGTTTTCTATTCAATTTTAAGAGTACGACTATTGCTCACTCCAACCAAATACCATGGGACTGAAGCTTATGTTCAGCGAGTACCCACGTGGAAAATGCATGTCTTCACTTTCATTCAAATCATTGCCTTGTGTGTCTTATGGATAGTGAAATCTTCAAGATTATCATTAGCTCTGCCATTTGTTTTACTGTTAATGATACCTTTGAAGCAGAAAATATCGTCTTACTATTCTGCAAGTGAAATGACAGCGGTAAGTTAAATCGAACCACAAAACGTTTAGATTTTCATTTTCATTTTCATTCAAATAGCTGGATGGGAACCTACCGGAAGTGGATGTTAAGGATGAGCCTGATTTCTATGAACAGTCACATTTACCGGGTTAAACACTTAGATGACTACGCAATTAATTAATGTTAAAAATGTATTGTTTTACCAGATTATTTAAGGATAATTTAAGAAAAAAAAGTTATTAGATCTGAGATTCCGTAGTTTTCCTTATTGCTTCAAAGGGTCTGTATTCTATCCTGTGCCCTTGAGCCTCAAGATACCTAGACTCACGGATTGTTTTATCATACATTTGGGGAGCAGTGCAGAAGTATTCAAACTTACTAATTAAGTTGGACGCAAAGAAAGCACAAGCATTGACCCGTGGCTATGCTAAAACCTCCAAATCAATCAAATCACATCTTTGGACGTGTGAAGCACAGACTGGTAAGAATGGTATAAACATTTCCTTAAAATTTTTATGCCGAAAACAGACGATAAATTACAGAATATATTCCCTTGACGTTAGTCAGGGTCTTACGGCCGAATTAGGGTCGATTTTGTCCGTGTGTCCGCGTCCGTGTGTCCGCGTCCTTCTGTCCGCGTCCGTGTGTCCGAATCCCTGTGTCCGCGTCAGTTTGTCTGCGTCCGTAATAAAACTTTAAAAATAAATGAAAGTAATTGTACGCTGATGGAATTATATTTATCATCACGACGTTTGTAACCTGTCGAAATTTAGGCATTTTTGCGTGTAGAGCCTATGAAACTTGATCATGTCCGCAGCCGTAGCGGAGGGCGTGACGCAGTCCTCACACCCAAAAAAAAAGTCCACAAACTCAAAAAACGCCATACAAAAACATTTGGGTCAAGTCACCATATTCATTCATTCATTCATTGTTTTATTTTCGGTGACGTGACATTTCTCCGCCGCAAATAACGCCCGGGGCGTAATTAACGCCCGCACTCCGGGCGCTAATAACGCCCGGGGCGTTAATAACGCCCGCACTCCAAGCGCTAATAACGCCCGCACTCCAAGCGCTAATAACGCCCGCACTCCGAGCGCTAATAATGCCCGCACTCCAGGCGCTAATAACGCCCGGGGTGTTATTAACGCCCGCACTCCGGGCTCTAATAACGCCCGCAGTCCGGGTGCTAATAACGCCCGGGGCGTTATTAACGCCCGCACGTTGGGTGTTAATAACGTCCAGCTATATAATTCGGTACACGCTCACTATTGAGTCCACCCTACTTTTGAACTTTTGATTTTTAGTTCACAATGGACAATGGACATGGTTTTCCACATCCCCCAGGGCCACCAGATTACGAATATATCAGCCGTTTCTTTTTAAATGACGTTTTAAGGGTACCGACCGAGCGATTTCCGAGTAGAGAATTTTCGTCGTGTAAAGGCTTTTCCAAGCAGTCACTGCGCGGAAGCTTCGAAAGATACTTTATAGGTGTCTTCAGAGAAAATGTCAGGGATAGTCTAAATTTATTTTCTCTGAACATTGTCAATTCAAATCAAGGATGTAAAAACTGCAGGTCATCAAATTTGGATTTGTGGTTCACAGCTATGAATGGGTCAACTTTGAACTTACATACAAGGAAACTTTTACAGTGGTATGATATTGAGTAAAAGCTTTTTTTATCCTAGAATTTCACGAGGAATCTGAAAATGAGCTCAGAATTGAGCTCGGAGTACAAAATTTTCACTTTGCTCACATTTTAGAGGAAAAAAGCCCCAGCAGAAATTGTAAACTTTTTTTTTTCTCTCATATGCAATATATTTTGATCAAAAAAAATATAAATAAACATTTTTCATTTCATTGAATGCTTCGAACATGCCAGTAAATTAGTGCAAATCTTTCTTCATCATCAAGTTTTTCGATGATTTCTCTAAAACAGCGCAGTTTCTCACAAGACATTATGTGATTAGAAGTTTGCTCGGATTTTTTGCAGAGACCACAAATCGGAGAATTTTTCACTCCAATCCTTGACAGGTGTTTAAACAGCAGATCGTGTCCAGTCAATTTCCTAAAATTTGCCTCATAAGTTTTACGATTTACTGAACGGATCGCCGACTGGCTTGAATTTTGCCATGATTTACCCACAGAATCGTTGTACTGTTCTAGTTTTATTGCTGTTGTAATCGTCTTTCTAATATTTAGTTTTGTTGTAACAAATTTTTTGAATCTTACTGGTTTTATTCAAATAAATAATTCGTACATTTTTGTAACTTTTAACCTCAAATCTCATAAAAAGTATTTTTTGCGTCGAAAAACAATTTTTTTTTCTTTTTTGAAGTTCAAACAATATCTTGTGGGTTTTGTGGGTTATCCCAGTTGGCACTTCAAGCCTAACCAAATTCGATATTTGAAGCGCACATGTCTGAATCCATTTTTAACGGTATCTCATTCCATTTTCTTTAAAATGACACTCTATGGCTGTGAAAGCGCCTAAAACTCGACTGATTCGGGGACATCAGTCGTTGGTCCAGAAGAAATTCATTGATCTGATCAGCTAGCAGTAATTCCAAAAGCTTCGACATAACTGGAAGAATGTAAATGGTACGGAAATTTGACAAATTAAAAAATCTAGTCTTTTTATGCTTCGAGAGAGTAATGGAAAAATTCAGGATATGCTTTATGTGAGATAAGATGGATAAAAAAATCAGCTTTATAAATTTCAAAGGAATTCCATCCAGCCCAATGGCGTTAGATTTAATGGACATGAGTGATCTGTGTATTTCAGACTGAGAAACATTCCGAAATGACAGCCTTGGTCCACCCAGATCACTTCCCATCGTCAACACTGCATCGGGTTTCAAGGGCTCATCACTTCCCACCACTTCACCCGAAGTATACACATTACGAATGAGTTCGCGGTAAATGATAGAGTCGGTAAAGAAGCAGAGGATGCTGCAAGCCCCAACGATTTCGCATTCCTCCATAGCTTCTTCATCCCAACTTCAACTCCAAGGCGGCATTTCAAAAATGATTCTTTCGCTTTCCTAATCATGTGGGTAACTTTGTTCCTGAGAGCATTATAATTATCTCGGTTGGCCTTTGACTTATCAACTTTCAATTTCTTCTTAGTTAATTCACGGTCATTAACAGCCTTGTCAATCTCATCAGTGTACCACTCCCTAACCGAATTGATGACAGGCTTAGCCCTTGATCGCTTCAGGGGAGCATGCTCATTGAGCATTAAAAATTTGCAACATCGAATTCACATCAGAGGAATTATAAATTTCATCGAGGTCACTATTCCTAATCCCTTCAAGTAATTTGCCCATGTTCACAGAACCATAGTCCCTCCATGACGCAAAATTAGGCGCTAACACAATATCCGGTGTCACAATGGAACCGAAGACAATGTCATGGTTCGACAGCCATTTGATTGAAAACTGGGAACATAGCAGGATTATTCGAAAGCACCAGATCGACCAGAGATGGTCGACCATCAAAATTTGTTGGAGCATCTCCAATAGATACAAGACCAAATTTAGCCAATGACTTCGAAAATCGACTAAAACTGCACGAGCCACAAGAGCATCTACCACATGTACCCACCGAGATCATCGACAAAAGGTTCTCATTAAAGTCACCAAGTACCACAACATCATTATATAGCGGCGATAGGGGCTTTTTAATAGGCACCAAACAAAATTTTATAATTTGGAAAAATAACCTCAAAAAGCAAGTTTAATGTTCTTGGACGACGCAATGTCTACACCTCCACTACTCTAATACATCTATCATTTCTCATAATATCATAACCGACCAATTCAACCGATGCATTAGTGCGATAACTTTTAAACCATGTCTCCGCTACAATGATTAAATGAGCAATATATACACGAATCATTGAGACATCATTCAAATTAGCTGGACCCACAAATGATGTCGGACCCACAAATGATGTCGAACCACTTAAGAAACCATACTGTTCGCTTACTTATATACCGCAATTGTCAGAAGCACTCACTAACCAATTGAAATAATTCATTCCAGATGTTACAATAGCTAATAAGCCAGAATGCAAGTTAAACTCTTTTTATTCTAAACAAAAAGACAAACTAAATGAAGATTTAGTTTCTGACATCGTGTATGAAATTAAATGCCAAACTTGTGATTCTATATATGTTGGGGAAACAACTCAGAAGAAAGGTACGCGAAGACAACAGCACCGAAATTCGACATCAGAAGCGAATTTAGCTAAACCAAAATTGGCTTCGGCATTGGCTTTCCACACGAAACAGACACGTCATCAATTTGACTTCGAAAATATGAGAGTCCTAGATCATAATTCGAATAAGATGAAGCTGCAAATTGCTGAAGTTAATCACATTATCATGAATATTGAGCGAACGTGCAATTACAAAACAGATACGGATGGCATTGCTCCGTCGTACTTTAATCTGTTGCGACAACATGCCGGAAAAGAAAACCGAGTAGTTCGAAATTTTATATCTGATCCATCCACCTTAGCTGATCATTCCGCCATTAACTGATCGGGTACCCCTATATAAAATCAATTTTAAACATTGTAAATTATGCAACCTCATCAGTTGATTCGAAACCGTTCAGTGTTCATCATAGTCGTTAGTTGTTATTTAGTTTTTATTTAGTGACTAAGTAATCGTAGGTAAAGAAAATATGTTAAATAAGCTAGACTTGATTGTTAATTAACATACTCTTTTTGTCTTCCTTTTTAAATAAAAGATTCTCCCGATGATGACCTGGAATTAGGTCGAAACGTCGAGAACTCTAATCCTGATTTTTTATTAAAATCCAGGAAATAAATAATTTTGGCATACTTACCCTGGTAAAACAACACCTATTTAATTAAATCCAATTGTGCCAAGTCATACAACCTAAGCTGTATACACGAACTTTTGAATTTTACTCCCTGCCCTTCTAATTTTTTTTAGATACGTCGTAGCAGCCCAGACTCATCAAAATCGGTTGAAAATTGGCTTGAGATATGGAGGTTTGAAAATGACATTTTTATTATAAACTTTTTTTCTGATCTGTGTTTCTACCTATTGTAGAAGACCGTGATCATAGGGCTCCAATCGGTGGCCAAATCCCACTATATTGATGGCGCGACCTAACCATAAGGTGCATACGCTTTCAATGTGTATGCTCTTATTTTATTCGTTTATGATGAAAGACCTAACCATAAGGCGCTAACAGTTCAACGTCCAAAACAAGAATGCTAAATGTTCTACATTCTACCTCTCTTTTTATAGCAAAATATTCATCATGGCTGATGTTGCGTCACGGTGTTCTAGAATGTTCGTCAGTGGTGAGCGCCATCCATATGAATGCGTATGAATGCGAATGTGTTTAATCTTAAATGTTTGCAAGTTGTATATAGACGAAATGATGATACGCTACACTATCTTTTTATCTATCTATATATCTATCTCTTAATAATTTTCGATCTCGAGAGCCGCTCCAACGATTTTCATGAAATTTTCAGGGAACGTCAGTCTCGGCCCCAAATGAAAAATTTCATAGGCTGTTTTTTCGGAAAAATTCTGGAAATAGTCTAGCTAGAATAGCTAGACAGTTGGTTTCTTCGGGAAAGTGTCAGAAATTCTGAGAAAGTTGTCAGCAAGTGTCAGACATTCTCAGAAAGTTATCAGCAAGTGTCAAAAAGTTGTCAGCAAGTCTTAGAAAGTTGTACGTAAGTCTTAAAAAAAATGTCAGCAAGTGTCAGGCAGTATCATGAAGTTGTTAATAAGTTTCAGAAAGTTGTCAGAAAGTTGTCGGCAAGTGTCAGAAAGTTGTCTGGAAGTGTCTGAAAGCTGTCAGCAAGTGTCAGAAAGTCTTCAAAACTTGCCAGCAAGTGTCAGAAAGTTGTTAGTAAGTGTCAGTCAGTCTCAGAAAATTTTCACAAATTGTCAGACAGTTTCAGAAAGTTGTCAGAAAGTCTAGAAAGTTATTAACAAGTGTCTGAAAGTTGTCATCAAGTGTCAGAAAGTTATCAGCAAGTGTCAAAAAGCTGTCAGCAAGTGTCAAGAAGTTGTCAGCAAGTGTCAGAAAGTCTGCGAAAGCAATCAGCAAGAATCAGAAAGTCTCAGACAGTACTCAGTAAGTGTCAAAAAGTTGTCAGCAATTGCCAGAAAGTCTCAGATCATTTTTGTCCATGGTAGCATAGGTCGCAATACTCGCAGAGCTCGCTTTACAAAAATTACAAAACTACTGATCTCACAACAAAAAAAACTTCTACGAAGGTAAAATGTGACGCAGTCCGTAAGTCCACTTCCAAAATTATTGATATCGTCAGAGGTGACGCTTTCGCTGATAAGACGCTAACATTTGTTTGAATAGAATGTTAGCTTGTTTTATTCTTAAAAACAAAATTACGTTGTGTTGAAAAAATTGCGTCACAAATGCCAGACCCAACGACGAAATCATTTTTCACCAATTGCGCTGATATACACACGGTTTTAAGACAAGGTGTACTGCTGAGTCGTAAACGACGAAATCAGCAACATTTTTGTTCTATTCACTTTTGTTGAACAGTTTGGAAGTATTAGGGAAAAATTGCTTTTCAAGTTTCACTTCGTTTATACGCATTTGTTTTGCAATGCTTTTATATTCATTCTTATGACTATTTTGTAAGAGGTTTTCGGTCTTATTTCATTTCTCTGGAATTCGAATGTGGTCAAAGCTGTTTTCACGTATTTGTTTGTATTTCATTTTTCGTTCAAAGGAAAAGATGCTCAAATATTTAAAAAGTGTTCAAAAAGGCGTCGAACATAGAACAATGAAAGCTTTAAAGCTCATCATTGTGTTTTGAGCTTCCCTTTTGTTCTATATACGACGACTTTTTATATCGAAACCAAATTCAAAAGTACTTGATATATTAATCTTTATTCATTCAAATTGGGGTACTTAATGTCAACAAATCAAGTTTGAATTGAATATTACCCAAGAAAAACTATTCGCAGATGAAAATATGAGCATAACAATATTGTGCACAACTTTATCAAAAGCGGCAAAGAAGCAAATCAAAAGAATAACGGATTCGACTTAGGCACTATATTTCTGGTCGTATCTTCAGCGTAAATATTAAACATTTTCAGTCCAATGTTGGCGTGGAAATAAATTTCTTCTGATTTGTCCAACCGTAATTTTTGCACCAGCTAACGGTCCCATTAGGTTATCGTTCGCTTCGTTTAACGGAAGCAATAAGTCGACCACTCTCACCATAAGAATTCTAACACTTTTATTCAAATCATTTGTCATTGAATCGATCACATCGGCGACACCTTGAATGAAAGCGTCTAACGAAAGTAAAAATTTGTGTAGAGATTCGGATATAGCTGATGAGTCCGGATATAGAACATCTGTCATACTAACAAAGAGGGATTGAACATAAATGCAACAGTCGTTTAGGATGAAAATTAGGATAGCCACAGCGTCATAAGTTTCATTAGGAATTGTCAGGCAACCGCAGTCGTCTAGAATAGTTTCAGTCATTAGTCCAATGGTATTCGCTAATACTTGGGTACTTTGTATCATTGCTTCGAAGTTAATTGGAGCATCGACGCTACCTTTACGTTTAACAAACCGATTTCGAAATTGTTTCGTGATTGTAACCATCAAATTTGCCATTTCTGTTATGGCGTTGTTAATAGGGGTAGTGAGCGCGCCCACATAATCTGATAACTCTGACACGATTTTTGTATAAGCCTCCACCAAACTGTCCATCGCTTCCTCGTTTTCCTTCACAAGATAACTAGCTGATTTTCCAGATGCAGATAGCAAGGTCATTGCTTGTAATATTGAAATCGATCTTGACGATAGAATTGTTGAATTACACGTCGTCCAACTCGTTAATTTGTCGGTGTAAATTCTGAACGACTTCATAACTGTATCTCCCATTGTATATGTCAAGCCGTGGTATTTCTTAAATACCTTTGACCAACCTTCGTGGATTTGTTCGACACCCTTGTGCCAGTCTTTACAAATACACTCTTTTTTCTCCCGGAAAAATATTTTCCGAATGTCTGAAGCTTCCGTACATTTTCCATGAATTCCATCGAATTTTAGGAGGAAGTTAGCCTAAGTTTAAATTATTAGCGAAGAAGGAAGATAAAAAATACAAATGTTACATACCTTGATCAGAAGGCTCAATGTGATTATTAATAGGCACGTATTCATCTTCTGAATGCTGGTAACAATATGAAAAATATTCGACTAATGCAATTACCTAATCGGCTGAATCAATATTGTTCCTTATTCATGCAAGACTTATTTGGCACGTAACAAACTCGAGAACAAACTATAATTGACTGTTTTATTTCCAAAATTAAAACACATGTGCATGTGCAAGCTATATATGCGAAGAAAGAATTTCAAAATATTATTACGAAAATTCTGTTGGCTTAACACAGGTCCTATTGTCCACTTTAAAAGAACTGATATAAATAAAGTTCTTCGAGACTGCATCACTTTGAGACTCAAACTCGTGATTTTTGGCAAGCATCCCTCGATGCGTCTGCTGGTTTATATTGCATTGTTCTATATTCAAAAACATGTGTTACAACTTCTACGACCTAGTCTCTACTTAAATGTTCAATTACTAGTGGGTTATTCACCCCAGCCCGCAAGTGCTAACAATTGAACATATTTTCCAGCTTCTACGTTCAACTAAATGTTCAACAACCAGTGGGCTAATGCATCCCAGCTAGCAAGCACTAGTTGTAAAACACTTTTCTACAAAGAAAACGATACGCTTGGAGATGTTTTCCTCGTGAACTCCTCGTTCTGAAAGCTCTTTATTCATACATTTTGAGTCTATTTAGGCCGATAGTTGATTTCATTCAATTTAAATCATTTCAAATGGTTGCTCGATTCTTTATCATTTCATCACTTGGGCCTGTTTTAGGTCAGAACGATTCCTGGGAACTGCGGGAAAACAAACTTTTAGTAATTCCTCAGAAACATTGGAAAATGTTTATTTCAAGAAAACACACAAAAACGGCCCGTTTTGGTCACATCGTGTACTCTACCTCCATATAATTATTCCCAACCTTGAAAATATATAGCTTACGTAGTTGGTCTCCGTTAAGACCTCTCATTTCGCGTGTCCTTCAATGAGTTTGAGAAGATATTTTCTGATACAGAGGGCTACATTTCGATTTAAACAGTTTTAGGTTTGTTAAAGTTTTAAATGTCATTAACTTCATATCATATTTCTTTTACATTGAGATACTTGGTTTGTACGTGCACGTTCTTGCGCATACATCTTATGTAATGTGACATTTAAAACTCTGACATATCAAACACATCTAAAAAGTGTTTAAATCGAAATGTACCTCTCTGTATATACGTAAAAAACTGAAGATAAAGCTCGAAACAGACTATTTTGCTCACTCTCTACTGATATACGAACCCGATTATCAAAATTTTTATTTTTTTAATGCGTCTTTTCAATACCTTACATTTGACGTATCGAACATCAATTTCGACTCTGTACAAGGAGATTGTGTTCAATCAGCACCAACACAGGACAAAGCCATCATGATCAACGGATGCCTAACCGATGGCTCGACCTATAAAATAAACGAGCACTTCTGTTCTGCTGGGGAACGCTTAGCTGCCTCGATCGTATCAGTTCACGGTTATTAGGTTGACGACATTGATGAGTTATACCCTGAATATGCAAATAACAACTGGAATTTCAAGGAAATCGAGCCGAACGATGTCGCCAAAGCGATTAATAAAGCTCCGAACAAACGCTCGACAGTCAACAGTCTCATTGGCTAAAAAAAATATTTTTCACAATTGAGCATGCTCAACAGTCTCAAAAGCCTCAATAAAATTGTGAAAAATATTTTTGTCGAAAATGAGTACACTCAACAGTCTCATTGGTTCAAAATAAGACTACAAATACGCATGTGCAATTTAGCAACATGAGTTACGTCGTTGGCGGTCCACAAGCAAAGTTAAGCATCATTCGGCGCGGTTAGTACTTGGATGGGTGACCAGAAAAAGTAAGTAAAAATAAAAAAACAACTTTCTAATATAATTTCAGATTAATCGCGAATTGTGAAGAAAAGACTACGTGGCGGCACCTACGAACAAAATGAAAAAGTTTTCAGTATCATTGGCGGCAAAAAAGCATCTCAAACTGCAATTCAAAATAAGCATACTCAAGAATCTCACATAGCATCAAAATGAACATACTTAACAGTCTGAAATAGTCTCAAAATGAGTATACTCAACAGTCTCAAATAGTCTAAAAATGAACTTACTCAACAGTCTTAAATAGTCTCAAAATAAGTATACTCAACAGTCTCAAATAGTCTCAAAATGAGCATACTCAACAGTTTCAAATAGTCTCAAAATCAGTATACTCAACAGTCTTTTTTTGTATATTTGGTACACAAAATAGTCGCAGAAGCTTCAATTAATATAATTTAATTTGAGCATACTCAACAGTCTCAAATAGTCTCAAAGTAGCATGCTCTACAGTCTTAAATAGTCTCAAAATGAGTATACTCAACAGTCTCAAATAGTCTCAAAATGAGTATACTCGACAGTCTCAAATAGTCTAAAAAACAGTATACTCAACAGTCTCAAATAGTCTCAAAATGAGCATACTCAACAGTTTCAAATAGTCTCAAAATGAGTATACTCAACAGTCTTTTTTTGTATATTTGGTACACAATAGCAGAAGCTTCAATTAATATAATTTAATTTGAGCATACTCAACAGTCTCAAATAGTCTCAAAATGAGCATACTCAACAGTCTCAAATAGTCTCAAAGTAGCATGCTCTACAGTCTTAAATAGTCTCAAAATGAGTATACTCAACAGTCTCGAATAGTCTCAAAATGAGCATACTCAACAGTCTCAAATTGTCTCAAAGTAGCATGTTCTACAGTCATAAATAGTGTCAAAATGAGTATATTCAACAGTCTCAAATAGTCTCAAAATGAGTATTCTCGAAAGTCTCAAATAGTCTAAATAACAGTATACTAAACAGTCTCAAAATGAGTATACTCAAGAGTCTCAGATAGTCTCAAAATGAGCATACTCAACAGTCTCAAATAGTCTCAAACACCAGAAAAATGTCTATTAACTGAGGCAAAAATGAACATACTCATCATTCTCAAAACAGTCTTAAACGTTCGAAAATACAGTACTCAGTGCTATACACAAAAACAGTCTCAATTTCAGTCTCAAATCGCATGGTTTTTTTTACTCGGGCTACCTGTCCCATTCACACTGAAAAATTGTCTTCTGTCACTCAGGTTACTCTTCATGAGATCGAAAGCGGTCCCATCAATACCCAGATTTTGCAGTTTCCCTTGCTGGACCTGATGGTTGACTGTGTCGAAAGCTTTTCTAAAATCTACGAATGATCCAATGATGATCCAATTCAAGTCTATTCCCTCTCTAATGCTCGTACACAGATCAATGCAACATGCCAATGTATTTGACTTCTTTAAAAAACCGAATTGTTTCATTTTATTATTTTTCATTATTATTTTCTTTCATTATATCAATAGTCAAAATATGTTAAACCATACCCACCATCTGATCGTTCGATTTGGATGATATATAAAGCGAATTTCTCATAGTTTGCGTAGCATTCTATGACCAGTTGTGCTGATATACACATGGTCTTAAGACAAGGTGTACTGATGACTCTTAAACGACGAAATCAGCAACATTTTTGTTCTATTCACTTTTGTTGAACAATTTGGAAGTATAAGGGAAGAATTGTTAATGGTTTTTTTGAATACTGCTTTTCAAGTTTTATTAATAGCATACAAAAACCTCTTAAAAGGTAGAGTGTGACGCAGTCCGTAAGTCCGCTTTCAAAATTAATGATATCGCTTGAGGTGACGCTATCGCTGATAATACGCAGAGTTTGTTTGAAGGGAACCTTGTGTTCAAAGTTTTAATTTCCTGAAAAAATTACAGCTCTTTTTTTAAAACAAAATTACGTTGTGTTAAAAAATTGCGTCATAAATGCCAGCGGAATCATTTTTCAACACTTTCACTTTTCACGCGCAAAAATTTAAATTTACCTTAAACAATCTACGCAATAGGAAACAAAAGTCAAATTTTTGTATTATCAGCGATAGCGTCACCTCAAGCGATATCATTAATTTTGGAAGCGGACTTACGGACTGCGTCACACTCTACCTTTTAAGAGGTTTTTGTATGCGATATCAGTAGTTTTGGAAGTTTTCAGTTGTTATAACTAATCTTCATGTGAAAAATTTTCTATTTCTATTCTCTATTTTATTTTCTTATTTCTATTTTCAGAAAAGAAAATTTTCTAAGAAAAAAAAATTTCTCCAAAGAAAATTTTCTTTCCGAATTTTCTATTCGGAATTTTCTTTCCGAAAAAAAGTGTTCTCCTACACCTTAGGCTACCATCGGAACACTTCGTATCACCTTCGGCTACCCTCGGAATATTTTGTAGCACTTTCGCCTGCCTTCGGAACACTTCGTGTCACCTTCGGCTGCCTTCGGCACACTTCGTGTCACCTTCGGCTGCCTTCGGAACACATCGTGTAACCTGATCAAACTCTATAACTTTGTAGAAGAAACCGCCTCTCTAAGTAGCGTCATTCCGGAGCTAAAATTCGAAAACCGAAAAAGCATAAACGAAAATCCAAGATGGTGCCGCTATAACAGATGGCAGCCATTTTCTTATGATCCCAAAAAGTTCTCCTGATAAAACTCTATAACTTTGTAGAAGAAACCGTCTCTCTAAGTAGCGTCATTCCGGAGCTAAAATTCGAAAACCGTAGAAGCATAAACGAAAATCCAAGATGGCGCCGCTATGACAGCCGGCAGCCATTTTCTAATGATACCAAAAAATTCTCCTGATGAAACTTTATAACTTTCTAGAAGAAACCAGCTCTCTAAGTGTTATCATTCCGGAGCTAAAAATCGAAAACCGAAAAAGCATAAACGAAAATCCAAGATGGCGCCGCTATAACAGATGGCAGCCATTTTCTTATGATCCCAAAAAATTCTCCTGATAAAACTCTATAACTTTGTAGAAGGAACGAGTCTCTCTAAGTAG
>CM055403.1:151552812-151567119 GCA_029228625.1 Pseudolycoriella hygida
GGCATATGAAATTTTTCATTTGGGGCCGAGACTGACGTTCCCTGAAAATTTTAAGGAAATCGCTCGGGCGGTTCTCGAGAAAAAAAAAGTAGATAGATACATAGATACCTAGATACATAGAGACATAGATAGATCGTTGACACACCACACAGGAATAAAATTGTTATTAATTACAAAGGTAATTTGACCACTTTCCATAGGAATTGGTCATCTTTGATTGGCGATATCTCAGCCAATTTTCAACCGATTTTGATGAGTGAGGACTTGTTTGAAAGCTGCTGCGACGTAGTTTTTTTTAAAAATAATTTTGAGGGGAAAGGGGGCGAGGGGAAAAAACTCAAAACTTCGCCTATACATCATGTCTTGTCCCAAAGGTTTTGTATGGAGGTTTTTGGGTTTGTGGACGTTTTTTTGGGGTGTGGGGACTGCGTCACGCTCTCCGCTACCGCTCCGAGCATGATGCATGTTCATATGGCCTTACGTAGGTTGGAGTACGAACTGGTTATCCGCTGCCCTGGTTTAGGGCTGAGCTTAAGTCAATAAGAGTTTACGTTCATTTTGATACTGAGGAAAAAAGATTCAATTTTTGTTTGGCTCGAATCTGCCAAGTCGAAAATTAATTATTTTTTTTTACATTTACATGTTTGACATTTCATCCGAGCATTGTTGCACAAAAAACGTTTACTTCAGAATCCAGAATAAAATTTTATTGGAACTAAAAACATAAACAAAATTAAAATAATAGCAAACTGAGTAAAGAAAAAAATTCAAAATATTGCCATCCATATGCTGATTGACTTGAATTTTCAGAACGCAAATCGGAAACAATAAAGTGAACATTTTTGAGAAGCACAATAAAGTAGACAGTTTTGCCATACAAATTGATTGTTTGGACCCGTACGAAGTACAAAGGTCCTATACGTTTACTACAAACAATTTTATTGTAACATGGGGTAGATCGAGGTGGGAGTTGGGGGGATGCGTCTATTATCGTCTAAATATGACGAATCAGCAATAAAAAAATGTCCGTCTGTCCGTCTTCACTTTTTTTTCCAAACGGCTCAACCGATCAGCCTAAACTTTTTTTTTTCCCCTGAAAGGTACATGTCTCCCATGATTCAATTTCGAAGATGAGCAAAATCGATGAAGTGGTTCCGGAGATATGGTCGAGGAAGTGACCAAAAACATGGTTTTTCGAGGGTGGGTGAAACTTTTTCGCAAATATCTCAGCAAGTAAAGCACGGAAATTGCTCAATTTGGTGTCAAATGAAAGCATTTGATACCAAAAAACTGGGGATTTTTTTTTTGTTGGAATCGGGTCAGGGGTTTGGGCACTAGGAGCCATGGAATAGGCGAAAATAAATTTCTCTGCCCAAAATGATAAGAGATAGTTTTTTTTCAGTATTTGCTTAAATACGCAATACAGAGATTTACTTTCAAAGGCAAAGTTGTAGAGAATCAAATTTTAGCGAACACGTGTTTCAGAGTTTTGGGGAAATATGGCCCAATCCTGGTATATGGCTACTTCCATAATTGGGCAGGATGACCCAGATCTCCAGAACTATGAGAGTTAGAAAGTTGGTTCCAAAGGCGAAGTTGTAGAGAATTAAATATAAGCGAACACGTGTTTCAGGGTTTTGGGGAAATATGGCCCAATCCTGGTATATGGCCACTTCAATAATTGGGCAGGATGACCCAGATCTCCAGAACTATGAGAGGTAGAAAGTTGCTTCCAAGGACAAAGTTGTAGACAATAAAATTTTAGATAACACGTGTTTCTGGGTTTGAGGGAGAAACGACTTAGTCCTTGGATATAAGCTTTTCTAGATTTGAATGGTCTGAGACGTACTTCGGTAGGGCCTTTGACATTACCTTGGGTAATTTCTATGGATCTTTGAAATTCTAACAGTTATAAAAGAACAGAAAACGTTGGATTGTTTGCTTATTTGTATATTTAGGTACGTTCGAGTCACTTTGCCACATCTATTCTGTTTGTCACATCTATTCTGATACGTACGGGTCTTTGGTTATGTTTGAAATTTGTATTATGTATTTGGTATACAAGTTTTTAATTGATTTATTGTTGTAATTGTTTAATTGTATTGAAAAATGCAAAGTGATGGGTTTAACGTATGAAGTTACAGAATTTGATTTTTCTATTTCTGTTTGTAAACCAACCGTTTCATATTTTCAACATTCAACATTTGTTTGAAACTTCCATACAGATATTAAGATAAAACGAAATTGAGGGTGAATCTAATACCTAAAATATTGAATGCTATTGAAAGTCAGCATTATAGAAAGAAAGATTCTTACCAAATATTCTACTCTACTGCTCTACTTCTCAAGTACAAGAGTTGATCAAATTCGTCGCTCTACTTCTCAAGTACATGAGTTGAACAAATTCGTCTGCTTTGATGGATTTTTTTTAGTATTATATCGTTTTTGCATTTGTGCAGCAACAAGCGGGGACATAAAGTCGAGAAGTTGCCAATTTAATAATTTAGGCAATTTCTTTGAATTTTCTTTCCAGAATTTTTTGATTAAGTTGAATTCAGATTCGTTCAATCCATACACCTTTAGCTGTGTGGTATAAATGTAAGTATTTACTTCGTCTTTTTCTCCCACGCCATCGTCAGTAGCTTCAAATTCGCTGAATCTCCTTTTTTTGCTTCAGGAGGGTTGCCATGTTGCGTACTCAGGGCAACGGAAGGCATATTGCTCAGAATTTTTCGAATCTCCTCAAAAACAGGCTCTCGATCATTTTTAGGAAGCATTTTGAGGGTTCGAAATCGAGGATCTAGAAAACACGCAATTTTTTGATCCATAGTTGGGACAAACTTCTTTGCCAAAAACGATTTTGCACACGAAATGAATTTCTTTACATCAGGACTATAGTTGTCAGATTTATTCAAGCATTCGTGAAGCAGATACCAATTTGGAACGATTTTGTTGCATATAATCTATTATTATAGATATTTCAATAAACTTTGGTTTTCTCACTTTGTTCAAGTAAATACATCGAAAGCGAAAGTAATCGAGTTGAAGCTGAAGCTTAGAATGATTTTCCAGCTCGATATTATTTAAGCCGCATTTGAATTCAGTGAATTTCTATTGTATCGAGCTAAGCGTAAATAGTTTTTGCATGCAAAATGCCTTCATGCTCTCACGTATTTAATACTTTTCTTGTGTGTTGGCCCGAGTGAGACTATGAAAAACGTACTCTCAAAGGTCTCATGACATTTTTTCAGGCGAATTTGGTCTCAAATTTATTTTTTTTTTTCGATCGTAGAGCTTGTGGATGAACTATCGATGAACGAGACCGAAGGAGTAGTCTCTTTTCAAACATTTAGCGAGACTATTCGAGACCGAATGAGTATACGTATTTGGAATATTTTTTGTTGGATTGCTCGAGTACACTCATATTTGAAAAATATTTTTATGAGACCAATGAGTGCACTCATTTTCGAAAAATGTTTTTATGAGACCAATGAGTGCACTCTAGACCTGTCCAAAATACAAAGTTGTCGAAAAGTTTTGGGGCCCGTCAAGAAAACGGTCCTAAATAGTCTCCTGATAAAAGGTCTCTATGGGCCCGATGAAATCTGAAGCGATTTAGGCGGTGCTCAAATCGAAAAATTGAAAAAAATTGTTAAAATTTCAGTACTTGTCCGCACACTGCCGACCACCAATGCAACCATTTGGTGAGCTTCAGAAGGTTCTGACAGTGCTGACACACCTATTAACTAATAAATCGTGTTCTCGAGTTGATTCTGATCGAAAATGACCAAACTTGTCCTAACATTTAATTTCAAGATCAACCAGAATGATTCATTGTGGAAAACTTAAAATTTTGCACCACCCGACCCTAAACGCCTATGCCCTAAAATTTTTTTAGATACTACACCTACAGCTACCATTTTCGGGCAAGATGTAGTCCTAGTTAATGTATAAATTTTCCATATGTAGATGATGGGATAGATATTCAGAAATTTTCGGCCTGGTTCCCACACTGCCGACCACCAGTTCTAACATTTGGTGAGCGTCAGAAGGTTCTGGACGCGCAGAGGCACCTATCTACTAAAAAAATCGTGTTCTAAGGATCATTCTGATCCAAAATAGCCCAACTTCCCTTAACATTTTTTTTCTAGGTCGACCAGAATAATTAATTTTGTCAAAAATTGACAAATCTCAAATTTACACAGATTTTAACAATTTTTTTCAATTTTTCGATTTGAGCACCGCCTAAATCGCTTCAGATTTCATCGGGCCCATAGAGACTTTTTAACAAGAGACTATTTAGGACCGTTTTCTTGACGGGCCCCCAAACTTTTCGACAACTTAATATCCCCGTACATTTTTGAACAGGTCTAGTGCACTCAGTTTTAGAAAATATTTTTATAAGAACAATGAGTGCACCCATTTTCCGGAAAATATTTTTATGAGACCATTGAGTGCCCTCATTTTTAGAAAATATGACCAATGAATGCACTCATTTTCGGAAAATGTTTTTTGAGACCAATGAGTGCAATGAGTCCAAAAAATTGGAATGAGACGTCTTAGATAGTCTCAAGCGAACTCAAAAAATATAAAAAAACTCAGAAGTCGTCTCAAGCGAACCCAAAATCGTTTTTTTAAATGAGACTTCTCGTTTGGTCTCAATCATCTTCAAAAAGTCGGAATGAGATTTCTTGTTCGGTCTCAATCATTCCCAAAAAGTCCAAAAAATATCTGAAATGAGACTACTCTTTGGTCTCACAAAGTCCAAAAAATATCTGAAATGTGACTACTCTTTTGGTTTCAAACGGTCTAGAAAACTGTTTAAAAAGAGACTACACATCAGTCTAGAATGAATTTTGAGACCAAAATCGGTCTCAAAGGATCGAAATCTGTATACTCATCCTCATACAACAGAAATAGGCTTTTGAGAAGTCTCATTTACGTTTTTTTTTTCACTCGGGGGTGCAGCTGTTTGTGGGATTTTAGTGGTCGAGCTCGATGAATCAAGAAAGATAATGGGCGTTGCGGATCAAATTAGACTGGGCAATGGACAACATTGGCCTGCTCTTAAGAAATACAAAAATGAAATAACCTCCAAATCGTCAAAATAGAGTATCCTGGACAGCGGTGCATAATCTACTATTTACTTACTACATGAAATGTAGGTACTAATTTGGTAACGTTTCCATTTCTTTCTTCAAGAAATTACCAAAAATCAAGATGGTAAGAAGCTCACGGAAAACTTAATCAATCCATTCAAGCTTTAAGTCGAATAAGAATCAATCTTTGATCTTGCTTAAAGAGGTCTCAATGAGTAATTGCAATAAAAGAGAAAGTATATACGTCACTTGATAAGTGTCGATCTGAGTTAAGCGGTTGCACCACTTGCCATGTCTTTTTTGTCGCATGTTTTCGTGTTTAATCAATTTCATGAAATATATTTTATTTCATCGGCGAGAGAATATCGTACGTTATTCACTCTTGCATTTAAAGGAAAAACCATATGTTAAATCACTAGGGAAAATTCGTTTTCTCTTTGCCAATTCAATGAAAAAAACAGTGGCACCGCCGTGATTTGAACTCACAACCCACCGATCCGCAAGAATCGACGCTAACCACTGCACAAATTCGCTCATTTGGTATGTACAAATTTTGTCGATACTGTTTGTTGACAAATAGAAGCATATAGTAACGTAGAATGTACAAATGTGTCTCTCACAAACACTATCGTTGTTTTTCTCGATATACAACAAAAGCCTATGTATTTTGAGTGGTTTTCTTTACGTTTTGTATTTGTATTCGTTTAGTTTGTTCGTTTAGTATTTGAATCAGTTTTTATTTATGTCATAAATGTTTTCTCACAGAGCAAAAATTCAAACGTCTATATGAAAATAGTAATTTCACGTGACGACCAAAACATAAATAGATAGAATTAAAAAAAAATATTAGAAAAAAAATTGAAAAAAAGACCTGCAGCCGCCGTGTCTCGAACCCAGGACCCTGACACTGCGAAGCAGTGATAAATTCTCGCATCTATCACATTCATGCGCTCGAATGAATAACGTACGATATTCTCTCGCCTAATGAAATAAAATATTGTATTGGTGGACGTGAGAAATCTCGGATATCTTCTTCGCTACGCTCACTCGTTATGTACAATATTTACATGAGAAGAAATCCTCGATTTTCTCTCGCCCACCAATAAAGTACTATTTCGCTACTGATAAGGAGAGGATGCGATGTTTCTTAAAAAAAAAGAGATTTGCAAGTACCAGTAATTGATGAAAGTTCAAACAAATCGAGTTATATCTGCTATTTTTAATCACCTTTACAAATCAATAACAACGTTTGTCGCTTCAGCAAAAGATTAGTCTTATCAATTCTGATTTTTCATATCGATAATAATGATACAATAGATTAAGTGATAGGTGCGATGATTGGAAGAGGTCACAAGCATTTTAAGAGTCGTAAAGAGCAAACGTGACTTGATCTTGATATTGAAGTCCCGATTGTTGGTTGAATTAAAGAAATGAATTCATTAAAAGTTTTCAGTGCATTATTAGTTACCTTTTCTGTGTATATTATTGAATCAAATGCTTACCAACGCGTTGTTCTTTACGAACATGCTGATCAAAGAGGTATCTTGTGGCAAATTGAGAATTCTGGATCATTATTGCTTTAAAATCATATTTTATTATAGGAGAATCTGTCACTATCGATGTGTCCACTACTGAATACGAATGCGTGAATGTTCCTAGCTATATGAACGACAGAGCGAGTTCGGTGGGACCGAGCAATCTGTGCGTCGTACTTTGTGAGCACAATGATTGTAAGGGTCGTTGTAAAGCAGCTTGTCCTATCCAGTACTATAGCGACGGTCCTGGTAAGGGTCTGTCGAAATGGAATGTTTGATTTTTGAAAGACATACTCATAACTAAAGCTACTTTCATTTTCAAAATTTGAATTTGAATTTTAGGAATACAGTCGAGAATTTTATCCAAAAGATAACATTTATAACCAAATATTTTTTTCAGATATAAATAATTTCAGGAATTCAGATTTCAATGATGTAGTTTCTTCGATGCACCCTCATTGAAAAAAACTCGGCTGGCATATGGAAGAAAATGCTATTTATGACATATCAATACATCCAAATGGCATTTTTCGATAATTTCTTACAGGCTCACTGGCCAATTGAAACGATTTTCTTTTACAAAATGAAAATATTTAATTAATTACAAAGCCACAGATATACAATGTCGTTTGTTTCATTGATGGAGAAAGAATGCAATTTTTTGGACCCGTACGAAGTACAAAGGTCCTATACGTTTACTTCAAACAAATTTATTGTAACATGGGGTAGATCGAGGTGGGAGGGGGGGGTGCATCTATTATCGCCTAGAGATGACGAATCAGCAATAAAAAAAATGTCCGTCTGTTTGTCCGTCTCCACTTTTTTTACCAAACGGCTCAACCGATCAGCCCCTGAAAGGTACATGCCTCCCATGATTCAAGTTCGAAGATTAGCAAAATCGGCTAAATAGTTCCGGAGATATGGTCGAAGAAGTGGAGGTCGGACTTCCTCGAAATTCCTCATTTTGGTGTCAAATGAAAGCATTTGATGTCACAAAACTGGGAAATAATTTTGATATGAAAATGGGGCCAGTGGTCTGGGCACTGGGCACTGGGACCAATGGAATGGACGAAATTGAGATTCTCGGCCATATACGAAAACAGTTTGTCGTCTATATTTCCTTAACTATGCAATATCGAGATTTACTGTCAAAGGCAAAGTTGTACAGAATAAAATTTTAGATAACACGTGTTTCAGAGTTTTAGGGAAAAATGACTTAGTCCTTGGATATAAGCTTTTCTGGATTTGAATGGTCTGAGACGTACTTCGGTAGGGCCTTTGACATTACCTTGGGTAATTTCTATGGATCTTTGAAATTCTTACAGTTATAAAAGAATAGAAAACGTTGGATTGTTTGCTTATTTGTATATTTGGATACGTTCGAGTCTCTTTGCCACATCTATTCTGTTTGCCACATCTATTCGGGTCTTTGGTTATGTTTCATTGTGAACTTTTCTTTGTTCTTTTGTCTTGGATCACTGGAAGTCCAAGGCAGTGTTTAAAGAGGAGAAATGTAATTCGAATTAATTACAACAATATTGTTGCGATTGCTGACGAGGACAGGATCGAGCATATTTTGGAAGTTTTGTGATTTTAGAGGTCAAGTTGTACGTGGTGCAGCTCGCGGTTAATCACACTTAGGAAATATTGAAGTTTGCTGGTCAAGTCGATGGAGGGTTGTATTGGTAGATGACCACTCCCACATCAATAATCACTAGTCTAGTAATTTTTGGTCACTAGGGAGTGCTGAAAATACGACTGGGGGAGGGGTGGAAAGGTGGATGTTGTCACGTAAGTTTACTGGTCGCTATAAAGAGCCCACATGAAGCAAATTTAGCGCTTTAAAGAGCAAATTGAGCGCTTTAAAAGAATATTTATTACTTTTGAGTACTTTTGGAAGCACTAGGGAGGTTGGGAAAAGTAAACGAGGGATGTAGGTACTAAAAAAAGCATATTGAGCCTAACTGTGTTATGCAACAGCAACAAAAAATGAACTGAAACAATTTTATCAATTGAGAATCCAGACTTTTAAAGGTAATACTTTATTTGCTTTGGATGTTGAAATAAAAATCTGGATTGTCAATTGTTGATATTGTTTTCACTTCATTATTTATGTTTGTTGCATAACACAGTTAGACTTAGTATCTTGATAATCGTTCGAGAGTGAAATGCGACAATGACTACAATCATTATTTTAAAAGTATTGTAAGATTACACGCTTTTTGGAGAGCCCGACATAGTCAGAACAACAAAAATAAATAGACTACGTTGGCTCGGTCACGTACAACGAATGAATGAACATCGTATTCCAAAAAAAATTCTGAAGTCCAAACCTGAAGGCAAAAGGAGTGCAGGGCGACCCAAGTCGCCGGAGAAGGCCAAGACCCTTAATGGGTTGTAGTGCCGGTAAAGTAAGTAAAGTAAGTAAGTAAAGTAAGTAAGATTACACGCGTTGCAGAATGACAGTGGTATTGTGTCGTTGGCGAAGCAAGTTGGCTTGATTGACATACCTCCAAATTGTCCAAAATGCAGAGCGCTCATGTGGGAAGTGAAAGACGCTTCTGCAGCAGACGGGTTGAAGTGGCGTTGCAATGGGAAAATTATTCAAAATAAAAGGAAGGCCAAAGCATGTACGTACAGACGATCGTACAGAACGGAAACCTTCTTCGCTGGTACGCATTTGGAACTTTGGAAAGTTCTTGGTTTTGTTGATCTCTGGCTGAAGAAGATGCAACTCAACCACATTATCGAATTGTTGGATGTGAGCGAACGTACATTGTGGATTGGTCGTCCTTTTGCCACGAAGTAACGTTCAACGGTATGGTCATCAAAGCGAAACAGCTGGGAGGACCTGGAAAAACCGTTGAAATCGATGAATCCAAATTTGGCGAGAGGAAGTATAACCGTGGCCATCGTGTTGACGGTAAATGGTTGTTTGGTGGTGTGGAACGAGAGACTGGTTGGGCATTCATGGTACCAGTCGAGAACAGAGGTAAATATGTAATGCTTTGTATCATCAAGCATTTCATTTTGCCGCTTACTACAATTGTTTCTGATTGCTGGCGCACATACAAATGTTTTCAAGACGAAGGTTACCACTCGCTTGATTTTAAAGATCGCGAAACTGGCGCACATACGGATCGCATCGAGGGATCTTGGCGTCACGCTTAGGAAGTTGTTGGTACGCATAACCGCCAAATTGAGTTTTTAGCGGGCAAACTGAGTAAATAATGATTTTTACGAGCTTGTCGAGCAAGCAACGCAGATCCATTTAATGAATTTCGCAAGTTGGCTGGCTCACTTTATGATGGCAACGAATCAATAGTCCTGGAGAGTGAAAGGGAGCAGAAATTCTGGGCGTTGCAGGGGGAGTTGCAAGAGTTGTATGATAGCTAAAACGAAAGCTGTTTCATACCAGCGTAATAAGGGATTTGGAATAATAAAATACTTCGGAAGTTATGAACCGAGGGGTTCCCCACCTTAGTACGGAAAAATGGTCCTTTTAAGGACCAATGGGAACACGTAAGCAGCCTCCCCGTGGCGCATCCTGGGTGAGTGCACACAAAATTGATGTTCACTCAGCGAATGCTTACAATATCGATAAAATTTATTTTTAAAGCGCTCAATTCGCTTCATATGCGCTCTTTAAAGCGCCCAATAAAGTTACGTGACAACATCCACCCTTCTGCCACTCTGCCCCCTTCCACCCCCTTCCCTAGTCGTGTTTTCAGCACTCCCTAGTACCCAAAAATGAAAAAAATATTGGCCTCCCCCTCTAGGGCGGGGGACCGCCGCCAAATGACTAGTGATTATTGATGTGGGAGTGGTCCCCTACCAATACCAACCCCCTTCGCCCCCCTCCTCGCCTTGACCAGTGAACTTCAATTTTTCCGATAAGAGAAATCAAGCAGAGTTTAGAATTTTTGTTTTGGGAGCGTAGTGTAGAAGAATTGGAGCTGAAAGCACTGGGTGCGTGTGGAGATTCTTCATTGACGACACATCGCTATCATTATCAAGGCATTAAGTTAAGTATTCGTTGTTACAAATTTAATTTGCTACAATTTAGTTGGGGTTTTCTAATTAAATTTTTTTTACGGTGCAGAGCGTATGCAACAGGGAAACATACGCAAAAGGGAATTTGTATTCAATACTAATACCTGTATAATGCCGGAGAAATAGCCCAGAAGAAAGGGAAGAGAAAACAACAGCATAAAAATTCGACATCGATTGCAAATCTAGCAAAGCCAAACTTGGCCTCGGCCTTAGCATTACACACCAAAGAGACAGGCCACCAATTCTATTTCGAAAATATGAAAACTCTCGGAAGAAATTCAAATAAGAAAAAACTTCAGATTACTTCAGATTATTATGAATATTGAACGGACATGTAATTATAAAAAGGATACGACTGGCATTGCCTCATCCTACTTTAATCTTTTGCGAAACATGTTGGCAAAGACAACCGTGTAGTCCGAAATTACGCATCCGATCAACCATAACTGATCCAACTTATCTTGACTGATCCTACTCAATTGACCTATTTGATCAAAACTGGTATAACTGATCATTGCGCCCAAAACTGATTAGACACCGCGAAAAATCATACAAATCATCAATTAGTAATAGGGCGTATACCATCACAAAACTCCATTGGTCAATTTTGTTTAGTTTTTAAAAATTTTCCTGGTTAAAAGTCTCTTTTGTTTTTTCTTATAAATCGACATCTAAGATAAGATCCAAGGTAAAAAATTTATAATTATAAAATTCAAAAGTTTGTCTTTTTGTCTGTCTGTATGTTTGTCGGTCGGTCTGTCTGTCTGTCTGTTTGTCGGTCACAAATTTCCAGCGTGAACCAACATAGGTCCGACCTGCTTGAAGAGTTCCGAGGAACTGAAGCAAAAAGTCGTTTTGCATTGCCTTTTATAAGCCGACAGCCAAAGAAAAGGCAATGCAATAGTAGATTCTTTTGCATTGCCTTATATGATTCAAAAAAAGGCAATGCAAAAGTAGATTCGCATGTGAATCTATCTACGTCCGACCTGCTTGAAGAGTTCCGAGGAACTAAAGCAAAAAGTCGTTTTGCATTGCCTTTTATAAGCCGAAAGCCAAAGAAAAGGCAATGCAGCAATAGTAGATTCTTTTGCATGGCCTTATATGATTCAAAAAAAGGCAATGCAAAAGTAGATTCGCAAGTGAATCTACCTACGTCCGAGTTGCTTGAAGAGTTCCGGGGAACTAAAGCAAAAAGTCGTTTTGCATTGCCTTATATGATTCAAAAAAAGGCAACGCAAAAGTAGATTCGCAAGTGAATCTACCTACGTCCGACCTGCTTGAAGAGTTCCGAGGAACTAAAGCAAAAAGTCGTTTTGCATTGCCTTATATGATTCAAAAAAAGGCAATGCAAAAGTAGATTCGCATGCGAATCTATCTACGTCCGACCTGCTTGAAGAGTTCCGAGGAACTAAAGCAAAAAGCCGTTTTGCATTGCCTTATATGAATCAAAAAAAAGGCAATGCAAAAGTAGATCCACATGTGAATCTACCTACGTCCGACCTGCTTGAAGAGTTCCGAGGAACTAAACCCTCCCTTTTGCATTGCTTTTCTTAACCCAAAAAAGCAATGCAAACCACAGAGAAAACCACAAGGGAAACCTAGAGACAGAGAACGAAATTAGTCCCTTTTGACCGCAATGAAGCAGTCTAACAAAAATAATGCGCTCTTATTATGGGAGCGGTCTCCCATATAAGAACAGTATCGCCATCCGCACCTAGCATCGTTTTGCAACGACGCTTAGCGCTGGACATCACCAACCGGCGATACTTTCAAGCGAATTGAAAAGTAGTATTTATACATTTAAAAACGTGTACTTCCTGTGAAGTATAACATTTCTACAATGCTTTTACAAATTTTGAAAAATTTATACTTCGTTATTACTTTCATATGAGAAATTTGTTCAGGGAGAATTTATTGTTGTGTGTGTGAGAACAAATGTAAAAAGGAAGAAACGAAAAAACTATTTTATGCATGTGGCTTCACTCACTAATATTCTCAATGTATTTATGTGTTTACGCATTGTGAGGCGTATTCAAATATTTTTTTTTTTATTTGTATTAAATGAAATGAATTCATGTGGCGTATTCAAATATTTTCTTTGTAAGGAATTATTTGTATGGAACGAAATGATGCATTGATTTTGTTTATACATATTTTTGGTTGGTGAAAATGTCGGGCAGTTGGACATTGGGTCAATTTTTATAATTTTAAAAATATCTTGGAATGTATGGGAGTTGGGCGATAGGTTTCTTTGGCAAAGTCTCAGAGTTTTGTGAGTAGCATCTTTATGAATCCTAAGAAAATGGCTGCCACCTGTGAAAGTGACGCCATCTTGAATTTTTGGTATTTTCTGAATGAGAATAGTTACGCCTTCGGTTTCTTCCTAAGAAAATGGCTGCCACCTGTGAAAGTGACGCCATCTTGGATTTTTTGTATTTTCTGAATGAGGATAGTTACGCCTTCGGTTTCTTCGGGAAAGTTGTTGATATTGATGAGTAGAACAAAGCTGGACAAAGTAGAGATAATTTTTGAGTGCCAATCGATAGTGGAGGCTTGGGGCAACAAATTTGCTGAACAATGTTGGGTGGAAAAGTTTCATACTACCGAGCTATAGGGCATTATTTGGCGATTTTATCCAGAGCTAGAGCACTTATTAACCAATATCTCGGCCGGTAGTTGCCGGAATGAGGTCAGTGAGGTGTCAAATGAAAGGTTTCGACAGTGTGAAGGTAGCGGAATTGGGTTGAAGGAAATCGGTTGAGCGGTTCGGTGTCCAGGGTCGATCAAAGGAGGCAAAAATGGACAAAAATTTGCTCCGCTGCCCGAAAATTATTGAAAATTTTTTTTTGATATGTTGTCGGGTATGGTGCAAAACGTCGAGAAAACATGTTCCGGGGTGAGATATTGTTCTGAAATAAGGGAGTTATGGGTAAAAAACGGGTCATAATTGAAAATCGACTAAAAGTCAGTCAAGATGTCGTCTTAGAGATTTGGTCAGGGAAGTGTCAGAGTAGAATACATAGCAAGTGCAACGCTGAATACGGGTGTAAGTGGAATACGGTGAAACGTTGAATATGGGGGAAGTGGAATACGGGGCACTTGGAATACGGGGAACTTGGAATACGGGGAAAGTTGAATACGGTGAACTTTGGATACGGTGAACGTTGCATACAGTGAACGTTGCATACGGTGAACGTTGCATACGGTGAACGTCACATACGGTGAACGTTACATACGGTGAACGTTGCATACGGTGAACGTGGAATGCAAGGAAAGTGGAATACGGGGAACTTGGAGTACGGGGAAAGTTGACTACGGGGAACGTTGAATACGGGGTAAGTGAAATACGGTGAACGTTGAATATGGGTGAAGTGGAATACGGTGAACGTTGCATACGGTGAACGTCGCATACGGTGAACGTCGCATACGGTGAACGTTACATACGGTGAACGTTGCATACGGTGAACGTTGCATACGGTGAACGTTGCATACGGTGAACGTTGCATACGGTGAACGTTGCATACGGTGAACGTCGCATACGGTGAACGTTACATACGGTGAACGTTGCATACGGTGAACGTGGAATGCAAGGTAAGTGGAATACGGGGAACTTGGAGTAC
>CM055403.1:151567619-151596483 GCA_029228625.1 Pseudolycoriella hygida
TTGGTCGGCAGTCAAGGATAGTAGGCGTGGTGGTGAAAAGGAGGGCTGCGGTAGCATTTTGGGTAAAGATGGCGAATTAGTTACAGATAAGGGTGAGGTCCTGAAAACCTGGCAGGATTACTTTCAGGATCTATTCGCCTCTGTCAATCCCGTAACAAGCCTTGACAGGGAAGAGGCCGTAGCTTGGAGGGTGAGGAGGAAATTACATTAGAGGAAGTGTCACGAAAGGTCAGCAGGCTGAAGGCAGGAAAATCCGCAGGTATAGACGAAATTAGGACAGAATTTATTAAGAATAGCGGGCCGGGTGGGGTTCAATGGCTTTGTAGGATTTTTAATTTAGGATTTAGGAACAAACCATCTCCTTGGCACAGAATAGGGGGGTATGGAGAAGGGTGGTCCATGATCAGTAGTAAAGACCTCACACCGAAAGGTACAAACGGTCTATAAAGTGTGATGATGATGATGATGATGTAAATATTTGCGGAAAAAGTCTTGATTTAAGAAAATCAATTCGTTTCTAAGAAGGAACGAATTGTCAGAAAACTCGACTTAGCAATAAGATTTTATGCAACTTACCAGCCATTTTACAAAACTCGAAAGTTCACGAAATGCTTTTTATGACAAAGTTCGAGCGCGATTATTGATTATTATTGTTAACGACAGGTTCAACTGACAGGTTCACAAGTTATCCATATGACCTCTATTTCTGCAGTTGAATTGGTCGGATAAGTGAACTATCCCCGAGTGATTTTAATTTTAATTTAAATAAACAAAATAATTATTGTGATCTATTTTCAGAAGAAACATTAATTAGATTTAACAAATTTGAATAAGATTTCCCGTAATGATTAATTCAAATTTCTATTACTTTGAAGTATTTTCCGAAATTATAATATGTAAAATGCTTTGATTACGTAGCAACCCAGCTTCAAAATGTCATCAAACTTTTCATTCTAATTCCGAAGACCCACACGCGTGAATACTTTCGTGATTATTTCGTAACTTCTTTAAACATAAATCGAAGAAAAGGTGATACGACTGTGACTGTGATCAGGTAATCGTTTGTAATTTAAGTAAATTATCAGATAAGTTGGGTAATTTGATTTTGTCTCTTAGAAATGACAAAACAATGGAGATGGAATGGCCCCGAGCAGGAGGTTTTAGAGAAAATGTTCGACGAAGATTCTATCGAAGACTGGGAGACACCTGCTACTGTTCAATCAAGAAGTCCGCTGTTTAAACCATTTTCTGAGAAAGTATTCGCAAGACATTTCCGCAACACGAAATTAAAAAAAGGATTTAGTCCCGATGCTTCAGGTAATTGATTTTAATTAGTTGAGGTTATGTAAGAAGAATTTGATAACGCAAAATTATATTCAGTCCGCCAAAATGAGGAGCAAAACCCCGTTCCAGAGTTCGGTCGATCAGCGCTAAATATTCGGAGTCAGTTGACTGATCGGAAATTTAATGATGATAACATTTCCGCAGCCTCCCCAATGACGCATAACAATGCACCATGCTGGACATGGGAATACACGGACCACGAAAAAAAAAGGATTTCGTATGCGTCGCCATTCCAGCGCTTTGCGGCAAAAATGCAAGCTTTACTATCTCAGAAAATGGTGAAGTTATCAACATCAAGTACGATTGGCCAGACATAATGCTGAAACCCTCCGTGCTATTCAGCCAATCATACAATAATGGACGCAGAATTGAGATGAGCCACCCAAAAGTTCACTCATTTTTGTCGCATTTGCATAACTCTGGCGTGACGGAAAATTCGACATTACGAGGAGAAATAAACATCAAACTCCCAAGAAAAATTCAACGTGAAAATGACAGCTGGTCAATGGAAAAAGTTTTTATTTCGAACATGAAAGTCATTATTTTGGAGTTTACAGCATTCCAAAAATCAATCATAATTAACGATGCCGAAACATCTCTCGATTTTTGAAAAATAAAGCAAATTTATTCTCATTTCAATTTTTTCCTATTCATTTTACGATTCCCGTAGCCTCCAACAAGTAAAGTTACAGCAAAGACGAGAGGTGTTGTTTGTATCGTTAAAAAAGTACATAAAACGAGATGTCATCGCAGGAGAATGTGAGCTACGAAAACAGCGAACGAGAAATTGAATGCGAAACCGAGTACGGGAGCATACAAACTGATTACGAATATGAGGATAGTGACAGTGATGACGATGAATATTCCGACGCAAAAAGGAGTAAATTGTCAGAAGAGCTGTTAACTGATGAAAATGGACATATCCAATGGCATCATTCAACGCGCTTCCAAGACCTAAAGGGAAATCAGTTCTGAATGGAACTGAGTTCGCAAGACAGGTGTATGGTGATCCTGTTAATAAGAATGAAGAAATGGGGTCACTAGATGAGACATCCTTTTGCCCAAGCGTCCCGATTGACTTTTCAATGAGGTTCCTAATGAAATGGCTTATAGAATGTGGTGTGATAATGACCCTAGCGTTAGCGTACGTAGAATTGACCACAGTGTGCATGAAGCAGAATATATTTCAGTTTAGAGGAGTCTTCTACAGACAGGAAGAAAAAATAGTACAGATAGGAGCAATAAATGGATATTTTGACTATAATTGACAAACATAAAGCTAAGATGACGCTGAGAGAAATGTCTACTTTCTATGACGAGCCAAAAGACCAGCCAAAGCGAATAAGCGTAAGATATTACCGAAAAGTGACAAAACTGTTAACTAAGATATACATATAAGATATACATATATAGATGGTTTAACGATCAGAAAGCTCAACGAGCATGTAATGCTGACCCTTTTGACTGGAAAAACGAAATAGCAGTTGGAAAACACATTTTTAGTTCCAACTACAGATACACATAAGTAAACTAAGACTTATTAGACCATTCAAATAAATGTGGAAGATAGAATACTATGAAGCAATTCACATTCACAGACACCAGCACGAGAATCTCCTTAACATAGACCAGTGGCGAATTAACCTATGGGCAAAGTGGGCACGTGCCCATGGCGCTAGAAAAAACTGGCACTGTAAACAATTGACATCTGAAGAAGTGGCTATCGTTATGAAAACACGTAATTTCAAACTGGCGCGCCAAGTGGTTTAGTACACCAAGTGTACCTGCGCTGCAACACTGCATATGGTCCATAATGTTCTATTTAGCTTTAGTACACATACTTTCTTCCGATTCATATTGAAAATTTCAAGTTTATTCGAATTGGAAAGTAAATATGAAAATTTTGCGCAATGGCGACCGAACCAATAGCAAAAAAAAGTTTTAAATAAAACGAAAAATGGAGAATTTTTTTTCGAAAGTGCATCATCTACGAGTCGCGGTGACAGCCATGAACAATGGCAGCTCTTAACAAAAATAGATAGGAGCACATTCTACACACTTGACATTTGAAGCAGACTAACTTATTTGAGAACTTTGACGTTTGGAGCAGACTATCTTTAGTTAATGATATTGACGTTACGAGGATAATAGATGTCAAACTTTTCATTGAGAATGTCCTATAAAATTTAGAACCAAACAAGAAAATATTTTCTATTTCGTTTTCATCTGTAGTTGTCGACGCTACAACACCACTCGGGGATGATCCATCCAAATGGTGCTTGTCTGATTCAAATGTTTTCAATCAATTCCTGAAGAATTCGTCCAAAACGTTAGAGGACATGGATTTTTCTTAATCTCAACAGCACGCTTCTGGCAGAAACCAAGACCGCTGAGGTTGAAGCATAACCAGCCTCTCGGAATTACCGCTTATGGTGAAATATAGCCAATTCTTTCGTTGACAAACTAACTTGTACGTTGACCTGCCAACCAATTTCGAATACCAACATCAATTTTATTTCGAGACGCATACTCGTCCCACCATTTTTATGAGAATAAGAATTAACCTCGTTGCGAAATTTTCGAATATTCGTTTCGACGATTTCGATAGCCTTATCGCCTTTTTCGTCGATTCTTCAAGAATTTCGGTTCGACCAACCAAAAGAATAGTCAACCAATCGGAAGTATTCACCAACGACTTTTAACTCGGACCTTCACATCAAATTGCATCAAAATCCACGCGGGGGCGCCATATGTTGAAACTGGATCTACAACTACCAGCTTAATAGAAAGTTTCCATATGTGTGGTCTTTGTTTGTGATGGCTTCGTTAGCCGTTGCATGACCTAGTTGGTCGTTTGAGAAATAAACGCCCCCTTTTGACTAGTTGTCTGGTGAAGAGACGAATTTATTCCGAGACGAAACAATCCTGTTTCATAATATGAGTTCAATTTGGGGAAAAAATACATTAGCATTTCTCTGATCGAAAATAATTGAGTCGCCGTTACCATGAAGTATTTTTCGTTTGGGTGGGTGTGTGTGTTAGTTTTGAGGCTATGACTTTTGAGAAAAAGAAATAAACGTTTATTCGCTATAAGTTATCCGCGTTGATCAGACGATTTTTGCTTGTCCGAAATTTGTGTTAATAATATTAAAATAAAACTTTCTTGTAAACTAAAGATGGATTTCATCGATAACGATAACTGCATAGTTTGTTTTGAAGTGTTGTCTACAGGCCAAATGTTTGTCACATTACCGTGCAACGTAAGTTGAATATTGAAATAAATATTTTTTAAACAGGGAAATCTGGCGTTTACCACGCGTTTTGTGCGTTTTTCGGTTAAATTTCCGTCCGTCTGTCTGTGAACTCTAGTAAAACTCAACCGATTTTCAAAATCTTTTTTTTCACTAAAATTTAATGAAAAGATCTTCTCTGTTCTTCCAGACATATACTCGACAGACGATACTCGAAAGTACACTGAGCAGTCCATTTTTTCGGGATTGTTTGAACGATAGTTGGAAATAATTGTTTACGATTCTGAACCACATTTGATCAACAAACTCGCGCTTTCATGGATTTAACCTAAAAGTCCATGAGTTCATGTTTGTCTTTGAATTGTGCCTAAGAAACACATTCAATTTTTTCCAGCTTTCTGTCAATCGCTTCGCAAACATGAGATCTATGGATTCCATTAATAATATTTGGGTCCAATGCTAATTTTCAGCTAGAAATTATCGAAAAAATAGGTTTTTCAATGGTTTTGACAGAGTTGTTTGGAATGCCAAAAAGTTAAGTGTAGTGTAGCGTATACTCAAAATTAAGAAATTACCTTTTAACGTCGTGGTCGTGAGGTTCCTCAATCTCGAAATAAAATTTTCGGGATTCTTTTCTAGTCTACATTAAGATGTCACCAATTTCGAGTGGTTTTTTTATTTGAACATTTTCTTTTCAGACATTAATTCTGATAAAAATTAAATTTGCAATTTAGCGCCAGCAGATGCTGATGTCGGAATAATGTGGTTAATCACACGAGACATTCCATTTATTTGAGTGAATGCAATTGTCAGTCTCTCACTGTTCTTAGACCCATTCCCAGAACCCATTTGTTATTAAGTGATCGATCGATATACCCTTCTGCTACACCTCCGCTTAGCATATGTTTCATATGATTTTATTTATATTTTACAGCACAAATATCACGCCAAGTGTGTATTAACGTGGTTGGTAAGAGATGATACATGTCCAATGTGTCGTCAAAAAGCTACTGGCGATAATCGACGACCGATGGGAACATACACGAACAACAGAAGGATAACAACCAATACAGCAAGTGCGGACTCTCCTCCGTCTATGACCAATTTCGGCATTTTGAACTTCGAAAGAGAAAAACTGAGACGGTTGAGAAGGCAAGGAAGGATAGATATGCCGGCAATGATGAGACAGCTGGATGGAATGTTTAATTATTTTATTGCAACGCTTCTCTGATTTAAGAAATTAAAAAAGGAACATTTAGAAAAAATTTAAAAATACATATAAATTTGGAAAAGCTTGACAGTCCGGCTTTTTTTATAAAAACAAAAAAAAATGTTGACGTTGCTTCAACCTCGTATAATAGTCCGGCTTGACCCAATTGAACCTATGATATAAAAGTCTTGTGAATTTTTTGTGTACTCTTTCTGCAGCATTTCTTCTGATTTTCCCCATTTTTTTAACTATTTTGCTCTTGAGCACCACCTAAATCACTTTAGATCAAGTCGGCTCCATAGACACTTTTTGTCAGGGACACATTTAAAATCGTTTAAGCGCTGGGACCCCATACCTTACATTTTTTTGGACCAACCTACTCCCCACCGATTCAAACTCATATGTAACACAGGGACTAACGAGTCTTCAAGAAAATCATAAAAATATTTTGATTATAACCATACCAGCACACCATAGTCACATACCCGTACGGGCTCACAACTGAATGTAATTGGTTCACCGCATTGGTGACGAATTTACATGCAAAGTTATAACTCTAAACATATGCAAACACAGTCATCGTATAAGCTTACAAGCAAGCCTAATTGGTTCATCGCATAATAATAATAATAATCTGCCTTACAACCCATGAAGGGTTAGAGGCTAGATCATTATTTACTAGTTTCGCTGTTTGTGGTTCTACTTTTTGAGATCCTTTCATTACCGGAAAGTTTTACTGTGCCAGTGGTAAGCTGTGCGACAAACCCAGTGCCATCTATGAGATGTAACTAGGAGCGAAACTAGTAGGAGTAGAATACCTGTTCTCCCAACAATACCTTTTCCGGTAAGCCGTACGATAGCACTACACTCAACTTCACTTGACTTGAACGATTCAATCAGTTGTGTTTTGTCTACAAATCTAATATTCGGTTCAAATTTGTCGGAGGTTGAGTTTCGAGCCAACGCACTGGCAACTCAATCTAGTAGTAGGAAGCAGACGTGTTAACCACTACGCTATCGAGTTGTTCATCGCATAATACGTCATATATAGCTGTACACATCAGGATGTAATAAAATGACGTAGAGTACATCAAACTGATACATTTAAAAGGCAAAAGCGAAATTAATTCTACGATTTTTTGACATTCTTATCGCGTCCTTCACGGAGTCTAGATGTTGAATTCTGAAACTTTTGTAATGAAATCACTCGTCACTTTGAATTCACTTGACTTGCTCTTGTAAATTAATTTCTATCAAGTATCCTTTTGAATTGAAATCATTCTAGTAGTCTTAATTTTTTGTATAAATAGAGAGAAAATCGAATAATAAAATTCATTCTAAAACGAACAGTCAAGGAGTTTACTTCTTACTAAAATTAGAATCAATATTCTGGCGCTTGAGAGCTGGGGACAATATCCCACCAGAAATATAGGGGCGAACAAAAGGTCTTATTAACTAGTAGAGTTAAAAGACTATTGAGGTTTGTGTGACCTGGTAATAACACAGAGGTAGAATCATATCTGGCGCTTGAGAGCTGGGGACAATATCCCACCAGAAATATAGGGGCGAACAAAAGGTCTTATTAGCCAGTAGAGTTAAAAGACTATAAAGGTTTGTGTGACCTGGAAGAACACGGTTATTTGCAAGGTTTGTGTGACCTGGAAGAACACGGTTATTGTAAGGTTTGTGTAACCTGAAAGAACACGAAAAAACGTTCATACTTTTATAAGGATTTAAAAGTCCCTGAACACAACATTTGGTGACCCCGACGTGACTAGTGTTACTAGTTACAATATAAAATTGTTTTCATACAAACGTTTACGTTTGGGTCATATAAGTCTACGGAGTCATCCCAGAATCGGCCTTAACCCTTAAGGTGTCGGGTTGGGAAGGTGGTAGCAGTGACAAAAATTTTGATGAAAATGGACAAATTAAAAAAACAACGAACGCCAATTCGTGCACTGATCACTCGTACGCTAAATGAAACGGATGCAGAATTGGCCAGAGAAACTATAAACATACTTTCCATTAAAGGAAAATACGAGAAATTGAATGGTCTACTAGTACAAATACAAAATTTGGATCAACACATTCTAGATCAAATGTTGGACATACCCAACTTCAATGAAGAAGACTATCAAGTAGAAGTCGATACCATTCAAGATTATGTCGACAAAGTGACAATGATGAAATTACGAATTGATGAAACTGTCTGCCACAAAGAACGAGTGCCAAGTGAAAGCTCTGTTACGATTTATGGAACTCCAAGCACTTCCAAACGACAGTTCAAATTACCCAAAATTGAACTTAAAAAATTCAATGGAAAAATCATGGAATGGTTAAGCTGGTGGTCTCAATTCAAGAAAATTCATGAAGACGAAGAGTTGCACACAACAGACAAATTTCATTACCTTATCCAGTCAATGGAACCAAAAACCAGAGGCTACGATATTGTTCAAAGTTTTCCAGCATCAGATGAAAATTATCCAAAGGTGATTAATGCTCTGAAGGAAAGATTTGGTAAAAAGAAACTACTTACGCAAGTTTAGATTCGTGAGCTGTTTCAATTAGGATTGAAAAATCTGAATAAAAAACCAGAGCTGGCATTAATGTATGACACTCTAAGCAGTCATATTCGTTCACTTGAATCATTGGGAGTTACTACAGAACAAGCGTGCCTTTATATATCCCATGGTCGAATCAAGTTTGCCGGAGGACACACTTATTGCCTGGCAACGTAGCAATTTGTACGAAAAAGATGGCAGTACGTAAGACCCACCTAAGGGAGAATTAGATTATTTGCTACAATTTCTTCAACAAGAGGTGGAACGACAAGAGCAGAGATCATTGGTAAAAGCAGGTTTTGAAATTTCTGGTACCATTAAGCACAATCAGTTTGAAATTACCAAAAAGAAAATCAGTAATCCTACGGCAGCCAATTTGTTCAATGGACAACACAGTCAGAGCAAAAGTTCGTGTTGCATTTTTTGTGAAAAGAACCATGAAAGTAGAGACTGTGGAAAAGTTGAAAATTGGTCCATCGACGACATGAAGAAAAAGATCTTTGAGAAGAAATGTTGCAACAAATGTCTTAAGATGCACCATAAAGCTGCTAATTGTCGCAATTTCGTGAAATGCCATTTATGTTCCCAACCACATGTTACGATAATGTGTCCCGAGTTGAAGAAAAAGAAAACCAATGCTTCATCACCAACACAAATAACTCAAGAAACTTTAAATTTCAATGGTGCAAATTTCGACGTTAGTGGTGATGTTCTGCTGAAAACAGTAATGGCATACGTATATTCTAAAGACAAGCAACGAAAAAAGTTGGTAAGGATTTTGTTCGATGATGGTTGCCAAAGATCAAGTATGACCAAATCAATCAGCGAAACAATCCAAAGTGTTTCTGTTGGTACTGAACGTATACGAAACATTTTATTTGATGGATCGAAAACAAATTACGAAACTACCAACCTTCATAACATTATACTTGCTAACGTGGAACAAAACAAGGAGTTCCATTTAACAGTCAGAGAAAAATCGAAAATTGGAGGAAATATATCTAAAATTCCAAAATGTTTTTGGATTTCAGAACTTGAGAACAGCGGCATATTCATGTCGGATCTTGAAAGATATAAAAATGAAACCACAAAAATTGACATTGTAATTGGCAGCGATTATTGGGGTAAATTAATGACTGGTAAAAAACATTCTCTATCGTGTGGCCTCACTGCATTCGAATCACTACTTGGTTGGACTCTCAGCGGAATTACTCCAGAAAATAATGAAGGTAAAGAAATAGTACCAATGTTCTTGTGTGAAGAATCGCTTAAAAATCTTTGGAGTCTCGACGTAATCGGTATAAAGGATCCAATCGAAAAATTGACACAAATTCAAGAGGAAGCAGAAGCGAAGAAATTATTCATGAATTCAGTAACTAGAAACAGTGAAGGTCGGTATAAGGTAAAATTGCCTTGGATCCATGGGGTGCAAGAAATTCCAGACAATAAGAAAATTGCCACCAGTCGATTGTTGTCCACAACGAAGAAGTTAAATACCACGAACAATTTTGCAACCTACGATAATATCATTGAATCATGGATCGATGAAGGTTTTGTGCAACGAATAAATGAAGACACTAACGTTACGAAAGGTCATTATTTGCCACATCATCCTGTATTTAAAGATAGTACGACAACACCTGTGCGTCCTGTTTTCTACGCTTCATGCAAAACTGGTAGAGCTCCATCATTAAACAATTGTTTGTTCAAAGGACCGAATTACATCGAATTACTACCGGATGTGTTAATGAGATTCCGGATGAAATTGGTGGGAGGACTGGCAGATATTAGGAAGGCCTTTCAAATGATTGATGTGGACGAAGACGATAGAGAATATCTGGGATTTCTCTGGTGGGAGGATGCCACACAACAAAAAATTATTTGCCTTCAACATGCACGTGTGGTATTCGGACTAATATGCAGTCCCTATCTTCTTGCAGCTGTATTGGAACATCATATTTTATGAACACCTGAACCACAGAAGAACATAGCAAAACAGTTATTAAAAACATTGTATGTTGATAACTGTGTAACATCTTTTGACTCGCATGAAGAATACCGAGAATTCAAGAAAATATCGACTGACATACTGGCTTCTGCAAAAATGGATTTGAGACAATGGGAATCAACTTTCGAAGAAAATTATGAACCCATGGGCGAACCCGAAGAAACTAAAGTACTTGGAATGGTGTGGAACAAGAAGTATGACAGTCTGGGCATTGCTGTTCCAATTGTAGAAATTCCCGAAAAGTTCACCAAACGTAAAATTGCATCCGTTCTACATAAATTTTTCGACCCAATTGGTTTCTCATGTCCAGCTTTGATACAACCCAAGATCATCTTACAAAACACATGGAAGAAAAATGTTTCTTGGGATTCCGAGTTACCAGAATTATGGAAAAATCAATTTCAAAAATGGTGCAATAAAGCGATTCATTTAAAAGAAATAAAAATTCCGCGACCATGTCAAATCCCGAATCCATTGTGTCAGCAACTTCATACATTTACTGATGCGAGTCAAGATGCATACGCTGCAGTTGTATTCTTACGAACGGAAAAGGAAGGTCAAGTGGAAATACAATTAATACAAGCAAAAAACAGAATCACTCCGATAGAAAAGGCAACAAGTCAAAGATTGGAATTATTAGCATGTTTAATTGGTTCTCGATTAGGAACTAGTGTCATCAGAGCAATGGATTTAGAAACTATACCAACATATTATTGGACTGATTGTACAACGGCTCTCGCATGGATACGAAGAAACGACAGTTGGGGAACGTTTGTTGGAAATCGGGTTCGAAGAATTTTGCAGTTAACTCAACAGTGAAACCAACAGTGAAAAGAAGAAAACTTCAATGGCCTTACTATCGACGGAAAACCGAAGTTGGTTCAATTGTTCAGATCGATTTGCTTCATTTTGTTCCACTGTGTACGTGTAATGGCATGGATTTTGAGATTCTGCGAAAATTTGAAGAGGAAAAGAAGCAAGGATGGAAAATCGAGTTCAAATACAATGCAGTTATCGATGCATGAATTGAGAAAAGCTGAAGTATATGTTATTAAAAACATTCAATTGAAAACCGGTTTAGATTTGGCAAACGATAAACAATTCAAGAAGTTTACTTTCGATTTAACCATTGATGGAACAATACGAGTGAAAACACCAGTCTCCAAACGATTGGACACTGTAGGCTTCAGATATCCATTTCTACTTTCACGTCATCACCCACTAGTAAAGCAACTAATATTGGAAACTCATGTTCAATACGGTCATTCAGGAGTTCAGTTTGTAATGGGCAAATTAAGAGAAAAATATTGGATAACACAGACCAGAAAAACTGTTTCCAGCGTCATCAGTGGATGTGTAAAATGTAAACGATTCACTGCAAATAAAATGACTGTACGGTCGACGTCTTTACCAGAGAAAAGAGTAAAAAGTGGAGAAATTTATGATAACACTGGAGTGGATTTGTTTGGACATTTAAGTTTGAAGAATGGTGACATAGTCTGGGTAGTGATATACACTTGTGCAGTGTATCGAGCGATTCATTTGGATGTTTGGATTCATTTGTATGGTCGGCCTAACAACATAATGTCAGATCACGGGACAAATTTTATTGGTACAAGCAATCTTCTCAAAGCAATCGATAAAGACGAATTCAAGAAGGCCTGTAGTATTGAGAAAATCAGCTGGGAATTCATTCCTCCAGCAGCTCCTTGGTGGGGTGGTTTTTGGGAGAGGATGATCCGATCTGTCAAAGAACCTTTACGAAGAGTGCTTGGTAATTCAGTGGTAACATATGATCAACTCGCAACAATTTTAATGGAAGTGGAATCATTTATTAACGATCGACCATTAACCACTGTAACCGAAGACCCGAATGATCTAGATCCACTTACACCGAATATGTTTCTCCGTGGAACCAAGAATGCTTCTTTTCCGGAAGAAGAAGAAATTACAAGCAAACACTTACAAGAAGAATGGCGACGAATGAAACATTATAAAGAGATTTTACAAGGTCGGTTCCGACGAGAATATTTGGGTCAATTAGTGGAACATTCGCAGTCATCAACCGTTTCAGAAATTAATGTTGGGGATATCGTTCTCGTAGGTGCAGATAACAAAAAGCGACATACATGGCCAATGGCACGAGTTGTTGAGGTTATGCTTAGTAAGGATAATGAAATACGTGTGGCCAGAGTTAAAACAAAATTTGGTTGTCCAATTCGCCCATTGCAACGATTATACCCACTGGAAATGTCAAAGGTCAATTCCAAACTAACGAATATAAAAGAAATCCAAAATCAACATCTGAACAAGAATAAGCATGAATTAAACGTTAGAAATGACATTGACATTGAGGAGGAAGTTGCTGCTCGACTTACTCGATCAGGACGAAGAATCAGGAAACCTATCCGACTTGGTTGGAATGTTTAAATTTTTATATATAAAAATGGTGGGAGGATGTTGAATTCTGAAACTTTTGTAATGAAATCACTCGTCACTTTGAATCAGGCTTTCGAACCGAACCGAACCCCTGAACCGCAGATAATTTGACAGAAAGAACCGAACCCAAAACCGAACCGTTTTTATTTTTGAAAACCCTGAACCCGAACCCGAACCGTTTTTTTCATTTGCGAAAAGCCTGAACCCGAACCCGAACGGTTTTTTTTCAATGGCGAAAACCCTGACCCAGAGACATAATATGGCGGCTGGGTTCCCCCGATATACTAAAAATCTAAGTGAAACAAAATGTCATAAGGATAATTTTTTCTTTGTATTGTATATGGTGACGGATTTTTAGTCAATCTGAGGAATTCAACCGCCACATCATGTATCTGCCTAAACCCGAACACGGACCGTTTTTCTAAAGGTTTATAGACCGGTCTTGAAACTCTAAAAATTTTATACGACTATTACGAACACTTGCGTCACATTACATTTTGCTGTGCTTTGTACTTCACTTTGTTCCACATAAAACAGTTTGATGGGACTCCAAGAGTCAAATTCAGTCCGGGTGAAAGAATTCTCACATACTGGAAATCACAGGAGCTACTGCAACCGCAATTGTTTCAGCTATCGGAACAGTAGAAAGGGCGTTTTCAACCCTTGACTTCATATTTACTAAACGTAGAGGCCGAAAGGTGGAATTTTAGAGAAACAGCTAATAGTTTGTTTAAACAGAAAATTTCTTGATTGATGATTTTCTTTCAATTCTCTTTCGTTTACATCTTCTTTGTAATATTTTTGTTTAATACTACTACTTTAATACTGAAAACTCAACTTAACTTAAGGGACATTTTAAAATTAAAGTTTTGAATTGAGTTCAAAACCTTGTTTTTATTGCGGTACCGAACCTGAACCTTAGTTATTATTTTGAACCCGAACCCGAACCGCTTTTTTTATTTTTGAAAACCCTGAACCCGAACCCGAACCGTTTTTCTGATTTGCGAAAACCCTGAACCCGAACCCGAACCGTTTTTTTAATTTTCAAAAACCATGAACCGTAACCCGAACCGCTTTTCCAAAGGTTCGGAAGCCTGCTTTGAATTCACTTGACTTGCTCTTGTAAATTAATTTATATCAAGTATCCTTTTGAATTGAAATCATTCTAGTAGCCTTAATTATTTGTATAAATAGAGAGAAAATCGAATAATAAAATTCATTCTAAAACGAACAGTCAAGGAGTTTACTTCTTACTAAAATTAGAATCAATATTCTGGCGCTTGAGAGCTGGGGACAATATCCCACCAGAAATATAGGGGCGAGCAAAAGGTCTTATTAATTAGTAGAGTTAAAAGACTATTGAGGTTTGTGTGACCTGGTAATAACACAGAGGTAGAATCATATCTGGCGCTTGAGAGCTGGGGACAATATCCCACCAGAAATATAGGGGCGAACAAAAGGTCTTATTAGCTAGTAGAGTTAAAAGACTATAAAGGTTTGTGTGACCTGGAAGAACACGGTTATTTGCAAGGTTTGTGTGACCTGGAAGAACACGGTTATTGTAAGGTTTGTGTAACCTGAAAGAACACGAAAAAACGTTCATACTTTTATAAGGATTTAAAAGTCCCTGAACACAACACTAGACGTAGCCTTGGCAAACAAATCACAGTTCGCAAAGTTGTGATAAAGTTGAAATAAAGCAAAACATTGAAGAATTCTTAACATTTTCATTAAAATATGGCAGATGTTAATAGTAATATCCCTGAAATGAATTAAGAAGGCAGCAAGTGCGGACACTGCAGAGAGTGCGGAAAAAACTGAATGCACGTTGCGACGAACGTCTTCGATTCGATCAGAGTTTAATCGACGACCGATGTTTAGATATACGAACTAAAGAACAAGAGCAAACAACGCAGCAAGTGCGTACAATAATGTTGAGAGTGTAGACAATGCTCAGAGTGCGGAAAAAACCGAATGGACGTTGTGTCTAAAAATAGCGGTAAAATAAATGTGCTGCACTTTGTGTTAATTCCTCACAAACATTAAAACATTGAAACTAATGATGAACATTTTTGCACGTCCGGTTGGCTTGAACGTCTGTACTGAATATTTCGGAGCAAAATTTTTCGTGTCTTACAATTTAGATTTCACTTTTTTGTAGCCGTTTTTGTCGGCAAGTCGGAAATTTTCTTTCAACCAACCGAGAGTCATAAAACCTTTGCATAACACCAACAAAAAAGGTCACTTTATATCTGGTTTCAGGTACAGTCCTTTCAGGTTTTCTCTTGCATCCGTATGAAAGCGTGCAGGTATGTACATATATACATGTACATGTACATTGTACATACCACTTATATTACATAGAGAAAATTTACATTGTATTGCCCCGTTCTTCGCACCCATAATCAGTTTGTTATGAGTCTATCTTTTTCACCCTGCCATGGGAAAATCTACAAACGCATGCAAATGCATGTTTGTATGTACATTCACTAATATACTTTCGCATTTTTTTAGGCACGAAATTCTGTTGATTGAGTTGTTTCAGTTAACATTAAATTGCCAACAAGTAAAGTTACAGCAAAGACGAGAGGTGTTGTTTAAATCGTTAAAAAAGTACATAAAACGAGATGTCATCGCAGGAGAATGTGAGCTACGAAAACAGCGAACGAGAAATTGAATGCGAAACCGAGTACTTGAGCATTCAAACTGATTACGAATATGAGGATAGTGACAGTGATGACGATGAATATTCCGACGCAAAAAGGAGTAAATTGTCAGAAGAACTGTTAACTGATGAAAATAGACATATCCAATGGCATCATTCAACGCGCTTCCAAGACCTAAAGGGAAATCAGTTCTGAATGGAACTGAGTTCGCAAGACAGGTGTATGGTGATCCTGTTAATAAGAATGAAGAAATGGGGTCACTAGATGTAGCATCCTTTTGCCCAAGCGTCCCGATTGACTTTTCAATGAGGTTCCTAATGAAATGGCTTCTGGAATGTTGCGTGACAATGACCCTAGCGTTAGCGTACGTAGAATTGACCACAGTGTGCATGAAGCAGAATATATTTCAGTTTAGAGGAGTCTTCTACAGACAAGAAGAAAAAATAGTAGAGATAGGAGCAATAAATGGATATTTTGACTATAATTGACAAACATAAAGCTAAGATGACGCTGAGAGAAATGTCTACTTTCTATGACGAACCAAAAGACCAGCCAAAGCGAATAAGCGTAAGATATTACCCAAAAGTGACAAAGCTGTTAACTAAGATATACATATAAGATATACATATATAGATGGTTTAACGATCAGAAAGCTCAACGAGCATGTAATGCTGACCTTTTTGACTGGAAAAACGAAATAGCAGTTGGAAAACACACACCACACACCATTTGACAAACAAGAAGAAGAAGAAGAAGAAGAAGTTGGAAAACACATTTTTAGTTCCAACTACAGATACACATAAGTAAACTAAGACTTATTAGACCATTCAAATAAATGTGGAAGATAGAATACTATGAAGCAATTCACATTCACAGACACCAGCACGAGAATCTCCTTAACATAGATCAGTGGCGAATTGACCTGTGGGCAAAGTGGGCACGTGCCCATGGCGCTGGAACAGATTGGCGCTAGAAAAAACTGGCACTGTAAACAATTGACATCTGAAGAAGTGGCTATCGTTATGAAAACACGTAATTTCAAACTGGCGCGCCAAGTGGTTTAGTACACCAAGTGTACCTGCGCTGCAACACTGCATATGGTCCATAATGTTCTATTTAGTTTTAGTACACATACTTTCTTCCGATTCATATTGAAAATTTCAAGTTTATTCGAATTGGAAAGTAAATATGAAAATTTTGCGCAATGACGACCGAACCAATAGCAAAAAAAAGTTTTAAATAAAACGAAAAATGGAGAATTTTTTTTCGAAAGTGCATCATCTACGAGTCGCGGTGACAGCCATGAACAATGGCAGCTCTTAACAAAAATAGATAGGAGCACATTCTACACACTTGACATTTGAAGCAGACTAACTTATTTGAGAATTTTGATGTTTGGAGCAGACTATCTTTAATCATTAATTGACGTTACGAGGATAATAGATGTCGCCCTTTTCATTGAGAATGTCCTATAAAATTTAGAACCAAACAAGAAAATATTTTCTATTTCGTTTTCATCTGTAGTTGTCGACGCTACAACACCACTCGGGGATGATCCATCCAAATGGTGCTTGTCTGATTCAAATGTTTTCAATCAATTCCTGAAGAATTCGTCCAAAACGTTAGAGGACATGGATTTTTCTGATTTGGATTTGGCTGAAATCGTCAGACGAACATGGATATTAAATATTTTGCACATATTGGGGAAACTCACGACAACGAAATTAAAAGTTATATTCTGATATTTTTGACATTCCAAACAGCTCTGTCAAAACTATTGAAAAACCTATTTTTCCGACAATTATTAGCGATAATTATTAAGCGTTTGGCAGATAGTTGGAAAAAATTGTTTATGATTCTGAACCACATTGATCAACAAACACGTGCTTTGATGGATTTAGCCGAAAAGTCTATGAGTTCATGTTTGTCTTTGAATTGTGCGTAAAAATCACATTCAAATTTTTCCAGTTATCTGTCAATCGCTCCGCAAGCATCATATCTATGGATTTCATTAATAATATTTGGGTGTAATGCTAATTTTCAGCTAAAAATTATCAAAAAATAGGTTTTCAACGGTTTTGACAGAGTTGTTTGGAATGTCAAAAAGTTAGGAAATTCACTTTTAAGCACTGATTAACTTTTCATAACCATATCGCTTTTTTTGAGTGTGGTATGGTGGCTAGCCACACGCACTACCCACAAATCCGTTTCCCCGATAACCCGTGGGCAAGCCATCAGGTAGCACTCTTAAGTTTAGCACAAAACTCCGAAGAGAATTGAGAAAAAACTATTCCGAAGAAAAAAGCGACAACATGACAAGGAAGTTTTAAACGAAATTGAAAGGTTTGGTAATCGAAAAGAGACGGGGAATTTTTACCGGAAAGTAAACGAATCGAGGAAAGGTTACAGTCAACAACCTTATTGTGCAAGGACAAGGATGGGTTGGTCTTAGCAGATGAGGAAAGGTGCATCAGACGATGAGCGGAGTACTTTAAGGAACTGCTGAACCCGAACAGACCACAGAACCGAAACGACACCAACAACAACTTACCATTTCAGACTGCGCAGCCACATATTGCAGAACCAACGCTACAGGAAGTGGAGCATGAAATTTTAAAGCTCAAAAATTTCAAAGCCCCAGGAACCGACAACATACCTGGAGAACTTTTCAAGCACGGTGGTAACGCATTACTACATGGGGTGAAAAGTCCGCGGCCTTGCAGTGAAAGAACTAACTTTTACATATGAAATTAATTTTATTCTTCAACGTAGTCTCCCTGAAGGGAAATGCACTTAGTCCAACGGTCCTGCAACATTTGGATACCTTTGGTATAATAGAATTTCTCCAACCCTGCAAAATAGGCCTCTGTTTCGGATATCACCTCATCATTAGAGTAAAATCTTTTTCCCTGTAGCCATCTTTTAAAGTTTGGGAACAAATAGTAGTCGCTGGGGGCCAGATCTGGAGAGTAAGGTGGGTGGTGGAGTAATTCATAGCCCAAAGAGTCCAGTTTCACAGTTGCTTTTATGGATGAATGCGCTGGTGCATTGTCATGATGAAACAGGACCTTTTTCTTCTGCATATGCGGTCGTTTTCTCTTGATCTCGTTGTCGAGCTGTTCCAATAATGTGACATAGTACTCGCCAGTTATTGTTTTTCCTTTCTCCAAATAGTCGCTAAATATTATGCCATGCGCATCCCAAAAAATCGTGGCCATAACCTTGCCTGCAGAACGCTGTGCCTTTGGGCGCTTCGGTCGGCTTTGACCAAATTCTAACCACTCTGCAGACTGTCTATTGGACTCTGGTGTATAGTAATGAATCCACGTTTCATCAATCGTGACAAATCTACGCAAAACCTCCGTTGGATTACGCTCGAACAAAGCTAAATTACGCTCTGAATCGTCAAGACGGTGCTGCTTTTGATCAATTGTTAGAAAACGCGGCACCCATCGCGCAGAAAGCTTTTTCATGTCCAAATACTCGTGTAAAATGTGTCGCACCCGTTCTGTTGATATTTTGAGGATGTCAGCTATTTCACTAACTTTAACTTTCCGATCAGCCAAAACAATACGCTGGATTCTTTTGATGTTTTCTTCAGTAACTGCTTCACTTGGACGTCCTGAACGTGGGGCATCATCGGTGCTTGTATTACCTCGTTTAAATTCAGCATGCCACTTCTTGACCGTTGTATACGACGGAGAAGATGTGACGTAACACTTATCCAGCCATTCTTTGCTTTGCACCGTATTTTTTCCCATTAAGAAACAATGTTTAATCAACACACGGAATTCATTATTTTCCATTTTTTACGAACAACAAAAACCTGCGTCACTCTATTGACAGTAATTCGAAAACTATGACACCAAATGTCAGGAAATTTTGGCTGTAGACAAGTAAAGGGTGGTACTACTGAATGTTAACAAAAATTCTGAAGTAATGACGCCATCTCTATGTGAGGCCGCGGACTTTTCACCCCATGTAGTATAAATAAGACGATTGTTATAAAAATTCTTCTCTCTGAATAAAGATACCTCCCGATGATGACCTGGAATAGGTCGAAACGTCGAGAAACAAAAATTCTAATTTTTTGTTACTAAAATCGAAAAATTATAAATGGCACATCAACCCCAGCAATACAAAATAGTTAGCTAAAAATACTTTATTATGTTTATTACATATGTTACATTCGAAGTAGAAACTTAAATTGATAATTTTATTTTAGCAAACCTTGATAATTAGATACAATTAAAGCATATAATACACCGTGTCTAAATTTTCTGCGCTTTCAGGAATCGTCCCTAGGATAGAAGCTGCGTTTCCACGCTGCAGCGCTATGCTGATTTTCTGAATCAGGAAGGCTTAGGATCGGCTTTCTCCTGTTTTCTCCACTAGCTTCTTTCCCATTTCGCCGATGAATTTTCTTCCCTCGTCGCCCCATGTATACCTATGGCTATCGGGATAAAGCAAAATCGATCTTCCAACGAAGAATATTTCGTCGTTTTTACGGCTTCTCTGAATCTTGCTGCACCACCAGCCCGTTTGCTTGTAGATTTTAAATATGTCTTGCAAACTGTGTTACCACAAGTGAAATCCCATACAAGTGGTTTGCTCCTTTTGCAAGGTATAATCGTCAAGCCGTCAGGTTTTTTCCCATCACTTCTGTTACAACCCGATGGCTCTCTGATTGAGGGGATGTCACATGATGTCAGCGCCCGCTTAATCAGGTCATTAATGACTTCGTGTCTAGCCTTCCTGCCAGCGCTTCTTTTGCAAGCCAATCCATGTAACCCAAATTTGTCAACTGCTTCGCCACAAACACAAGTGTGAGGGTGACATAGAGGGGTTCCTAGTCGAAGCGCCATCGCGATTCTAAAAGATTGATTGTCCAGGAGTGTTCCTAATGAAGCGGCCGAAAATGCGTTTAGCCAAGCTCCTGATTGTCTCGATCCATTTGCTAGCCATTTGCCTTAGCGATATCTGTATTGGCATTTGCTAAGAGATCTTGATAAGTTCTGGAGCTGATGATGGTGTCCCAGAGACCAATGCCACCAAAGTTTACTGAAACTGTTGATTGCTTCCGAGCGTCCTCGTCCAGATTGCAATTCAAAATCTGTTCCATTGCCGAGTAAAGGAGTAGAAAGTTGTGTATAAGACATAGGTCTTTTTTATACTAAAAGAAAGAACAACAACAACCCCACTGAGTCCAGAAACTTTCTTGTGATACTAAAACTCTGTGTGAAGCTTTGCACAAGCGAAAACTTCCAATTTCCAACAAGCCAATTTTTTACCACTTTTTTCGGAACATCTTGTTCGTTTTTGCCGCTTGTATATCTATTAATCTTTCGTTGTGAAAAGGCGTTCAAACGTCATCTCAGATGAATCGTAGTTTCTCATGTGGTAGTAATCTAACCCTAAGAAAACCTTCAGAATAGATTCAGATAACGGGGACTGAACGAAAAATTAAAAAAGCGTTTGAAAGATATGCAATTGTCCAGTAGGCATATCTGTGTCCTGGATTTTTCCCTATTTTCAGAAAGTCATTCTAATTGAAACCATTTTGTCTGTCAAATAAAATTGTTTTATTTTAATTTGAAGAAACCATTGCCAGTGTAAGGGGATGAGCCATTCAACGAATCCATCCAAATAAAAAGTATTCCAAGGTTACTCCCAAAATAACAGCCAAAAAAATCCATACATCGTATGTCATAACAATGAGCATTAGAACGTAAGATACAGTCACCCGTAACGTGTGCAGTAACGTTTGCTTCATATGCACTTTGCTAGTCATAATCTGCCTACAAATCGTTAAAATTCGAATCAATTTATTATCACACGAATCTTTAACAAATTCTTTTTTCAACACCTCATTGTCGTCCTGCTCTCAGAGGGTATTAGTCCTGATGTACTTGCACCTAGATTTGGGCATGAACATTTTTTAAAAATTACATATTCGTGGTGCATTTGTCGTCTGCAAAATCGTAGATCTTCAAAAACAACTGCTGTAGCGAACAAAAAAACAACGGCAAAAAAATTTCTCACCAGTTGTAGCTTTTCGATTGTCGAACAAAATTTTTTCGCAATTGGACGCGTGGAACTAAGAAAGAAAAATTTGATTAATTTCCTTCGTAGAGGTGGATGACGCGATTTTTGGACCCGTACGAAGTACAAAGGTCTTATACGTTTACTGCAAATAATTTTATTGTAACATGGGGTAGATCGAGGTGGGAGTGAGGAGGGATGCACTTAATATCGTCTACTAGAGATGACGAATCAGCAATAAAAAATGTCCGTTTGTCCGTCCCGTCATTTTTTTCTTAACTGCTGCACCGATCACCCTAAACTTTTTTTTCTCTGAAAGGTACATATGGTACATGAGCGAAATTGGTCAAGTGGTTCCGGAGATATGGTTGAAAAAGTCACCAAAAATATGGTTTTCGAGGGTCGGTGAAACTTTTTCGTAAATATACTAGCTGAGTATAGCAAGGAAATTGTTCATTCTGATGTCAAATGAAAGCATTTGATCTCACAAAACTGGGAAAAATTTTTTTGTGGAAATTGGGTCAGGGGTCTGGGCACTGGGACCAATGGAGTGGACTAAATTCAGTTTCTTGGTCGTATACGAAAGCAGATGGTTTTTCGTTTATATTTGCTTAACCATGCTTTATGGAGATTTACTGTCAAAGGCAAAGTTGTAGAGAATAAAACTTTAGAGAACACATGTTATAAGGTTTTTAAGGAAAAATGATCAAACCACGGGATAAAGCAACTTCTAGAAATGGGAGGGGTGACAGATACCTATAAAATAACGACAGTTTGAAGTTTGCTTCTTAAGGAAAGTTGCAGGGGAGAACATCAAAGTAAATAGTGTCAGACTTACTTCGGTAGGGCCTTTGACATTACCCTGGATAATTTCTATGGATCTTTGAAATTCTTACAGTTATAAAAGAGCACGAAACATTGGATTGTTTGTCATTTTTATATTTAGATACGTTCGAGTCTTTTTGCATCATCTATTCTGTTTGCCACATCTGTTCTGATACTTACGCGTCTTTGGTTATGTTTTCGTATGTGGGTGAAGTTGGCATAAAGAAACATAGAGATATCGCAAGAATAGTATATTTCAACATATCCCAATACACACGAGATGTGTACGCGAAGCCCAAGCGAAAAGTACACATCGAGTGTTGAATAAATCTGGAACTTGCAATAGGAATTGATAACACCGTTTTATAATACGAAACAACTTTTATTCGATGTGAATTTACAAGTGTGTGTGGAGTCTGGGTACAGTGCAACCGTCATAATGCGAGTGTCGAGACTCACTAATTTCTATGTTCGTGCTCGAAGTATCGTTGTCCTCGTCCCATTCTATATGTTCCACTTCACCGATGCAAACATGTGGTGAGCCGTTACGTCAGAGACGTAACAAGTGTGCATTGGGGTATTTTGAAAGATATTTTTCTGTATAGGTGCGAGTGTATTGGTTGTGACGGTAAATATTTTCCCATCACTTGGGACGAAAAGATGCTTTCTACGGTATGTGCACCAACACACTCTCACTATTACAGAAAAATATCTTTCAAAATACCCCAATACACACTCGATGTGTACTTTTCGCTTGGGCTTCGCCCGCGAGTACGTACACATCTCGTGTGTATTGGGGTATGTTGAAATATACTATTAATCGATGTCGATGTGCGGAAAGCAACTTTTCGTCCCAAGTGATGAGAAAATATTTTCCGTTACAACCAATACACTCTCACGTATACAGAAAATCTGGAGATATCTCAAAAGTGGCGAATATAATTCGTTCGAAATGTTCTTAGGATACAACTCATTACATATTTCTTTTACTATGAACGTTAGGGTGAGTCGAATTTGAACTTTTTTTTCGAAACGCCTGACCCTACAAATGCTGTGTAATGGTCCCATTAATGTTTTGTAGAAGAACTTTTTTTTTTAAATGCGATCTTCCTCTGCCTCTACTTGAAAAACTCATTTTAGGCGTTGTTTCATGAATTATGACATAAGTATCAATGTCTTCTTGAACGTATGCAGCTTGAAGGGAAACCTTTTAGTGCTAATTATTAGTATTCCGATAGTACTTCAAAATGCTGGTATCGCGGAGGTCATCAATATGTTAATGTGGTATTGGTTTAACCTCCCTTCCCGACTTTCAGTTTTCATATTGAAAACTTTGACTCCACCAAAACAACATAAACAATGACTTGAAAATTTTCAAAGAACGTAGATAGATAGAGAATTTCATAACGAATTCAGGAAAGCAAACCGTTTTGAAATCGGTTGACACGTGACTGACCTACACCTATTTCAGTGTGAGCATTAGGCTAAGCATTAGGGGGTCCAAAAAATGAAAGTGTCGACAAAGTTGGTGGACTTGGCTAAAAACAGACCTTTATGGTACCCTAATAAAAAGTCAATATGGGAACAATCAGATCCGAGTGGATCTAGGGGGCGTTCAACTACAAAATGTGTGAAAAACACCAAAATCTATGAAAATACAGACTTTAGCTAAATTGAACATAACAAAGAGATTATAACATTTCTTGTTAAGGGGAAATCATTGATTCCTCTTCAGAATACTACAAAGAAAAGAATTTAGTGGTTTATTGGTGAATCTAAACGTTTCGCGTGGATTTAAAACATGAAAACTTGATGAAGACTCCAAGACTGGTACCATAAAATGGTCACATCGATTGACTCCCAGCAGATGCCAACATATTGTAAATATGTATTGTGAGGTTTTACTTCGATTTAAACTGTTGCACACATATCGACATACCCGTTCTATCTATCGATAGTAAATCGGTTAAATCATGGGCGGTCGTTCGGGAGAACAATTTGCGGCTATGTGAGGGAAATCCGTAGAGATTTGAAAGGTGTCGTATGACTTTTCATAGTTGTGTTTACTCGACAACAAATTCTCTGAATCGAATTGTGTTGTCACGGAGAAAGCCATCACAACTCAATTCGTTTTTTTGTGCATTTTGCACTGGGCGACGACTGAATTGTGTTGTGATCATATGAATTGTCGCACGATGAGAAATACTTAGAAATCGAATCGTGTTGTTTCCATTACAACTCAATTCAGTCGTCTCACCCAGTTTCTACACTTACCCCAACTTATAATCCCCTTTCTCATTGTGCTAAATTAAGAAAATTCTTGTGCCAGCTTCTCCCACATATCTTCTTTCGAATTTCTCAATTGAATTAAAAGTTTCACTAAAAAAATCATGCCGACGAGGCTCAAGCTTCTTTAATAAGCTTTAATAGTAACCACATAAAAACTCATCACAGTGTTCTACAGCGGCTTGTTCAACTTGTCTTTAGGTTTTTTCTGTGGTAGAATAACAATTTTCTTGTTTCGTAAGCAAATCAATTTTCGTGTTTTATCTTTTTATCTTCATTTATTTTTGCATGTCCTATGTTTTGTACATAATCTTTTCATTATCACAACCTTACTGGTGGGAGACGATGGTCATTTTCTACGTATCTCACCAGTAAAATCGAAATATCAAAAATTTACAACAATTTCAAAAATTTCACTGCAAATATTTGATGCTATCTTGAATTCCTGGGGCTCAGTGCCGCCATAAGGTTTTCGGCGCTCTAGGCATCTACATTTCGCCGCTCTTTTGTGTTACCGATTTTAAGCAAAAACTGAAAATTTTTAGAGACTATTGCACGATGTCTACATTCTTTTTCGCGATTTTATGTGTACGAATTTTATGATAACATCGTCGAAGTTATGCGTTTTGGTAACATTTAAACTGTTGATAAAGAGGTGGAGACGTCGAGTTTCTTTCCAGAGTGAGAGATTTCGAGAGAGATTTGTAAGTATATTTCTCCGCGCCGTGCTGCAGTAACAATATTTTGCAGATACGACTGATTGCTTTAACGACTCATTGTTAATTGGTGCAATTTAGAGGCGTAAGATTGTACAATTTTTTGATTAGAATACATAGAATTGGTATGCTTCAAGAATTGGTTAACTTTTGTTAACTTCGTAAATATTTCGATTTGAGCTCAGAACTTTTTGGGGTGCTCAGCTTAAGACCCTAAGTTGTTCAAGTAATTTGAAAGTATATAGCGGACTTTTACTTTATTTGATTTCTTTTTACAAATTTTGCCCCCCCCCCCCAAATCGCTGCGACCTAGGCAAAAATACACTGAAAAAAGAGATAATGTCGATAATGTTGAAAAGAGCATAACAAGTACATTTAAAAGCACATGTTTGTATATCTATTGAAGGGAAATTGATGTCATAAAAATTGGATGGGAGTTCAGAGTGTCTAGACTGTAACCGGGATAAGTGAGACTTGACCTTGTGACTTGGGTTTATTCATTTTTTTTCATCTGTTGGGAAATGTATTGAATGGATCGTCAAACGTGGCTAAATGCCAATAATATAATCACAATGTGTATATCAGACAACTTGTCACCTAATCAAATCGACTACCGATTAGCGGAAGACACTTCACTGATGACTTTGGTGGCAAAACATGTTGGAGAGCAAATTTCGACTCCGATCACTATCTTGTGGTGTCAACACTACGATCACATCTTGCCCGGTTTCATTATGCCCAATGAGAAACTGTGAGGCGTTCACACAAACATTTCTCTCATAAAGTAAACCACAAAAAAGAAGGTAATCCTCATAAAGTAGTTCAAATATTACCGTTGTGATCATGGGACGAGATTCATCCATTTCAGTATCACTTCCCTCTTCATTATGTAAATTATGCATTTCCATTTTCGTAACGTTTTGAAGTTTTATAACTATTTTATTATCACTTTATGCGATGAAGAGATTCGAAAGCACACTGCAATAATAAAATCATGAACCTCCTTTTATAAAGAATAATGATGAAGACATGCTGCATATCAGATACACTGATAAAATCGTTGTTGATAAAATGTGTGTTTTTTCCTAACATTTCATTGTTACTGAGAGATAGAAAACAAAAATGTGCACACTTGAAAGAGAAATGACAATATCACTCAGACACGAGATCTTATAATAGTCTCTTACCAAATTAAGTGTCTCAAGAGCCACACTTTCAAAGAATTCAAACATAAAGCAACACGAAAATGGCATTTGTTCCATCTATCATTGCTACGTGGAATGGTCACGATATGAAACTTAGTTCTTAAAAATTTGATGACGACAACATTTTATTTTGTAAGAAGCAAATTGCTCGGATCTTGACAAACCGATTCGTCTGACGAAGTTTGCATTTTTGAAAAGCATTGTGAGGACGAAAAACTCTTGTCTCGAGCCCAGCTTAGTCGGTCCCATCGAAAATGATCGCCTGTTTGTTCTAGACATCTTCTCTGACCTATTTGGCATTTGCCGACATCAAAGCAGTAATAAGCGAGTTCACTACCCGACCCATTCATACCACCATATGCGCAAAGTTCCTCAACACTTTCTTAGGTAGCAATAGCTACCTCATGTTTTCATTCTTTCTGTCCGTCCGGTCATCCGTACGTCTGTGTACCCTTCACCGGGAAATCACCGATGATTCACCAATGAATCACCGATGATTCACCAATGAATCACCGATGATTCACCAATAAATCACAGATGATTCACAAATGAATTAACGATGATTCACAAATGAATCACCGCGAATTCACCAATGATTCACCGTGGAATTATCGGTGATTACCCTGTGAATCAATAGTGATTATCCGGTGAATAATCGGTGACTCACCAATGAATCACCGATGATTTAGGTCTTCGACTACGCTCTATCTCTACTTTACCATACCCATGACTATTGGTACTATGTTCTACAAGAATGTATAGTCGCGTCCCACTTTTCCTACCTTGTACATTTAGTATAGTAGACTAATTACCCCTCGATGCTCGGCGACATTCGTTTAATATCCCTGCATGAAAATGAAGTAGCTGCTAATATCAGAGAGTGTCAACGACTAGATAGTACCGTCTGCAAAACTTACCATTTTTTATTCTCTTGAAATTGAATTGAGACCGGGTGCAAAACCACATTTGCAACGACATTTTGCCTTTGAAATTCATTTGGCTATTGTATCGTTCGCGGTGCTTATCGTATTTTCACAGTTGTTTTTAGTTTAAGTTTTATCAGTAAGTCTAAAGGTTCATACTCTTGAGTGGACAATGAAAATTAAAATGGTTTACACTCAAGTGTTAATGCGACTTACAAATTATTAATTTTGTTTTTCCGAATTAGATAGAAATAAAAAATACTGTAGAGAAAAATCTCTAGACATTAGAAAGAAGAAGTGTAGCAGAGGGTAAAAATTAGGAGCCTAATGGTTTGCAATACTGCTGGATGAGTAAAAATTTGGACAAACGGACAAACAAATGTTAAGATTATCAAGCAAATGAAAAATCTAATTCCGGTTTTGAGTGAAGTTTTACTGATTTACTAATTTACTGATCAGCATTCTTATGAAAACTTCTTCGTGTCAATAGCTAAACTGCAGACTACTTTTGGGCGAAAAAATAATATATTTTCGACGAATCCGTTTTGAAACATGATCTATTTTCAAGAAGGTAGAGCCAGTGTAGGTGTCCAAAATGGAATTTTGTTGTGATTGTTTTTTCGGTTGTTAAAATTTCTAAGAGAATTTGTCCAATTTTCCCAAAAACACCTTACTTAGTTTCGCCGATATCATAAAATATCATGTGTAGCTGAACACAGGGCAAAAAATTACGCATATAACTCAAGATGTAATGAACTGCTGGTTGGAAAGCGGGCTGTCGATTATATCAAAACTAGTCAAACCCCCGCCCCTAGGGGCTACGCAGGCTTTATCATTTTCGCTTTAATATTTATGGGTATGTTACGTAGTCGAAACCCCCGCCCCTAGGAGCTACGCAGGCTTTATCATTTTCGCGTGTTGTCTATTCTGTGAGCCAAAGCATATTTTTTCTCGTTTAAAATAATGATGTGTAATGTTTCATGTCATTAAATCACTTCGTTGATTTTACCGCTAATAATACTAAAATCCAAATGGGCGAGAAAGGCTCTATAAATCAAAACACTTTCTTTGTCGCAAAATTACTCCACTTCCCCCGTATTCCATCTCCCCCGTATTCCACTTCCTCCGTGGAACGTATGCAACGCTCCCCGTATTCCATGTTACCCGCATTCTATTTCCCCGTATTTCACTCCCCCGTATTCCACTTCCCCCGTATTCCATGTTCACCGTATACAAAGTTCACAGTATTCAACTTTCCCCGTATTCCAAGTTCCCCGTATTCCACTTTCCCTGTATGCAACGTTCACCGTATGCAACGTTCACCGTATGCAACGTTCACCGTATGCAACTTCCCCCGTATTCCACTTCCCCTCGTATTCCACTTC
>CM055403.1:151596983-151666797 GCA_029228625.1 Pseudolycoriella hygida
CCCCGTATTCCACGTTCACCGTATTGAACGTTCACCGTATTCCACTTCCCCCGTATTCAACGTTCACCGTATTCCACGTTCACCGTATGCAACGTTCCCCGTATTCCACTTCCACCGTATTCTATTTCCCCCGTTATCCACTTCCCCCATATTCAACGTTCCCCGTATTTCAGTTCCCCGTATTCAGCGTTGCACTTGCTACGTGATCTACTCTAACACTTCCCCTGACTTGACTGACTTTTGGCCGATTTTCAATTTTCACCCTTTCTTGACCCATTACTCCCTTATTTCAGAACAATATCCCTCCCCGGAACATGTTTTCTCGACGTTTTGCACCATACCCGACAACATAAAAAAAAAGGTTTTTCAATAATTTTCGGGCAGCGGAGCAAGTTTTTGCCCATTTTTGCCTCCTTTGATTGACCCTGATCACCGAACCGCTCAACCGATTTTCTTAAAATCGGTTCCGCTACCTTCACACTGCCGAAACCTTTCATTTGACACCTCAGAAATTTGTTCAACAATTTTGTTGCCCCAAGCCTCCACTATCGATTGGCACTCAAAAATTATCTCTACTTTATCCAACAACAAAAGTTCCCTAACAACAAAGTGAGGAAACCTCAAAATTTAAACAGTTTTCGCTGCCTAGCTCCTCCGCATGAAGTCGGATCAAAAAAATTTCTTCCACAACGATTTGAACAGAAAAAAAATTTCAGGTCAATTAGGTTGACCTGATAGTAAGCTTTAGCCGGGAGAACTTCCAGCGATTCGGTCAGGTGTGCTCAAAAACGAGTTCTTTTGATAAAAATGGACAGGGTCTTAGCGACAGGTCGGTCTTAGCGTAACGTAAACTCGACCGTTCACAAAAGGAGTGGATGATTCATAAAAAATATTATGAGACTTAGAGAATTCATTTCGAGGATTGTGCGTGTGGTTGGAATTAGCACCCAAGACTGATGTTAGTGCGTATGTAAAGCTTATGTAAAGGGGAATAAAGGGGAACGGGTTGGCTCAGTGGTGGCTTACTAGCCTTCCACCAAGAAAATCTCTGTTCGATCCCGGTGAGAACAAATTCTATCCCCTTCCGAGATTTACTGACATGCATTAGTTTTCCCTACATTTATCTTCATCCCGTACTCCTCACGTGCAGCATCCAGGCAGTCAATCCCTCCCTGTAAATCACTTGTATTATCCTCCAACAGAATCAAGTCATCTGCATAGGCCAGGATTTTCATTATTACCTCACCTACCTCGACATTTTCTTGCAAGTTTGCCCGCTTTTGAAAATTATGAACTTTGACGAACGCACTCATTAACCTCGATAGACTCGCTAATTTCGCCATCTATTCTTACCTGAATAGATGCTCTTGTGCTCTTGTGCTGCGTGCCATAGTAAACTCCCATTGATACCATACTCGCTAGGAATCCCGAACAGCTTTTGCCTTGGTACCCTGTCGAATGCCTTCTCCAAGTCGATGAAGCACAGGTATAAGTTTTAAGTTCCTGTTGTTTTCATAAAGCTTTTCGATAAGACAGAAAATCTGATCCTGACACCCCCTCAGAGGCCTGAAGGCCTGACACCAACCACACTCAAGAGCGATATTGCCCTGTAGTTGCTGCAAACCTTACAGTTGCCCTTCTTATAAATCGGAGCTATAACATTGAAGCTCCAGTCAGCAGGCATGGCGGAAGACCTCATGCCTAAATTAAAAGTTTCTTGATTTCATGATTAACCTGCTGACCTTGCGGGAAACCTCCTCCAGTGTAATTACCCCCTCCACCTTCGAACTAGGACCCGCCTCCCTATCAAGTTCTACTACCTGATTGAGAGATGTAAACAGATCCTGAAAGTAACCCTGCCAAGTCTTCAAAACTTCATCCTTATCTGTAAATAACTGACCATCTTTGTCTAAAATGCTACTGCAGCCCTCCTTCACTCCACCGCGCCTAATGTCTTTAATCGTCGACCAAAACTTCTTACCCCTTCCTTGACCTGAATCTTCCAATTTCTCCCCGAACTTCTCCCACGCTCGCGAGCGTGTTAGTGTCGGACATAGGCAGTTCGTCCTAATTTTATTTCTATACGTTCTACCCGCCTTCCGTCCTATAATTAATGTTGATCTTTCATAATGCTCTTTGTCCTTAGACACAACCTGAATTCCCGAGCTCAAAACTCGCATTTTTCTGGAAAATTAGCCCCATTCCCAGGGTGAGCGTTGTCTCAATCGTGAGAACGTTTTCAATACAGTAGTCATTTTGTAAGGGCTTGCGGCGATAGTCCGAATTTCTGTAAAAATTAATTAACTTAAAAATTTTCTTCTACAATATGCGTAAAATTAAACGCCAAAACTTTTTCACTATACTAGATGCGCATTTTATTCTGCAACATACTCGTTTCAAAAGCGAAATGTGACGCAAGTCCTCGCCCCTTCTTCCAAAACAACTGATATCAGTGATAGAGGAACGCAAAAATTTTTTTTGAAATATTTTTGCATTTTACTGAAAATTTGCGTCACAAATGCCGGACACCCCAACGTCACAGTTTTTCTACGCTTTCGTACGCAAAATTTGACTTACTGTACATCCCATCAAGTCAAATTTTTGTGGTGTGAAAGCTGAAAGAACAAAAAAACTATAAAACAGTAATTATAGGCAGTTCTTAACGAAAATAGATGGCAGCACATTATATACGCTTGACAATTGAAGTAGAACTTATTTGAGAATTTTGACATTTGGAGATGACTATCTTTAGTTTATGATATCATCGTTACGAGTATAATAGATGTCGCACTTTTCGTTAAGAATGGCCTTTACTGGACGTGATAAAAATCGTTCGCATAAGGTTTGTTTGAAAGCCCAACTTAATAAAAAAAATTTTATTTTTGTTACGTTGAGCTTTCAAACCCTTACGCGAGTAATTTTTATCGCTTCCGATATAATTACTGCTTAACATGGGGATCCGGCATTTGTGACGCATTTTTTTTTTTTTTCAAATGAGAAAATATTTCGAAAGAATTTTTTGCGTTCCGAAGCTGCAAGCGCCACCAGCGCCAATCAAATTGATATAAATTGTTTTGGAAGAAGGGAGGAAGACTGGCGTCACATTTCCCTTTTAAAAAGGGTTTTTGTTGTGATATCAGTTCTTTTGGAGGTAGGAAAATTGTTTCTGACGAAGTATATATAGAAGTTTTTTCGAGCCACCGCCGGCACCAAACCATGGGAGACAATCATCCCCACAACTTCCTCTACAACATATCAATAGTTTTCTTTGAGCCCCGTCTATTTTCTGCCATTTTGGCGGTCATCCCGATACGCTACACACCCAACCCAACAACTTTCACTTTAACACCAAACCTCTATATCGAACTTCCAACCTTTGTCTCATACAAAATGTGCTGTCATACACACTACACATACAAAACAAACACAAACATATGGGCTTTATATGGCGCCTTCTAAGAGCCCTGGCGCCCAAACGAGGCAGGTACCCCTACTTTTTTAAAATCTCATATGGTGTAGAATGCCCACCCTAACGTCCCTGCAAAATTTCAAGAAAAGTTTTATCGAGACGTTTTCGAGCGGGAGTCAAAATAGTCGTTTTTCATACAAGTGGCCCTCGAAGTTACTAACTAACGTAGGATGTTCTCATTAACTTTGACTTCAATGAAAATGCACTTTTTGTATTGAAAATGACAATTTTCTTAAGATCATATCTCCGGATCCACAGAACCGTTTTTTTTTTGAGTGAAAATACTCTTCCGCCTTAGAACTTTCCATAGAATACGAGAAAAAAATTTTTCGGGGGTAGGTAGGTCCGTAGTCTACGAAAAAAAATCCTAATTTTTGTTCGTATGTGGACTTGCGTCACGAGGCATTGGGAATACGCGGCAAGGAACAGACGCAATTGGTTCAGAATCCTTGAGCAGGCGAAGGCTCACAAGTGGCTGTAGCGCTGAAAAAGTAAAGTAAGTAAGAAAAGGTGAAACGCCGGTCTTGCTGGATTTTCACCATTTTTTAGCGCCAAAAATTCGGCTGAAATAATTTCACATCTTTTTAACTAACCCGAGTATACAAGTACAACATTGCATAACCAAATTTTATAATTGAAACTGCAGTTTTGAGTTTTCTTTGAATTTTTATTGTAAGCAACAAAAAATTGAATTAAAATATACGCAAGACAATTAAACAATAAACAAGAGGCCTAATATGAAATCTACTATTCTGAAAATCTTTGTTTCATTTCCCACTATAAGTCATTAATTTTGGCATCATTTTCAGTTGCCATCAATTTGGTGACATTATTTTGTTCAAATGGTCCATGATTTCGATAAATTATTAGATTTCCTATTCGTCACGATGTTTGTTGTGAGTGCTGTGAAGTAAAAGATTAAAAAAAAATGTTTATGTTAGACTTGGATAATAAGCGCATAAAGTTGAAAATAAAATTCAAATAGTTTTTAGGTCAATAATTTTAAGCTTCCGTTCTAGTTATCTGCTGACATGACGGCAATTTCGTCATTGATTGACAGCACCTGCCCGATGAAATTTTGATCGCAAATGACTTCGTACAATGATTTCAAAAGTGAAATTAAATCTTTCATTGTCGTTGCCAACTGAGGTGCTAGGAGCTCCAGATGAGCCATTACGGCGTCGGGGATCTGAAAATAAATATCAGTTAAAATCGTCACATTTGGTCAACACAATTCGGAAGTCACCTTTTCTTCATCCTTAAAAGTAGAAAACTTTTGCTTTACTTTGACGCTCGAATCGTTTGGCCCATCGTAAAATAACGTCAGTTGACTATCACCACCGCCGTTTGAAACTGGAAAATATAGACCAGCACAAACGCGCCCCTTAGCATCTCGTGACAAAAGTGATCTGAAAATGAAACGAAAATTTTTACCAATGTCGAGTTGGACGAAGTCGAAAAAAAATGTTTACCTAAAATTGTACACAAGATTTCGGCGTACAGTTACGTCAACAGCTGAACGATATGGACGCTCAACATACACTAATGACAATTCGTACGCTTCCACGTTTCCACGTGTCGTACGTTCCGACCATTCAACGAAATCACTACTGACCGCACTCATCGTATAGCAATACTCTCGTTTACAATGTGGTTCATTCGATTGAATAAACCATCCCGTATGCGGATACATTTGATCTTTCATTACGGTAACAGCTCGTGAGACATGGTAGCCAGCGTCCAATATCATGAGTCCTTCGCGATTGGCAACATTGATTTTCAAAGCGATCAAGACGTGTTCCTTTTCCAAACTGTACACTGTGTCTTCCATACCATTTTCTTCACAATTCTCAATGTATGGACCGACGGCCTCTACGGCTTCTTCACATGATACCAAGTAGCAGTGTTCGGCTAAGTTTGGTGCTACGTCACCCAATCGGCTGACAATTTCCATGGCTAAGCTGACACAAGTATGATGACGTCGGTTTATGGGTGGAACGTACGACTGATAGAATTGTCTTAAGTCCGTTTGCTTTGATTGCTTAAAGGCCTTGTGAAAATCGATGAAATTATTTGCGGTGTTGTAATGCGTTTCCTCCAAGATGCGATGAAGAGTCACCTCAATTATGCCACATAGATCTTCATACTGCCAAATCTGCGTAGGGAAAAGAAAAATTTACTTCTTAATATGAGAATGACAATGAACCGACAATCGAATGTTACCTTTTCAATGACCAAAGGTTTCTTAGAATGATTTGTCCATTTTGGTAGTGGCAATGGATGTCCAATCGGCCAAGGACCATCGATTTGTTCAAATGCGTCCAAGTCATAATTGTCAGCGCCGGCCCATTTCGATTTGAAATCGTTTAATTCGATCACATCATCACCATCGCGGCAACTAACGGTTTTTGTCAGCCGATTATTTGTGCATTGAACCGATCCGGTTCTATGGCAAAGTGAAATACTGTTGGTTTCATCGGCGAGTCAACTTGGCCATTCGCAGCCCCAGCGACCAACCGTTGGTACATAGCCTCCATCGCAATCGTTTGTAAATGAGCTAATTGCTCCAGCGTCATAAAGACTGCTCTGACCCTGCAATTTTTTGCATAGGCCTGGCTCGTCCCCACTGTTTGACGACCTTTTTTCTCGCTCTGAAAATTTATTCAAAAATTAGCTTCATTCATTAGAAGACCTTCATGTAATACTTTCTTGAAGAAAGTCAATTAAAATTTGAAAAAAATATCAAGTCTAAATGAGGAATTAAAATTTCATTCATGTAACAGACAGTCGTCACTTGTTTTTGTTTTTTTCTAAGAAACGTTTGCAATATAATGAGAAAAACAGTTGCTTCTGTCTAGCTCAGCTGGTATTTACGTCATAGCGATTGAAAATTGCTTATTTTTGCTAATAAATGTTAAATCAACAACAATTGATGTGACCTCGTAGCTGTATCACGTATGTACACTTTGAAATAGATTTAATGCGCATTAATAAACTTTAACTGGTTTTAAAATTACATTCAGTTATTTAGAGTTTTTTTAGAGTTTATTATAGAATTGCATTGTTCTCATTGTCCGTTTCAACTTGAAGCACTCAGTCTGTCAGGTCTGTCACTTTATATCTCACACAAATAAAGCGGCAAGCTTTAACAAACTGTCGCATGTGTGAAGTCTTAAGTCGTGAACACACCAGCAATCGGAGAATTATATTTGTCTCGTTGACTGAAGGTCAATTTTTCATTATTATTTAAGAGCTCAATTCGTCAGTGAGGTGATAGAGTTAATTCAAGGTCGGGTTTTTAGAAAATAAATCTTTTATATCAAACAATATAAAAATAATTGCTGGCTAGTTTCGTTAAATATTTTATTAATCAATCGATAAACAAAAGCGTAGAAAGCGTAGAGATAAGGTCGAATAAAAATGAGCACAAAAGGTTCAATGGGTGTAGAGCGTTTGAAAGATTTAATAGAAAATTGGTCAATGACTATTAAACTTTGATATTTAGCAATTGTTTGTTGATTCCTTATCAGTCAATAGAAGCAACTTAAACAATAATCCCTATTAGTAAAAACGTATGGAAAAGTTTCGAATGTTTAATTTTTCATTCAAAATGCTTAAGAGCACATTGCAAAAATATGAATTGTCAAATTTGCGATGTTTTTTAAGAACAGAATCCTACGTAAATAACAAATTATTGAAAATTATAGCTCATGTACTGAGAGAAGATGACCGTCACACGAATAATAGAAGAAATAAAAAGTTTAAGTATGAAGATCGAAAGTTGCTCTAAGAAATCATCGCATTTCAAGTTCGCTTACGATGTTATTTCAGAGCAAATTCGTACCTTCATACTTAAACTTTTTGCATTCTGATTCACCTATCATTTGGATAAGAGTCACCCACTCACAGTACATGAGCTATTATTTTGAGTAATTTGTTATTCACACAGGATTTTGTTCTAAACAAACATCGCAAACTTGACAGCTCACACTTTTGCGATGTGCTCTTAAGGTGGGTCGAATTTAGACTTTTACCTTTTGGAAACCGTTTGGAAACGCCTGACGGGTTGACCCCATAAATGGTGTGTAATGATTCCAAAAAAGTTTTGCATAGGACATTTTTAGACCCGTACGAAGAACGTAGTGCTTCGAAAAGGGGTCTATTGCGTTTACCACGATGTTTGTAACCATTCGAATTTCGACCCGGGAGTAGGGGGGAGCATCGATCATGGTCATTAGATGACGAATCAACAATAAACAAAATGTCCGTCCGTCCGTCAACGAGTATCCTGAGTAAAACACAACTGATTTTCAAAAACTTTTTTCTCCCTGAATCGGAAAATATTTTATGAAATTGAATCTGGGCACTGTCGGCCTAAGGGCCGCCAAGCTGGGGCCGTTTAAGTGGCTTTTGGTCTTTTGCACATTTTTTCCGATTTTCAAAAAAAAAAAATTATTTGAAAAACCTGGGCATTGCTGACAACTAATGAAAGAAACTTTTTTGAAGTCTCTGCTAGGGCTCTACGTGTTTTTTGTACATAACTCGAGTAACTCTTTTCCGATTTTCATATTTTTTTTTGTTTGAAAGATCTGGGCATGGCCGACAATTTATGGAAGAAACGTTTTGGATTTGAGTCCTTGGACTTATCTAGAGCATTACAAACGAGTCTCTGTTAGGGCTCTACGTGTTTTTTGTCCATAACTCGCGTAAATCTTTTCCGATTTTCAAATTTTTTTTTTGTTCACAAGATCTAGGCATGGTTGACAATCTATAAAAGAAACTTTTGCCTTTGCTTAGGGCTCAAGTTGGCCTCGTGTCGGTCCTAACCAAAAAAATGTTTTTTGCTGCGTTGCAGAGCAAATTGAGGGAAACATTTTTGTCTATGGACGTATGTGTCTGAAGCTACTTAGGGCTCCAGGTCCGTACGAAGGTCGACCCTAGCCCAAAAAATGATTTTTTGCTATGTTGTAGAGAAAATTGAGGAGAACATTTTTCTCTATTTGGGGGTCAATTTTGTGCTTTCGGAAAGTTTTTTACACCGTTTCTTCGGACGGGTTTTTCAATATTGCCCTATGGGCAATTTTCAATACAATTTAATGTGGACGTTTGGCAATATTTACTTTCGAGTCTTTTCGTAACATTAACTCTCTTTGCCGCATCTATTCTGATAGGTACGGGTCCCCTCACATGTTTTTATAATGCGATCTTCCTTTGCCTTTTTTCAAAAAAGTAATCTTAGGCGTTGTTCCATGAATTATGACATAAACATCAATGTACTCTTGAAGTTCGAAAGAAGCTTTTTTCGTGTAATGACAAGGGCTTACAAGGGAACGGGTTGGCTCAGTGGTAACGTACTGGCTTTCCACCAAGAATATTCAGATTCAATTCTGGTGGGGACAAATTCTGTATAGGATTTTTCTTCAATGTATAGTAGTAACGTTCTTAGGCACACCCAGGCTTCATAATATGGGTAGTTGTGAATTTGGTGCCGCAACGAATCGTACAAATATGACGTCACCCATATTCCATGAATTCTGTGTTCAAATATCTGAGTCTAACTTCGGACGGATATATAGTTAGCACCAGAAGAAATCCTAATGGTAAAATGCTAGCTACCGTTAGGCGTGGTTCGGAATTCACGTTAAGCATGTGGTCCAAAAAATGTCTGCCGGTAAAACACATTGATGGGGCAAACCGGCATTCTAAGCCTAGTTCTAGTTTACGCCCTAGTACATCATAGATGACACAAGGTATGTGTGCAATTTACCACTGAAGCAGTAAAAACGTCGGTAACGAAAGGATCTCTAAGAAGAATCTATGTGAGCAAAAGCTCACAAAAAATTGCGGAGCTCGTTAATAAAAATGATCTGACTCTTCCAACCAAGACAACATGAAAAATGATATACAATTTTTTGAAAAAACATAGATAGTCGGAAAGTTCAGAAAGGAAAATCGTTATGAAATCGATTGATACGTGACTGACCCACACCGATTTCAGTGTGAGCATGTATGGGACAGGTGGCTTAGTGGTGAAAGCACTGCACTTCCACCGATAAGGTCCGGGTTTTCTAGAGATGGGCAGGAATCGCATAAGGAGGGTGGTCGGAGTGATTACTGGACACTGCGGCTAAACGGGCACATGAAAAAGATGAGGCTTTCTGCAACTTCCAGATGTGCGTGCGGATCAGAAGAAGAAACGGGTATTCACGTGATATGCGAATACTCCAAGTTCTTTCAACTGAGACGCAGGCTGCTGGGAGGCTACATCGTGCAACCATCAGATGTTGTCCAACTTGGACCTGGTATTTTGTACAGGTTCTTGGAGTGATTGAAATGATGATTCGGTTGGGAACAAAGGATCGCAAGATCTGTGTTCCAAGATCACTGACATGATCGCCCGAGCTGATAAATCTAGAAGGTCCGGGTTCGATCCCCGAAAAGGGGAATTTTTCCCTTTAGAAATTATAGAATGTACAATGTCAATAAGTTCACCCAAATTTCGTAAATTGTGTAGTTTCGGTATTCGATGCAAGTATACAATAATATATGTGACGTCACTCACATATGTAGAGGTAAATGTTTGTACTTTCGCCACGACTGGAACGACGTCTGTTGAGTCCTAGAGAAATCAACATCAGCGTGGGCCACAAAAGATGGCGTATCGGCGTGTATGATTCCACCTCTGTAGTAATGGAACCTGTTAAAACCAATCTACACATAAGATAGTGTCTATAACCTGTTTTAATTGCTAACATAGATGAGCGGGTTGCCCGAAACTTCGAAAAACCCGACCCGAACCCGAACCCGAATTGTTTTTTTCGGGTTCATGGGTTTCGGGTTTCAAAAATTTTAATCGGGTCGGGTTCGGTCCGGGCCGGGTTTGGAAACAGTTCGAGTTTCGGGTTTCGAAAATTCTAATCGGGTCGGGTTCGGTCCGGGTCGGGTTTAGAAACAATTCGGGTTTCGGGTTTCGAAAAATTTTATCGGGTCGGGTTCGGTCTGGGTCGGGCTTCGAAAAATGGTCGACCCGCTCATCTCTAATGGCTAAGAAGTGAAAATGTGAAAAAAAATGACAGCCCAGTGCAAGGGGCCATCCATAAAGAGGGGTGGGGAGGGGTTGACGAAAGCTTACGCTCCATATATTTTGATTTAAATGTTCATACATTTTTGCGTACGAGGGGGGAGGGGTTGTCTAAAAGTCGTCATTTTTAGCGCACGCCCCTTAGTGGGTTTTCACGATGTCTGTAACGAGACGAAAAATGCCATTCACATTGGTTGCCGGATCAGTTGGCTATGCCATCCTCCAGGCAGATTGTATCGATACAACTACCAACTGCGTATATATCATGAAATCAGTATTAGATATGTAATTTTAGTAAATTATCATCAAATAAGGGGAAACGTCGCGTGGAGACTTGCCGATAAGATATAAGATTGTTACCATAGCTAAGTAAATAAATAAATAAAAATTCCTAAATGAACTACGCATAAAAATATGAAAATTATCATTTAGGATGGTCATTATGCAGTGAGACATCCGAATAAAAATTCATTAAAAAATGTCCATAGCTAAGTGTAACCTGAAAGGTCGCAATAGTTATTTGCGTGTCTCTCTTTGGTGCAGTGATTTTTTGGCTTTTTCGCACGATAAAACGCCATCGAAAAAACGCCAACATGCGAAAAAGCTTGAAAACCACCTCATCAAACAGACTCGCACATGATTTTTCATGTTAGGGGCCGAAACCCCGAAATAATTTCAGAAAAGCACCCAACGCATGAAAAATCTAAAAAAGTTTTCATTAGTTTTGCGCCATACGAGCATACGAAACCTTTGCCCCGTACTACGATTTTGTGAAGTTTTACAAAGAATGTACGTGTCTCTTTTTAACAGAGTCGATTTTAGATAATTTGTTGTAGCAAGAGCAGACTGATCGCTGTTTTTTCATATTGCTCACTCTTCTATTACCCATAATACCCATGTCGGACTATCAGAGAAACTTAGACTTAAGATGTTTTAATTCTTTGCTACAAATTCAGATTTCTAGACTCCTAATCAATTTCAGAACGGAAACGTCACAAACAAGGTCATGTAGAATCACATGCAAATTATCTGCAAACGCTGCAAACTCATTTCTATTCCAATAAATTATCACTCTCTGAGTCACAGAAGATAGAAAAAAGATAACAAAATGTTTTTACAAACTTGAAAACAAACAGTTTCAACAAATTCAAACAAGGTTAGGGATGAGGAAAAGATCATTAAAATGCCAAACATTATTCAGATAAATGGTTATCTTACCTCCAATGTTGAAACGGACAAAAATGGTTGAGAAGCGATTTACGTTAATGTTTGTGCTAAGTAAATAAAGAAAGTTTCGCAAAAAAAAATTCAGAATAGCCGTTAATTTCGTGCAAACATTACACACTTTAGAGGTAAATTAAACTGACATTTTTCGAGTGCCTGATTGGTGTCATTTCAGATTATTTGTCACTAATATTTTAATTTTATTCTATAAAAGCTGAAGATAGTCTTAAAGGAAGATTGAGGTTCGAACGTTCAAACAATCTTAAAAGTCTTCATAGCGTAATTCATTTTGAGCACAAAACCCCATTGTTCTTTGACATACAGTTTACAGTCGGGTTACATTTAATTAGAAAGATTTTCATAGGTCGTGATTCATTCTTGTTCCATATTTATTTTATAAGTTCGTCATTCGTTGCTTCAATAGACTCTACCTATCTAACAAGTGCGCATGAGAGAGATAAACTACATTGCATATCTGATTGCGTTATGAAACCTGTTAAAGTTTTCTGTGGACCTTGAAAAAAACAATAGAACGAAAAAAATCATTCTAATTAAATTAACTCACTGTAATATCAATCAATTCGCATTAAATAATTGTGTATAGGTAAACTCGAATGTACGTTTTAGAGTGTTATGTAAACGATTTACGTTTTGTGTCCTATATGACTATAGACGCAATGAATTACAAACAACTTTCATTTCTTATCTCCACAAACAATAAAATAATCAACCTGAATAGACAATTTAATTATTATTTTGTTTATTAGTTCGACAGTACCATTATCACATCTATTTGTGTTTAAAGTCTATGATTGATTTTATTGTTTTCTTAGATTAGATTTGTGGGAAATCAATTAATTCCACTATCTATGTTGGACGAGTTATAGTAATTTCATGAAGGTAATGCGAACCGTCTCAATTAAATACATAACAAGAAGCGCCATTGTTATGGAATAGCTGGGTCGTTGACAGAATACTAACAGCCTGATTTGGATGTGACGTAATTTTTGTTCAACCCCCAGCCCTTTTCTCCCTGCCTGTCTTCGTCTGCTTTTAGATCTGCGTATCGCTCAGTGGCTACTACTTCCACTTTGAGACCATGAGTCTGTTCATTCGGTTAAGGAAACAAACTACTTGACTAAAGGGCTCATTATATCGGACGCCGTGCGAATCGCATCGCGTAAGGTCAACTCAACTTGACAAAAAAAAAATGTTTGTTCTGTCAAGTTGAGCTTTCACACAGACCTTACCCGATGCGATTCGCATTGCGTCCAATATAATGAGCCCTTAAGCACGTAAAAATGCGCTCTACTCCCTATATTATCGTAAATGTTAACAAAGTTTTGAGACCAAATTCAAATGGCTATTTCTTGTAATTGGGTGCAAGATATGTTCATTCTGTCTTCACATGAAATTTGAGTCCCAAAATTTTGGAAAACTAGCCCGAAGAGCGAGAACATTGCATCTGATTTCATGTTTTTGTCTCATTGAGTGAATACAGATAATTTTGTTCTCGAAATGCGACCTTACAGAGACACTATTGTGTTACAAGTACGGAAGAGTTCTTTGAATTTTATAGAATAGTCCAACAAATGGTACCTTAGATTGAAACATTGAAGTTGCTAAAATATCTTACTCCTAGACTATAATACATCAGCTGACTTACTCATAAAAAAACATGAATGAAATTTTGTTTACCATGAAGCGTGATCACATCCACACATTCATACGGCTGAGTCGTGTTTTGTTTGTTGCATATTGAAAGAAAACACGAACTTTGAACGTGTTATTTCCACTGAAATACCACTTCAAATAATAATGGAATTATTGAGGGAGATGAGTAAATTATTTTCGATTCTAGCAACAAAGGCTTGTTGTTCATATGCAAAATACATATTGTTTCGACGGATGGATGACTCATATGTGACACAATTATGAAATACAACGAAATCAGATATACGCATGCCTCGAATATTATTTGCGTAAATGGAGGAGGATATAATAAATGTTTATCGCGATTCGTGACGTAAATGAGAGCTATTACAAACAAAAAATTCCATGAAACTCTTCTATACCTTGAAATTCACGCCATATATTCTTAGAAAAATGTGCCTCATTCATTGTCTTATAAAGAATATGACCTGTGCAAGGGTTCACATAACGAGATTTATTATGTCGATAAGATGAACTTGTTAGGTGATGGTGACCCCAGCACGGTGTGTTATTAATTAACTGATAAATAATTGCATTATGAAGGAAGTATTACAGAATCAATCCACAAAACAACAACAAAAATGTAAACAAAATGCAAAACTTACCCATACAACGATTGAAGCCCAATGAAAAAAAAATTTGTTGTCTTCCGTCCAAGAAAAAAATTTGTTTTAATTCAAAACTTTACACTCTTTGCGACGCAATGTCTTTGTTAGGTTTATTTTTATACTCTCCTTTCACTTATCTGTTCACTTGTATGGTTCTTTAAGCCAACTGACTTGAAGTAGTGACTTTGTATCTCCAATTTATATTTTTTCGTAGTGTGCGCGTCATTAGATTTCCCCCACCAACACTTAATTCAACTTAATTTTTTTTAATAAAATAAAAATTAAGTCTCTCCTATGGAAGGAGAATAAACGTATGGTCGTGGTTGGCGTTCGTTGTCTGAAAAATATATGAAAAAAGTATGATTTTAGTTTTATGGCTTTATTCGTAATGCATTTTCCAGAGATAAAAAAAGAACACAAAGGCGGGGGAAGTCAGTAAATGAGTATAGTGTTTTTCAAAAAGTTGTTTGGTAGTGGTGTAACGTAAACGCTGCCTATTTTTGGACCCCTTTGAAGTACATCAGTCTATTCGATGTATGGTGTAAAGTCAATCTCTCGAAGAAATATTTTATCCAATTTCGATGCTAAAAAATTGTTTTGCTCTGTTTTAGGATGATAGACGTACCTCTGAGTGACAGAAAAGTAGTTTGTCATGCCCGCAGCGGTAGCGGAGAGCGTGTCGCAGTCCCCACACCCCAAAAAACAAGTCCACAAACTCAAAAAACGCCATACAAAAACGTTTGGGACAAGAAGCCATATATGCGCGAACTTTTGAGTTCTTTCCCCTAGCCCCTCACCCCCTCCAAATTAATTTAAAAAAAACTTCGACGCAGCCCAGACTCATCAAAATCGGTTCAAAATTGGCTGAGATATCGAGGTTTGAAAATGACGTTTTTCTATGCGCCGTCGATTTTTCATCATTATGAAAACTTTTTTCTGATCCGTCGGTTTCTATCTACCAGTCAGCCGATCTTCCTGAAATTTGCACTGAACGTCAGTCTCGGCCCCAAATGAAAAATTTCATATGCCGCTTTTCCCGGAAAATTCTGGAAAAGCCGTGGCATGTGGAAAAGTGGTCAATTTTAACGGTCTTTTAGGTAATGCTCGGAGTTTTCGAATTTTAGCTCCGGAGTGACAACAGCTAGAGAGTTGGTTTCTTCGGGAAAGTTATAGAGTTTGATCAGCAGAGTTTTTTGGGATATTAGGAAAATATCTGCCAGCTGTCAAAGCGGCGCAATCTTGGATTTTGTTAATACTCAAAAATACTCGGAGAAATTTTTTTTTATAGAAAATTTTTTTTTCAGGGAAAAATTTTTTCGGAGAAATTTTTTTTTTGGAGAAAAAATTTTTTTCGAAAGCAATTTTTTGGATTTTATTGGAGAAAATTTTTGGAGAAAAATTTATTGGAGAAAAATTTTTTCTGAGAAAAATCTTTTTCGGAAAAAATTTTTTTTCGTAGAAAATTTTTTCTGAGAAAAATTTTTCTATAAGAAAAAATTTTTTCAGAGACAATTTTTTTGCGGCGAAAGTTTTTTTGGAGAAATTTTTTTTCGGAGAAAATTTTTTTGGAGAAAAACTTTTTTCTGAGAAAAACTTTTCTGAGAAAAACTTTTTCAGAGAAAATCTTTTTCAGCAAACATTTTTTCCGTAAATTTTCTGAGGTGACGCCATCGCTGATAATACGCAAAAATTGTTTCCGAAAAAATATTTCTCAGAAAAAAAAAATTTTCTCCCAAAAAAAAACTTTCGCCGAAAGAAATTGTCTCTGAAAAAAAAATTTTTTCGGAGAAAATTTTTATCGAAGAAAAATGTTTTTGGAGAAAAATTTTATTGGAGAAAAATTTTTCAGAGAAAATCTTTTTCAGAACAAATTTTTTTCGGAAAATTTTTTTTTTTCGGAGAATTTTTTTTCTGAGGTGACGCTATCGCTCATAATACGCAAAAATTGTTTCCGAAAAAATATTTTCTCAGAAAAAAAATTTTTCTCTCAAAAAAAAATTTTTTTTGGAGAAAATTTTTATTGAAGAAAATTTTTTTTCTGAGAATAATTTTTCTGAGAAAAACTTTTTCAGAGAAAATCTTTTTCAGAAAATTTTTTTTCGGAAATATTTTTTTTCGGAGAAAATTTTTTTCTGAGGTGACGCTACCGCTGATAATACGCAAAAATTGTTTCAGGAAAATATTTTTCAGAGACAATCTTTTTCGACAAAAGTTTTTTTTTCGGAGAAAAACTTTTTTTTCTAAGAAAATATTTTTTCGGAAACAATTTTTTTGCGTCACCTCAAGCGATATCATAAATTTTTGAAGCGGACTTACGGACTGCGTCACACTTTATCTTTTAAGAGGTTTTTGTATGCTACTGTGCAACTATTTTCGAAAAGTGGTTATTTTCGTCACTAGATGTAAAGTTATAAAACGAGCGAAGCGAGCGCGCTGTATATGTATACTGCGGTGTATACAGCACTTATGAGATTAATGACGTCTGTTGACATTTTTCGAAATAGAATTTTTTTATAAATGAATAAAATATGTCAACAAATACAAACATTAAAATTTACTGGGAGGAACATTTGCTTTATGTTATTTTTTTCCGTGTAAAATGACAATATATTACGTAAACCTTGAGTGTATTTTTGTCATTCGTTTGAGTAGAAGATGAATTGCTCTAATTGACATGGAGGTAAATAAAAAAAATGAGACGAAAGCTAAATCAATTTGGTAGTAGAAACCTAATGGAAATTATTTGTTCATTGTATGAAATTATACTCGCGGTTTTGTCACGGGAAAGCACTTTACAATTTGGAAAGTACGATATTGTGGCATTGTAATATTTAATGAATTTAATAAAACCAAATTAAGGAATGCAACACCGGTATCAAAATATTCTTAAATTTCTGAAACCAGTTTTCACGGTTTTTAAAACTAAGTTAATTTCTGCATAGGGGCTGTTCATAAATAACGTCGACGTTTTTCTAAAATTTTTGATACCCTCCTCCCCTCCATCGCTCTTCATATTTTTGAAGAATACTACTTTTGTTACGTCTAAATCTGTAACCCCTTCCCTTTTCAGTGGAAAAAAGGAAAAAAAAATATTTGATAAATCCAGGGGTTTTTTAGGTGGTCCTGCTTTGACATGACTCGAACGAAAGTATTTTCTCTCTGTCGTTCTTTGCACACTATTTCAAGCATGCTTTTAGCACCATCCTCCAAGAAATCTGCATTTTTTTGCGTAAGTCCTTTCACATGTATGTCTGAGGGCGTCAGTATCGGTTTATCCAGAATGGTGGATCTAATGTGTCTGTATCTGATGCAATTTAAAATTATGTGTGCCCCCGTTTCATCCTCATAACCACACAGACACTTCGGGTTTTCCTTGATACATCATAAAGATGCTTATTGAGTCCACAGTGGTTTGTGATGACTTCAACCGTTCTTTTGATATTTGGTCTGTCAAGATTAAGAAGTCTCTCACTGAATTCTTTGGATGGGATAGGATAGCTATGGGGGAGCTAAGAGCTTCAATAGATGATTGACTGTCGGTACAGATAGATATGACTTTACCCGACGCTTTACTTATTGTTTCTGTTTTGCATAGTTCCGAGATGGCAATTAATTCGGTCTGGTGGACTGAGGCATGATATCCTGTGAAAATGCTAGCCTCTAGAAGAGGAAATTCGCAGAAAAAGCCCGCCCCAGTAAAATCATCCCGTTGGGAGCAATCTGTGGGTTGACCTTGTTCTCTCCTAACCATTCCCTTTTTTCCGGAATTAGACAAGTGAACTTTTCGTCCAACCAGAGTTGGCATTGATCACTAGGCATTTGAAGGGTTTCATCCCTGATAAGTCTGCTAATGGCGGCGTGGCCCAACTCTGATTTGGGGGACCAACATCCGTTGCAATTCACATTGCAAGCTGATTTTATGTATAGATCTAATGGTGGAATTGAGAGCAGGGCTTCAAGCGATTTCGTTGCAGTGGTGTTTTTTGCCCCAGTAATGCACAGACCAGCCAGTCTTTGCAGATTGTCTAACTTTTTCTTGGCTGTTCCAATTTCTATTCTGGGCCACCATACAATACACCTGTGACATAAGATCGGTCTGACTACCCCTGCATAGATCCACCATATAGCTTTTGGCGAAAGTCCTCAGGTTTTCCCGGGTTCACTTTTAGGTTACTCATAGGTCCCCATAGATTACTCATAAACCATCGGAATGGTGTAAAATAAATGCGATGGGGTGTCGTCTGAAAACTATAGTCTTTGTATTGGACACGACGCGAATAAGTCGCGCAAGGTTTGTATGAAAGCTCAACTTGACAGAAATAAAAATAACTTGATCAAGTTGAGCTTTCAAACGGAACTTACAAGATTTATTCGCAACGCCCACAATGTATTGGTCGTTTCACTCTAAAATTCGACCGCGCAATAATTGCGACATGAGAAATTGCATGGTGCACTTTTTTTCGCGATAACTACACCTTTACTAGGACTAGGTCTTGTGAAAACATCATGGGAAATTTACCTCCAACATTTCGCAATCGAAAAAAGACTTTCGACGGTTGACGACGAGTTATTTCAAAGCATTTCGAATTGCGCAGAAGAAATGACTTCTTGCGTCCAAGCGCTCGGCGTTGCAGGTGACAACATTAAAACGTTAAGAGCAACCCATCGGCATAAAAGCTACGAACAATGGTGCAACCTCAAATATCAAGGAGCAGGTGTATCGCACTTTTCAACGCATACAAACGACTTTGTATGCAATAAAAACTCACTGTCGTCCTCCGAATGGGTCGCAGCAATCAAGCTCAACGTCAATTACGCTAACCTGGATGGGGTTCCTGGTGTGGAGAACTCTTCCGTCCTTTGTCGCAGATGCCTCAAAGAGAAAGAAACTATAAGTCATGTAATCGGAAGCTGTCCCTTCAACAACCTGGCAATAAATTCAAGGCATCACAGCGTTAAAAATCAAATCACTGAACTATTGCGCGCAAAGGGCTATCAGTGTTTCGAAGAAGTCTACGCCGTTGACTCGGAAGGAAGAGCACGTTTCAACGACATTATAGCGTTCAAGCCCGACTCCAGAAAAGCGTATATTGTCGATCCAACTATTCGTTATGAGAAGAGTGATACGGAACAAGATGCAAACATCTCTAAGGAAAAAACCGAAATATACGAAAAATGTATTCCATTCTTGTCCGAGAAATACTCGAATTAATTCGGGCGCCGCGAATGGTTAGTCAGAGGTTTATGGTTCGGGAGTCGTGGAACCGTTGGTAGTAGCGTTTTAAACTTCTTCCGTGAAACTGGTTTGGATGCTACAATTCTGAAGCAGATTTGTGAGGAAGTGCTAATCAAGTCCACGCAAATCATAAACAGTCATATCTATAGCTAAAATAATCGTTTTAAAATTAATGAAATCCTAATGAAGTAACGTAAATTTTGTCTGTGTTTCGGATTGATCGATATGCTGTGTGTTATTCGCAACCTACTCTAAGTGGGCAGCTCACTTTGTAACTTTTTAATGTTAATAAAGATCTTTCTTCTTCTAGCGAACCGACTTCGTGCTTTCGAGCCGAATTAATCAAAAGCGTCGCAAATTGATACGAAAACTTTATCTCACGATTTGATTTCTTTAAATGTTCTCTAGATGGGCCATTCCACGAAAACTCCGTTCCTACGCTCGAAATGCTCAGTAGTTACGTAAAGATATTCATAGAAAATGGTGCATCAGAAGGATTGATCTTCAACAAGAGGTTAGTTATTTTTCTATGACTATCATTTTGTAACTACTGAGAATTTCATACGTAGGAACGAAATGGTCCGTGGAATTGCCCAGATGAGAAGTGAAGCTCAGTCTACCAGAGTCTAAAACGTTTAGACCTGAACTTTATTGTGACCAGATATAAGGAAATTGGCTGTATCCTTTTCTGAAATCAGTTCATTCTTCAGGCTTCAGGCCAGGTCAAAATATTTGAAATCAGGCTCAGGACAAATCAGGTTTCTGGTCGATTTGACTTGAAATAGAGGTACGTAGTATTCGAACGCATACGAATGAATGAGAATCCACCCGGTATTTATTCCCCACACAGGATTATGTTGTAGGAATGCAGAAATGAGGTAAACTATCGGAACCTTCAGGTCAACAAAATAAAGCTAGAAGGGGTGGAGTTGACCTGACTTTAGTCAGATTTTCAGATTTTTACAGATATACCAGCAACACCCAGAGCCGATAAGATTGCTTTCTAGCTCATCTCGTTGTCCATCTTTACCACAATCAGCGATCCTCTCCGCCAATGTTTCATCCACGTAGTCATAATGTAGGCGGACATGCTTACTTTTCAAATCATCAACCGAATTCGATTCTTTTTAATATGTCTTATAATACACAGCACAACGTCAGGAGGTCTAGCCCCACAAAAACTCTGTACTTATGTCTTTATTTACGAGGACTCGGCTGGAATTCATTATGGCATGGATGTAACTTATAACAACTACGTTTTACTGCGTGAACTGACCTCAAAACCGTTATTTGCGTATTCAATAAAATGAATCAGTACGAATGTCCATCAACTCATTGAACGCGAAAAAAATGTTGAGTCACCCATACTAACAAATGTTTTATCAAATTATATGAAAATATTAGACGTAATTTGCCATGTCTATACGGTGTTCAATCCAAAGAGAAATGGAAAATCCCATTCGACTGTCTACACACAGTCTAAAAATTCCACAACTTTACTTGTGTTTGTTGTTACGATGGGTGCATTTTTCTACGCCTCATACAAGACTAAAATTCGTAAAGGTTTGGCTTTGCCGTAGAGCAGACAAACGTAAGATCGATAAATGTTTTCTTTTACGCTCGTCACAACCGTAATGGTCAATTGTTTTACTTAAACAAATATATAGCTTTTATGTAATAGAATGTATTTTTAAACAAAGGAAAATGAAATGAGACAGAAAACTGATGACGCTTTTTTTAACACCGAGTTGACTAATTCCACTAATTCTTTAATGAAGAGAAAATTGGAAAATCAGTGTAAAAATAAACGACTCTCAGAAAATTCAAAAAAAAATTCCCTATGAAAAAAGAAAAGTTTTAGATAAATCGATAAACGCATGTAACGACGTATACCTTTGTTGGATTTATTGTTCTTTCCTAAACCAATTATATGAACCACTGTGGTAAAATATCGTAGAAACACAAAAAGCACACATATCCATAAAGTTCATTTTATTCAAACTTTTACTTCTTTTGTAAATCTACTGTCTACGTCGTTTTTTTATTCGTCCCTTTTACAATTTCTGTATAAGATGTCGTTGTACAATGTTCACAGTGTTACAAGCCTTCGGCAACATCGATAAAACTATGTTGCACGGACCAATCGAGTGACGAACCAATCGATTGTTTTCTATTTAATAAAAGAACTTTCTAAGATTATTCATTTTGTCTATGAATTGACACTAGATTCACATCACTTTTTAATCAAAAAATGATGTGTGTCTAAAACACACAAAGAATGGACGCCTGCCTTTGGCGTTTCGAAAGGGACTAAAGTGATGTATGATTTTCGTTTCCATTATTTTCCGATTTTCCGACGCAGACGTCGTATTGTTCTGACACATTTTACTTGTGACAGTGTAAATGGTACTTTTATCGGCAGGATATGGAACAAGTGGGTTTTATTTTAAAAAATCTTGTTGGGTAGGATATTTCGAAAAATAAGGAAGTGAGAGGAATACCGTTGTAATTTACAGTTGATTCAAAGTTGAAGCTAGTTTCACCAATCTAAATAACCAATTTTTTTTTTTGCCACTTTTTCGACCGTATTGTAGGGAAATTCTTGACTAATTTTGCTCATCTTCAAGCATTACTATTTTGATTACCTTTAAAATCGGACAACATTTACTCGAGTTGTCGTGTTTACAGGCGGTAATCGGGTCAAGTGGTTTGGACTGTTTGGGCTTTTATGAATGTCCACCTGAATTAGGAAAGCAAAAATCAGGAATCAAGAAATCAGGAACCAAAAATCAGGAAACGAAAATAAGGAAAATCTAAAATCAGGAAAAACAAAAATCAGGAAATACCAAATTTAGGAAAAACCAAAATTAGGAAAAACGAAAACCAGGAATCCCTAAGGAGGTCGCAATCTTATTTTTGGTATGTAGAGGGTTCTGCCCCCTAAACCTACGCGCCTGCGGCGAGCTAATAACGCCCTGCAGGCTGCCTTCCGTGCATAGGGCTCTGCCCCAAACCCCGCTAGGGTTTCTGCCCCTTAGACCCCGCAAGGGGGATATTCTCCCCTTGACCCCCCTACGCGGGGGCTGCCGCTCCGCAATCCAAGTTTTTTTATTTTCCAGGATTTATCACGGCCTGCGGCGCATTCGCTCAAAAATTATTTTCTACCTTGCCTGATTCCTAATTTTTGTTTTTCCTTATTTTTGGCAAATAATTTTTTTTTCCTTATTTTTGTTACTCCTAATTTTTGTTTTCCTAATTCGTGTGGAATACCCATATAGCAAGATGTACACCGTACACGATATATCGTGAATTATTTGAATAGGTTGAAGTTTGGAATGGGGTAGAGAGCAGGTTGGGAGATGAATTAGATAACACTAGCAAGTAATTACACCGTCTAGTTAAATTTTTGGGTACGACACAAAGCATTCAAAAAACACGAAATGTCAAAAATAATAATAGATTATGAAACAGACCAGTAAGAGAAGCGTTAAATAATTGCATTTTTGAATATAGTAATAACATGCAAACAAACAATTACGCAATCTCGCAGGCGAGGAATATAAACTCTACCCTCGTTTAAAAACAGCTCTCAGAGCTTTTTGCTTAAATACATTCCTCGATGCGTAATTATTTGTTTGCAGGTTATGCCTATATTTAAAAATATAATTATTTAAGAGTGAATTCACGATAAAGATAAGCGGGTCGACCATTTCTCGAAACCCGAGCCGGACCGAACCCGACCCGATAAAATTTTTCGAAACCCGGAACCCGAATTGTTTCAAAACCCGACCCGGACCGAGCCCGACCCGATTAAAATTTTCGAAACCCGAAACCCGAACTGTTTCAAAACCCGACCCGGACCGAACCCGACCCGATAAAATTTTTCGAAACCCGAACTGTTTCAAAACCCAACCCGGACCTAACCAGACACTTAAGTTTTTCGAAACTCACAACCCAAATTACTTCGAAACAAAAATTATTTCAAGGCCCGTCGTCTGCATTCTTCACGGACCATAGACTACAACAAAATTCGTGTAATGTAAGATGATAAAATTTAGGCGAGTTTTGTTAAATATAAAAAGTCAATAAAGGATCGGACCCGAATAAAATGATACAACAACCCGACCCGGACCGAGCCCGACACGATAAAATTTTTCGAAACCCGAAACCCGAACTGTTTTCAAACCCGGCCCGGACCGAACCCGACCCGATTAAAATTTTTGAAACGCGAAACCTATGAACCCGAAAAAAACAATTCGGGTTCGGGTTCGGGTCGGGTTTTTCGAAGTTTCGGGCAACCCGCTCATCTCTAATTCGAGAATACTTCAACCAATATGATATACACCACCTCGTCGATCCTCCAAATTTTGGTGTCAATGGAATCTATCCTGAGAAAATCGTAGAAGAAAATTGTTTTTAAAAAATTTTGTTCGGCCGGCAGCGGTGGTTAAAAGTACCTCTGCACCGGGGTCGGTCGCTGAAAACGTGTTTATTCAATATCTTTCCGAAGAGTGATTGTATTTGGCTGAAAATCACAGAATGTTTAGATATGTAAGAACAGATTTTTTTTAAAATGTCATGTGGTATGGGGTGCTAGAGCGGTGAAAAGGTAAAAACGCAATGTTTTTGGAAGGCTCTAGAGGGCGATAGCAGCGACGACCAATAAAACCTAATTTATGATGAGAAGCGCAATGATTTCAAGTTAAGTTTCAGAAATACCACTGAGATCTTTTGGTTCGAACTGTTTGTGGTCTTGGTAGTAATTTTTGTGAAAAACTTGAAATTCGGGAGCGTTTCTCTCAGTCTGCCTCTCACATAGCCAACTAGATTTTCTTGAAATTATTTTTGTCAAAAAGCCGCTTCAAATACCTTTTTAACGATACTCTACACGAAAAAATCGGTTCAAAATTGAATTTTTGCGGACTATTTGAATAAGAGGAATCACAGTAGCTCACCGCTGAGAGTAGTCGAAATTATGCTCATAGCGTCGATATTATGAATTAAAGATAATCTGATGAAAATCGTAGTGAAGGAGGGAGTGAATGTGTAAATATAAACTTTCAGATGATGTTAGAATTCTTAAGATCTGTAGATACGTCGAAAGGTAGTGGTCCTGATGACATTTCTTCGATGCTTCTATTGAAGTGTTGTGATGCTTTAACCTCTCCACTTCGGACGATTTATAATCTGTCCCAAGAAACGAAAGTGTTTCCGTCTCGCTGTAAGACTTCTTATTTGAAGCCTATTTTTAAGTCAGGTTCGAGGAGCTCCGTGAGGAATTATAGGGGTGTCGCGATTCTTCCGACATTTGGTAAGCTCTTCGAATCCATCGTGTGCGAATTAATTACTGAACGGTTGACCTCCTCCATCTCTTCCGCACATCATGGCTTTATTAAGGGTCGTTCAACTGCGACCAATGCGACCAATCGCCTCTCGAGTTCGCCTCTATAGCTATTGAAATTATCGAATCAGGTAGTCAACTTGGCGTTATTTATGCGGATTTCCAAAAAGTTTTTGACAGAATGTCGCACAAAGTTCTGTTGCAGGAACTAGGGATTGTTGGAGTAGACCATGCTCTCCTGAGTTGGCTCGAATCATACCTTAGCGGGAGATTTCAATGTGTGAAGGTCATGGGTCATGTGTCTCCGACATTTGAGGTCAAATCTGGTATGCTGATGACCTTAAGCTGCTCTGCAGAGTTGCACCGATCTTTGATGCTATCCGTCTTCAATCTGATATCGATGCTCTAGTGCTTTGGTGTAGAAGGAATCAGTTGGTCCTTAACCTGGGTAAATGCAAAGTGATGTCTTTTTACAGGATCCGTGACCCGATTTAAGGTTGATGAGGGTGTGATGGGGTGTCTTTGTATCGAGTTACCGAAATCCAGGATCTCGGGGTATGGTTGGATGAGATGTTGACATTTAACCGGCACATAGAATTTTATACGTTCAAGGCATACTCCATGCTGGGATTCGTGAAGCGAATATGCAGGCAGTTCACGGACATTCGAGCTTTGAAAATTGTACATTTTGCTTATGTGCGATCTCGCGATCTCACTTGGAATACGCTTTTGTTGTGTGGGATCCCCATGAGATATCGTATGTGAACAAAATAAAATCGATACAGAAAAAGTTTCTCATGTATGCTCTGAGAAGGACCATACGTCGGGACAGCGCGTTTCGTCTTCCTCCTTACTTAGAGCGCTGTAAGTCGATTGGAATTGAGCCACTTTGGCGTAGGAGAATCAATTTGTCCGTTATGTTTGTGTCCGATTTATTGCGCTGTCGTATTAATGCCTCTGGGTTGACCTTAAGAATTCAATTGAAGGTCCCTGTGCGTCTGCTTAGAAGTAGAGAATTCTTTGTGATTCCTTTTCATCCTACTGACTATGGAAAAAATGGCCCACTTGATAGAATGCTCAGAATTTTTAACTTTTTCTCGCAGTTTTACAGAGACGATCTCACGATGAGCCATTTTTGGTTCAGGGTTAGATCTGCGGCTCTTACTGCTTCATTACCATTTTGTACTTTTTAGACCCGTACGAAGAACGAAGTTCTTCGAAAAGGGGTCTTATGCGTTTACCACGACGTTTGTTACCAGTCGAATTTCGACCCGGGAGTAGGGGGGGAGCACCGATCATAGTCCTTAGATGACGAATCAACAATAAAAAAAATGTCCGTCCGTCCGTCCGTCTGTCAACACGATAACTCAAGTAAAACTCAACCGATTTTCAAAAACTAAAAGGTAATCGATAAATCTTGTATGGGATTGAATCTGGGCACTGTCGGCCCACCTAGCTAGGGCCGTTTAAGTGATTTTTGGTCTTTTGTACATAACTCGAGTAAATCTTTTCTGATTTTCAAAAATATTTTTTTTAAAGACCTGGGCATAGTCGACAATTTATGGAAGAAACTGGTTTGAACTTGAGTCCTTGGACTTAGCTAGGGCACTAAAATCGAGTCTCTGCTAGGGCTCTATGTGTTTTTGGTCCATAACTCGGGCAAGTCTTTTCCGATTTTCATAGATTTTCTTTCGTTTGAAAGACCCGAGCATAGCCGACAATTTATGGAAGAAACGTTTTTGAATTTGAGTCCTTGGACTTAGCTGGGGCACTAAAAACGAGCCTCTGCTAGGGCTCTATGTGTTTTTGGTCCATAACTCGGGCAAATCTTTTCCGATTTTCAAAAAAAAAATTTTTGTTTGAAAGACCTGGGCATAGCCGACAATTAATGGAAGAAATGTTTTTGAATTTGAGTCCTTGGACTTAGCTGGGGCACTAAAAACGAGTCTCTCCTAGGGTTATATGTGTTTTTTGTACATAACTCGAGTAAATTTTTTCCGATTTTCAAAATTTTTTTTTGTTTGAAAGATCTAGGCATGACCGACAGTTCATAAAAGAAACTTTTGCCTGTGCTCAGGGCTCAAGTGGGCCATGTCGGTCCTGAGGTCGGTCCTAACCAAAAAACAAATTTTTTTCGCTATGTTGCAGAGGAAAATGGAGGAAACATTTTTGGCTATGGAATTGTGTGGCCGAAGCCTCTACTTAGGGCCCTAGTACGGTACTAAGGTCGACCCTAGCCCAAAAAATAGTTTTTTCTACGTATATTGTAGAGAAAATTCAGAAGAACATTTTTCTATATTTTGTAATTTCGGAAGGCCTTTTTTACACCGTTTCTTTGGACGGGTTTTTCAATATTGCCCTATCGGCAATTTCCAATATAACTTAATGTGGACGCAATATTTACTTAAATACGTTCGAGTCTCTCCGTAACATCAACTCTGTTTGTCGCATCTATTCTGATACGTACGGGTCTCCTGCATATGTTTTTCAATAACATAATTTTTCTTAAAATAAACCGTTTTTTACAAATTAACAGCATAAATATTGATCACTGGAATAAATTATAAGACCGTTTTTATGCAATCATAAATAACTTTGATTGAGAATTAAAATGTCAACCATCATGACAGCTCTCACAACTCTACCCATATCACCGACATATGGGCAAAAACACTCTCAGTGGACGTTGACAGCTCTCACTAACGATTAGCTAAACGAAGAATTAATTGCTGTACGTGCTGCAAATATGAAACAGAAAAACAAATGCAGAATTGCATTGGAAATGTGGAGCCACTTCAAAAGTTGTGTACTTCATACCGGAAATCTTTCTTTACTGTCTGAAATCTTTATTAGAGATTCTAACACATAATTCTAACATCAAACCGAGAATCCAACCCGGATCCTAAATCCAAAACGTTGATTTTAAAATTTGCAAAACCCGAACCGATTTTTGAAAGGTTCGGAAGCCAGCGTAGAAGTATCATCGCAAGCCTGTAGTCTCAGCGTTGGCTGTGTTTGTGGGTGGGTGAGTAGGATGAACTTACTTCATTAATTCTTCCACTTGATCATGCTCGAAGCGGTAGCGGAGAGCGTGACGCAGTCCCCACACCCCAAAAAATACGTCCACAAACCCAAAAACCTCCATACAAAAACCTTTGGGACAAGACACCATGTATAGGCGAAGTTTTGAGTTTTTTCCCCTCGCCCCCCCTCCCCTCCAAATTATTTAAAAAAAAAACTACGTCGCAGCAGCTTTCCAACAAGCCCTCACTCATCAAAATCGGTTGAAAATTGGCTGAGATATCGAGGTTTGAAAATGGTACTTTCCCATACATCTTACCAGAATTCCATTGTTCTCATTATTACGTAAACTTTTTTTCTGATCTGTCGGTTTCTATATATCTATCTATGTTCTATCTATGTTCTATCTATCTATCTATCTATCTATCTATGTTCTATAAATAATTTTCGATCTCGAGAACTAGACAGCCGATTTAATGAAATTTTCAGGGAACGTCAGAATCGGTCCAAAATGAAAAATTCCATATGCCGCTTTTCCAGGAAAACTCTGGAAAAGCCGTGGCATGTGGAAAAGCGGTCAATTTTGAGGGTTTTTCAGGTAAGGCTCGGAGTTTTCGAAATTTAGATCCGGAGTGACAATACCTAGAGAGTTGGTGTCTTCTAGAAATTTTAGAATATGGTCGGGAGAATTTTTTGGGATATTAAGAAAATGTATGTGAGCTATCAGAGCGACGCCATCTTGAATTTTCCCAAGCGAAAAATTGTGAATTTTTTGGTTTTTGAATTTTAGCTCCGGAATGACAATACTTAGAGAGTTGCTTTCTTCGGGAAAGTTATAGAGATTGATGAGGAGAATTTTTTGGGATACTAAGAAAATGGCTGCCAGCTGTCAAAGGGGCGCCATCTTGGATTTTCGTAAGAGAAAAATTGTGTTTTTATGGTTTTCGAATTTTAGCTCCGGAGTTACAATACCTAGAGAGTTGGTTTGTTCCGAGCGATTATAGAGGTTGATCAGGAGAATTTTTTGGGATTTTCAGAAATCTGCCAAAGTGACGCCATCTTGGATTTTTGTAAGGTATAAATTATGCTTCTTTGGGTTTTCGATTTTTAGCTCCGGAATGATAACACTTAGAGAGTTGGTTTCTTCTAGGAAGTGATAGAGTTTCATCAGGATAATTTTTTGGTTTCATTAGAAAATGGCTGCCAGCTGTCATAGCGGCGCCATCTTGGATTTTCGTTTATGCTTTTTCGGTTTTCGAATTTTATCTCCGGAATGACGCTACTTAGAGAGATAGTTTCTTCGGGAAAGTTATAGAGTTTCATCAGGAGAATTTTTCTGGATCATAAGAAAATGGCTGCCATCTGTTATAGCGGCGCCATCTTGGATTTTTGTCTATGCTTTTTCGGTTTTCGAATTTTAGCTCCGGAATGACGTTACTTAGAGAGATAGTTTCTTCGGGAAAGTTATAGAGTTTCATCAGTAGAATTTTTTGGGATCATAAGAAAATGGCTGCCAGCTGTCAAAGTGACGCCATCTTGAGTTTTTTGCTATCTTCTGAATTAGAATAGCTAGAGAGTTGTTTCCTTCGGGAAAGTTCGATAGATGACTTGGGCATCATTTTGATGAATAGAAAGCGGGGTCGCCGAGGCGCGGAAGTTGGCCAAAATTGAGGCGAAAGTTTTCGCCAAAAAATTTTTTTCGTCGGAATCGATAGATATTGACTTGGGCATCGTTTTGATGAATAGAAAGTGGGGTCGCCGAGGCGCGGAAGTTGGTCAAAATTGAGGAGAAAGTTTTCGCCAAAAAATTGTTTTCAAAAAATAGAAATTTTTTTAACAACTGAAAACTTCCAAAACGACTGATATCACAACAAAAACCTTTTAAAAGGTAAAGTGCGACGCAGTCCCTAATGTCCACTTCCAAAATTAATGATATCAGTGGAGGTGACGCTTGCGCTGAAAATACGCATACATTTCCTTGACGATAACGTTACCCTGTGTTAAAAAAATCGCGTCACAAATGCCAGACCCACCAGCGTAATAATTTTTCAACACTTTCAGTTTTCACACGCAAAAATTTAAAACGCAAAACAATCTTCGCAAAAAGACACGAATGTTAAATTTTTACAGCGTAAAAACTGAAAGTACAGAAAAATTATTTCGTCGTTGGGTCTGGCATTTGTGACGCGATTTTTTGAACACAGGGTAACGTTATCGTCAAGGAAATGTATGCGTATTTTCAGCGCAAGCGTCACCTCCACTGATATCATTAATTTTGGAAGTGGACATTAGGGACTGCGTCGCACTTTACCTTTTAAAAGGTTTTTGTTGTGATTGAACTTACTTTTGGTAGTCTGTCTATCTGTTGATCGTTGTGAGACCAGGGAAAGAAAAATCTCGACGAAAATGACTGTAACGCCAGTACCATTAAAGTAGTTAATTGTGTAATTTAATAATTTATTTATTTAATAATCAACCAATAATGGTACAATATTGAAGTAATCAAAGTATAGTACATTTTAATAGAATTTCCATATAGAATTATCATTTAGATTTCAAATTTACAAACAAATATTCGTTAAAATAAAATTTGAATTAATTCTCAGAACTATTTTTGCAAGAAATTTCATAAAAAGCAAAAGTCTCCAGAAAACGTTTGTTCGACCAAATGTAAGCTTTCTAAATGAAAAATATGTACAATATTATTTACGTAATCGTTTCTTCTTCATCTTTTGTTTTGCCATCATCTCTAAATAACAAAAAAATTATGTGAAAATTATAAAATGAAAAACGTGAAGTAGTAGATTTTGAAAGGAATTTCGAATCAATGAATTTACAGAGCTACTATAGCCACTGCTTAATAGAATTAGAATGCCTCGATTCCCACACTCCTCGTAATTTAACGTAAACTTCATCCATAAACAACAAATTATTCGTAACTTGACACTAGATGTACGCTCGTCATTTTCACGAAGGTTTCTTGCCTTTTTCACTAAGAATAGTGTACAGTGTACAGTTACGAAGATTACAGGCATGGCAAAATAAATATGAGTTTTGTACTTATGCGCAGGTTTTTAGCAACGGAAAAAGATGCGCAGAAGTACAAAACTCATATTTATTTTGCCATCATCGTATGAGAATCGAGACCAAGAAATGAGACTTAAATGAAGAAAACTTAATCCGAAAACGACATAAAGCTTTTGACGAAATTTATTTTTGGCTCAATGAAGGTTTCTCAATGCAACTTTACAAAACAATTACCGCACTTCCGATGAAATGTAGAATACGCAAAGCGGGTAGTTTTAATTCATACAAAGAGTGTAACTCAAACTGCATCATTTGCCTAAAAAACTACATCTAGAAATGGATTTGTGACGCAGGTGAGTTTTAAGCTAAAATCGGAAGATGTTGTGCAGTTTGTGGTGAAACGCGCACGAACTAAAACACTTATTCTTTCTAAGACGCTGACAAGATTTGAAGCTGAATTTATTCAAAAACAAATTTTCTAAGTAAAATTGAGTAATAGAAACCAGCAACAATAAAATAAATTGGACTTTTAATGTTCGAGATCATCATATGAATTACATTTTACTCCAATTTTTCCAACAATCTTCACATGCATAAATACCGACGTGAACCGACGCTGACTGTAGATTTACACAGCAATACCAAACTGACAGATGCAAAATTTTTCGAATCGGGCAACCCCGAATTTCATTCATAAATTGAAAGTATGAATGAAGTTTGATGTTACCGTATTAGAGAAATTTCGCATCTGTCACTTTCGTATTGCTATATGTGTAGGCACAGTCACGTGCAAAAAAACCATTCGTGCGCAGTACAAGCAAATTTTGTACACGTCGTTTACGTGTATATTTGTGCGTGTGAAGGTTGTGGGATAAGTTGGAACGCAATCATATGCTATTTTTGGAATTAATTGGACTGAAAGTTTCAAACACTAGAACAGTCATGAGAGCCGATTGATAATCGCCGGCAGCGACTGGCCGCAAAAATTGGGTCGTCGGCGGCGGCTGGAAAAAATGAATTTAAAAACTAAATCTGAAAAAATGTTAGAATTTTCCGGGAAATTCTACAAAATTGCAAGGCAATTTCACGCCGTCTTTTCCGCAGATAACTGGCGGCCTGGCTGCACCAATCTCAACCATCAAAATTTCAATGCACAGTAGCAATGAATGCGATTTTTCTCAGCTACAGTTTTTTATTTTATTTGACATTACCAATAAATCAGTGAGCGTGTCAATGAACGAATCTGCCTCTACAATTTGTAAATTTTATCGACAAACTCAGTTATACAGTTCAGTTCCGAATAAACAAATCAGCTTTCAACTGTCAGTAACTATTTACCCTATGAATTAATCAGTTTTCATCGTTTTTAATTGCACTGAAAAACCATAATTTTAGTAAAACATTTTTTACAACTGCAGCGAAAGCTGGAACTTTTGCTTCCCAAACGATTTGGGTTGAAGAAAAACTAGAGGATTAAAAAATGTATCCTCATGTGCTGCCCATAGAATTCGAGCTTTCGTAGTTGGTGTAAAAATTCATAAACAACTAAAAGCTATTGAAGCAAAATTTTGACACTGGAATTGCCGCTCGTAACACTGCGTGCAATCATTTGTTACTTCCGTCCTTTTATTGAATTCACATTATGTTTATATTGTGGTTTATCGTCTCATATTTTTCATATTAAAATTTCACCTAACGACCACAAAACAGAAATTAATAAAAAAAACAAATAAAAGTTATCCGTCACGTCGTTTGTAGTCAATTGGAAATGAGTGGAAAATCCTTTTACCGTTGTTGTTGATAGATAGGAATGTTTGTTCTCGAATCGTTTGACGGCAATATTGTCGTAGTAACCGGCTGATTTATGGCCATATTTATGGGCAACATGTTGTTATGCATAGGCGATGGTTGCATTTGGGATTGTGGTATGGATTGCTGTAATGACGGCATCATTTGATGGGTTGGCATTACATTGAATGGATGATTGGGTGCATTATGTTGTGGCTGCATATGCATTTGTGATGGCATGTTGATTGGGAAATTTTGTGGAAAGTTTCCAGCAACCGAATGTTGAAGTTGTGGTTGAGTGTGTGGAATATTCGCTTGATTTGGTTGATTGACTTGTTGTGGATGGTGTGAAATCTGTTGCTGTTGTAATGGTTGTTGTTGATTATGATGGGGTAAGTTCATTTGTGGCGGTTGTTGTTGTTGTTGTTGTTGTTGCTGATGCTGTTGTTGTTGTTGATGGTGAGGACTCATTTGATTCTGCCTTTGCTGCATCAATTGAATCTGTTGCTCTTGGCTCAAGTGTTGTGGGTTTATTGTCTGCATATTTTGATGTTGTTGCGGCAACGGTTGATTTATTGGGATATTGCCAGGCATCTGCTGCTCCTGAGAATTGGGAGGCATCATCATGTTTTGGACATTAACCTGATGACCGTTTTGAAGATGGGGTGGAATCATTTGGTGTCCTTGCAATTGACCAGGGAATCCAGTGCTTATATACGCGTGTGGTCCTGCAAGCGTACAACGTTTAGACATTAGCACAACAAATTTCGTGAAATAAAATTACCTCCTTGGAACATGTTAGGCATAAACATTCCCATCCCGAACATTCCATGCGAACTAGACATATTCATATAAGGATTAACAGAACGATCGGGTTCTCGCATCAGAGTGTGATACAAGTTCATTGCTTCCACTAAGTCACTACTTAACTGAGTCAACTGAGCATGTTTACGATCGACTCGTTCCAATTCCGAATCGATAAGAGGCAACATCTGATTGACTTGAGATTCCAGCTGGAGCATTTCATCGCTGTCCTGCGTTGGATCTTCTGGATTTGCTTCGTGCAGTAAATGCAGGAGTCGATCTATTTTCGATTCGTTAATCTCAACCACCTCTTCTTTGACCTCCTTTTTAATTTCGTCGCTGAATTGTACGATTTTTTTCGTTTTCTCCGCGCTCACTGATTCAGGTTCAACGCTCAAGTCAGCGGAGACGAAATTTGCTGGAAAAAGTCCTTCGCCACGTTTATTGTAACCCTTCCACCAATTGCGATCACTGTCGTCCACGACATGAATAATTTCACCAGCTAAAAATGTCAGTTCGTTGTCTTCGGCAGCTTCAAAATCGTATAATGCTCTAACTTTCCGAGGCTCAACAGTTCGAGTAGATGCAGCTGCAGCTCCACTACCATTTTGTGATATTGCTGGGTACAAAGCGGACTGCAATGAAAACTGAATATTGAAACATGTTTCGCTTCGACATAAAGTCACTTCTTACGTATGGACTGCTAAATGTTTTCGGTGAACTGCTTTTGCTGTCCTTTAGTGACAATTCAATTGCCTTTGCAATGTCGTCTTGTTCTTGTTGACTAGATACAACATTCGGATCCTTACTTAGCGCAACCGGTACTTTTACTTGACTCGTTGTATTGTCGGTAAAATCATGTCCTTCCTCTTTCAATTTATGGTACAACGATGGAATTAAATTTAACTGAGGATCTGATTTGAATTCACTCTCCGCCCATTTTTTCAACGAAAGTTTTAATTTCTAAAAAAAAGAAACAATTGGAGAAAGGGAAATAAAGAATCTTTAGTCGAATGGGCCGTACCATAGCTACAGTGCCTTCACTATTTTTTAGTAATTTTCGGTAATCGGTTTCAAAATCTCTTGACGCGATCTCAAGATGAAAGCTCTTGCCACAATTGTTGACACATGCGTCGAGTAACTGAAACAAGGAAATGAAAAATAGAATCGACAAGAAAATGATCGGTTTGACTTACTGTAATCGCTTGAATGACAACGTGAGGATCTTGATTGTTTAGCCTTTTCATGATGGAACGTATACAATCTTTAGCACTCTTGCCGTTGCTACCAACGTTATCACAAATATTCATTATAACATCCCATTGCTCTGTTAAGTTCTTCTCGCTGGTGGCTTTTTCTAAAAAAAACGAAGAAATAGAAGGAAATTAGATATAGCAAAACACATGCTTCCATAGACTAAAATGTTTTCCTCAATTTGCTCTGCAACATAGCAAAAAATTTTTTTTGGTAAGGGTCGACCTGAGGCCCACTTAAGCCCTAAGCACATGCACAGGGCCCAAATTTGTTTTTCAATATAATTCGGTACTCGATTACCTCTCAAATAGAAAAAGAATCAACAAAATCAGGTAGGATTTACCTGATTTATGTAAAAAGAACACTTTGGGCCCTAGTAGAGACTCAGTTTTAGGGTTCTGACTGAGTCCGAGGGCTTCTAATCAAAAAATGGAAGACATTCTTAGACAATTGGATTAAAAAATGGCTCGTAATAAACTTGAGATATTAAATTCGAAAATGCAGATAAAAAATTATAAAACGCAGATAAAACAGAAATGTTTTGGAGATAAAATGATTAAAAGTGAAGATAAAGTATTCAGAAATGGAGATAAAATATTTCAAAACGAAGATATTTTGATTAAATTCGGAGTTATAGTATCTCCATTTCTTAATTATTTATCTCCGATAGCAATTTAATTTATCTCCGTTTTAATAGAATTGGTATCTCCAATTTCGAATATTTTAACTCTTTAACTAAATTTTATTATCTGCACTTTTTGAATTTGTTATCTTCATTTCTATTTTTTTTTTGATCTGCGATCTTATAACTTCCGATTTCCTTAATCAATTTATTTATCTCCAAAATAACTTTAATTACTAAGTCAATACATTTTGTATAAAGTTACTTTGTTACTCAGTTATGGCTGTAACAGTAAGATCTTGGTTACAGAATTGGGGTAGGGTTATAGCTGTGTAGCTGTTACTGTCCTTGACAACAATGGAACATCTGTAAACATCTTGCCTTTTATTTTCCAATTGATAAACTTTTGTCTCTGACCAATGGCTCTTGGATCGTATTAAACTTGAGATATAAAATTAAAAAACGGAGATATAAAATTAGAAAACGGAGATAACAAATTAGAAAACGGAGATATAAAATTAGAAAATGGAGATATAAAATTGGAAAACGGAGATATAAAATTAGAAAACGGAGATATAAAATTGGAAAACGGAGATATGAAATTAGAAAACGGAGATATAAAATTGGAAAACGGAGATATGAAATTAGAAAACGGAGATATAAAATTAGAAAACGGAGATAAAATGTACAGAAATGGAGATGAATGAAAAATGAAATGGTTGTCTCCGGAGTTATATAATCTCCATTTTTCAATTTTTTTATCTGCGTTTCAATTTTATTTTATTTCCGTTTCCATTAACTTCATGTCTCCTTTTTCTAATTTTTAATTTCAATTTCGATTTTCTATTACTTTCAATAATTGAATTATTTATCTGCGTTTTAATTTTTTATTATCTCCTCTCGGATGATTTTTTATTTCCTTAATTAATTTAGTTATTTCCAAAACAAATTTTTCTATCTCCAAAAATGATTTTTTTATCTCAACTTTTTGGTCATTTTTATGTCCATTTTAATTTAATTTATCTCCACTCTTCAATAATTTATCTGCCGAGTTATCTTCGTTTTCGAATTTTTTTTTCCGGTTTTAATATAATCCTTAATTTTTTTTTTTTTGAAAATCGGACGAGATTTACTCGAGTTATGTACAAAAAACACGTAGGGCTTAGACCCGTACGCCAGGTCTAAAACACAGCCGCTGCCGCTGAAAATTTTAAATCGTCCAGCGGATTGCGCCGCCGCCAGTCGCCAACATTTTTTTCTATAGTTTTTCGAAGCGGAACATTTTAACAATTTATAAAATAAGACCACCAAACTTATCGCCATATCGATTCTTTTTGGACCCGTACGAAGTACAAAGGTCCTATACGTTTACTACAAATAACAAATAATTTTATTGTAACATGGGATAGATCGAGGTGGGAGTTGCTGCGACACATTTATTATCGTCTGAATGGGGGGACGGATGGTTCAGTGGTGTAGACAATTATAGTCCACCCAAGCTTCATAAATTGGGTAGTTGCTGGATCAACGAAAAGTATCAGAAAAATGTTCGCAAGTGACGTCGCAAGCAAGACGAAACTGCATACGCACAAGGCGACTTGACACCTATAGTCAAGCACACACATTGATGGGAAAAAACAAAAATTGATATAATGGACATAAGATTGTAAACTATCATTAAGAATATGTAGATATCAGATGTAGCATGCAAAAAAACCATGCGATTAATAATAATCGTCTAAATATGACGAATCAGCAATAAAAAAAATGTCGGTCTGTCTGTCTGCCCGTCTTTTTTTTCGAACGGCTTAACCGATCACCCTAAATTTTTCCCCCTTAAAGGTACATGCCACTCATGATTCAAGATCGAAAATGAGCAAAATCGGCCAAGTAGTTCCGGAGGTATCGAGATATCCGGAGATTTTGAAGAAGTGTCCAAAAACGTAGATTTTCGAGGGTCGGTGAAAGTTTTTCGCAAATATCTCGGCAAATACAGCACGGAAATTGCTCATTTTGGTGTCAAATGAAAGAATTTGATCTCACAAAACTAAGAAATTGTTTTTTGTAGAAATCGGGTCAGGGATCTGGGCACTGTGACCAATGGAATGGATGAAATTGAGTTTCTGGGCCATATATGAAAACAGATGGTTTTTCGTCTGTATTTGCTCAACTATGCAATATGGGGATTTACTGTCAAAGACATAGTTGTAGAGAATAAAATTTTAGGGAACACATGTTTCAGGAATATGACCACTTCTAGAATTGGGCGGTATGACACATAACTTTAGTACTATGACAGTTAGAAAGTTGCTTCCATAGACAAAGTTGTAGGAGGAGGGGGGTTCGAGCTCATGTGACACAAGTGTGACATGGGGGGAGGGGGTCTCAAAAACGTCGATTTTTGCGTGACATACTTTATGAACGACCCCTGTTGAGTTTGAGAAATCTGAACGGACTGACATGAAACACGTCTAGTTGTAACAAGTAGACAATCTATTTAAGAAAGACCTAGGCTCGACATAACAGAAAGGTTGTTGCCCTATCTAGATCCCTAACAAGAGATTTCTGATGTTCCCCTCCATTTTTTCTTTCTACAACATAGATAGATTTTTGGTCGAGGCGGCCAACTGGGCTTGAAACACAGATACTATGATCCAGGGCCTATTTTTGGAAATTTAAATTTCCAAAATTTTCAAAAAATTTCCAAAATTTCCAAATCATTTTTTGGAAATTTTGGAAATTTTTGGAAATTTAAATTTCCAAAAATAGGCCCTGCTATGATCCTTTGTTGCTTCCCCGTTACTCTTCTATAATTCCACCTAGTCATGTATTCTATCTTAGTTAAATTCCCACGTTAAATGTTCGTATTTCAGAACGCATAGTTGTAACCGGTACGCCGAATAAGCCTCGTCGTCTGAGCACGCACACAACTGAAATACCTTTTTCTAGGACATTTGTGTGAGCAACCATTAATCTGTTTGTTGGACGACATGCTTAACGTGAATTCCGAGCCTCGCCTATATATTGTAGCTGCATATATAGGATTTCATCTGGTGTTCAATATATCTCCGCCTCAAGATGGACCCAGATATCTGTACACAGAATTCATCGTGTATGAGTGACGTCCTACATGTCGCTCTTCTGTGTACGGTTCGTTGTGGACACCAAACACCACAACTACCCATTTTTTAGAAGCTTGGGTACGCTTAAGAACGTTACTTTGATGTACAGATATACAGAATTTTATCCTCACCGGCATTGAACCCTGGTATTCTTGGTACTGGTTACCACTGAGCTACAACATAAAAAAAACAAAAATAAGCTACATCCGACCTTAGGGCCTAGTTTTGGGCCAATCTGTGGTCCAAAATAGAAACCTCGGACCAATACTTCCATGGACATTCTCCTCATTTTTGTCTACCACACAGCAAAAAAATGGTTTTCGAGCTATGGCCGATATTATGCCCGATATTATAGTCAACCGGGGACCCCATGGATAGTCTTAGGACCCAAATTTTTCTTGAATACTGTACGTATCAGAATAGACGTGGCAAACAGAGTTGATGTTACGAAAATACTCGAACGTTTTTGAGTAAATATTGCCTTGACTTTTAAGTGTTTGAAATTACGTCCACATTAAGTTGTATTGGAAATTGCCGATAGAACAATATTGAAAAACCCGTCCGAAGAAACGGTGTAAAAGGACCTGAAAGCACAAAATTGATCTCCAAATAGACAAAAATGTTGTCGACTTTAGGACCGACCTAGGGCCATAAGGAAATGCCTCTGCCACATACTTTCATAGACAAAAATGCTTCCCTCAATCTGCTCTGCAATATGACAAAAAATGTTTTTTTGGTTAGGGCCGACCTTAGGACCGAGCAGAGCCCCACTTGAGCCCCTATTACAGGCCCAAATTTGTTTATGAATATAATTCGGTACACGGTTACCTCTCAAATAGAAAAAGAATCAACAAAATCGATTAAGATTTGCCCGATTTATGTTAACAAAAACATGTTGGGCCTAGTTTTAGGGTCCTGGCTGAGTCCAAGGGCATCTTATCAAAAAACTTTCTTCCATAAAATCTAAGACATTCCTAGACCTTTCGATTAAATTTTTTTTTTGAAAATCGGAAGAGACTTATGCTCGAGTTATGTTCAAAAAAAATGTAAGGGCCTAGCAGAGACTCGTTTTTAGTGCCCTAACTAATTCCAAGGGCTCAAAATCAAAAAAAAAATTCTTCTACAAATTGTCAGCCATGCCCAGATCTTTCAAACAAAAATGATAATGGAAATAGATTTACTCGAGTTATGTACAAAAACACGTATGGCCCTAACACAGACTCGGTTTTAGTGCCCTCGCAAAGTCCAAGGACTCAAAATTGAGAAAGTGTCTTCCATAAATTGTTGGTCATGCCCAGATCTTTCAATCAAAAAAAAAAAAAAATTATGAAAATCGGAAAAGATTTACTCGAGTTATATACAAAAGACCAAAAACCACTTAGCTCGATTCGATTACCTTTCAGGATAAAAAAGTTTTTGGAAATCGGTTGAGTTTTACTCAAGCTATAGAGGTGACAGACGGACGGACGGACGGACAACGTTTTTATTGTTGATTCGTCACCAGGATCGATGCTCCCCACTTACTCCTAGGTCGAAATTGAGGTGGCAACAAACGTCGTGTTAAACGCATAAGACCCCTTTTCGAAGAACTTCGTTCTTCGTACGGGTCTAAAAACACATACGGTCTGTGAGAGTTTTCGCTCAGTCTAAGCTCACAAAATTTCCTTCCATAAATTGTTAGATATTCATTGCCCTATCGAACTGATTTATGAAAATTGGATAAGATTTACTCGAATTGTGTACAAAAGATCCAAAACCACTTAGGCGGTCATTGGCAAAAAATGCCAATCTCGACTTCAATTTTGTCCGTACTTCACCGATCTCCAAAAGCTTTTTTCCCCTGAAAGGTAATCGAAAAATCTTTTATGGGATTGAATCTGGGCACTTTCGGCCCAGGGACCGCCGAGCTAGGGTCGTTTAAGTGGTCTTTGGTCTTTCACACATAATTCGAGTAAAACTTTTCTAATTTTCGTAACTTTTTCTTTGTTTGAAAGGTCTGGGCATGCCTAAGGATTTATGGAAAAAAACTTTTTTGATTTTGAGCTTTTAGACGCCAGGGCCATAAAACTGAGCCTCTCCTCGGGCCCAACGTGTTTTTTCTACATAAATCGGGTAAATCTTATCCGATTTTCAAAAAAAAATTTCTGAAAGATAAACGAAAAATTGGTAACGAGATTGAATTTGGGCATAATCAGTCGAAAACTTTCGAAGTTACGGTCGAAAAAATGGTCAAAAATGTGGTTTTTTGAAGGTCGGTCTGCGAAATTAGCACGGAAATCGCTTAATGAGGTTTTGAATGAAAGGTACGGTATGATACGAAAGATATTTCGAAAAAAAATTTTCCACTGTTGCTTCAGACGGGGTTTTCAATATTTCCCTCTCGGCAATTTCCAATACAATTTAATGGGGACGTAATTTCATACACTTAAGAGGTAAGGCAATATTGACTTAAATACATTCGAGTCTTTTCGTAAGATCAATTCTGTTTGCCACATCTATTCTGATACGTAAGGGTCCCTTGCATATGTTTTGATTACCATTCAGAGGAAAGAATATTTTGAAAATCCGTCAATATTTACTCGACTTGTTGTGTTGACACACACAATGGTAAACGCTTAAGGGTCCATTATTTTCTTAAAACTTGCCCAAGGAGGCTAATTTCAACTTTTCTAGCATTCTCTACCTTATCAAAATATCCCCTAAATGGAGGGATGTAACAAACTTACGCTTACACACTTATATAATAGTATGTAATAGCTCAATGAGTTGTAAAATAACCCAAAACGATTCAGCCAAAATGATTGAATTATTTATTTCAACGAATTGTGGCGACGCATGTCCGATATCCATAGCAACGAAAATTACTTGCAGCACAAAACAACGAAACTTTCTCATAATTTCAAAAAATATGGACGAAGAAAAGGCTGTGTGGGAAGACAGGAGTATAAAATTTGATATTCCACAGATGTAAGACGATCAAGTGTTTACCCCAGAGATTAGTTTCAATCAATTTCTTATACAGCTATACAAAACTACGAGGAGGAGAAGTTCTTTACGATGTTTTCGATTACATTGAAGATACCAAGGGCAATCCGAACGAACGTGGACGTATTATGGTTACAAATTTACGAATCATTTGGTATGCACTCTTCAATTCTAAACTGAATTTGTGTAAGGCGCAGGGTTGATGAATTGTTAGCCGTCAATGTTATAGTTAAAATGTCATTACAGCCATTGGATATAATTGCTTTCTAACAATGACTACAAAGACAGTTTTGTCCAAACTCAGAGGCACCACACAAGCCCTATATATTTTCACATCAAATCATAATTCTCGTTTTGAGTTCATCTTCACAAATATGTCACTGAGCAATGGACGTCATTTTAGTCTCATCTTTGATGTTTACCGTTTGTATCAGCAATCGTTCCTGTATCGTGAATTGAAGTTGAGAACTTCCATACTTCAATCGAAACAGCTAAAAATTTTGCCACAAGAACAGGTATACAGCACCATACAGGGTATTTGGAATTTGTCATCTGATCAAGGGAATTTGGGAACATTCGTTCTAACAAACATTCGATTAGTTTGGTACGCAGACATAAATGAAGCATTTAACATCAGCCTACCGTACATGCAGATACGAAGCGTACGAACCATTTTATCGTTTCAAACAGCCTAAGAAATGAGTTTTCTATAGATTCGAGTCAGAGAGTCTAAGTACGGTCCTGCATTAGTTGTCAGCACCCTAGACACAGCTGGTGGATACGTTCTTGGATTTCGAATCGATCCACCGGAACGTTTACGAGAAGTTTACAAAGAAATGGCATCCCTATTTGCCATCTATAGCTCTACACCGATATTTGGTGTGTTTTACGAACGTAAACAGGTTGGACAGTCGATGTCAGATATCAGTAAATATTTCAATGAACATTTTTATTTGACAGGAAAAAGTCGACCGTGAGGATGATCAGCTACGCATCGACAACATTGAAGAGATTGACAACACCAAAACGGCTGAAATTAATACAAATTTTACAAATTACTTGGCTGATGATTCAACGAGTGGTCAAAGAGAACCGTTCTACTGCAAGCAATTGGGATTTGCGATGGAAAAGATTCGGGATGGATTTACATTGAAAGATCTTTGGGAAGTTATTCCCTCTCAATGAAGACAAGCATCTTGGTTGGGTAGAATAAAGTTTATTTGTAAATCAGACCAAATAAAAGATCCAAAACTACAAATCGCTTTTTTAGTTAAGAGTTGATGATGATGATGATGATAAATAATGTTATTGTCTACTATTTTCTAGCTGACATGGAAAAAGAGTAGCTTAAGAGTAGTTACATGGAAAGACTCGCGCTGCAAGATGTCAAGGATTCTAATAATTTGTCCGATGCACTGATGGTACTTTAACAATATAAATGAACAGAAGCGGCTCAATGCTCCCAAAATACAAAGCAATTTGTATTGAAAAGCCTAATTTACGCCATCAAATTAACAAAAAAACCTGATTTAATTCGACTATGTAACCAATTGAGAAAGTTCATACAAAATTTGTTTTGTGAATATCGGACTCCGAGTGAATGCAAATAATAATTTTTGTGCGAGTGAAAAATGATTTTTATAATATTTTCGAATTCGGTTACTTTGTATGGCTTAACGAACGGTGTGGCGTGCTTGTCTGTGACTGTTGGAGGTTACACGGAATTTTTTTTTTTCAGATATCGCTTATTACTAATAAGTAATTATACTTAAAAAATTCCGAACCATTATTCCCAATAGAGCAGATTGGGAGGGAGAAAGATCACTTGTAGAGGGAGATGTGAGAATTTTCACGGATCCAAGAAGGAGAAGGGAGCAGGTGCGGGAACATACTGTGCATAATTGGGACTGGAGGACTCGATCCCGCTCGGGAATCTCGCGACAGTTTCCCAAGCGGAAACAGTTGCCATCAGTGTGGGCTGCGAAAAGCTATTGGAGCAGCGGCTGGAGGGCAAGAAGGTTTCGATTTGTACTGACAGTGAGGCGGCGCTAAAAGCGCTGCCATCTTACCAGCTATCGGGTCAATCAGTCCTAAGAGGTAGAATGGCACTGGATGCCCTATCAGAGAAGAACGAAGTAACTCTGGTATGGGTTCCGGGACACTCGAACATTGAGGGGAATGAGAAGGCTGATGAGCTGGCAAGGAAGGCGGGCGAATCTGAGTTCACTGGCTCAGAACCAGCACTCGGCATTAGCGCTGGATTGGTGCCAGAACTCATCAGAGAAAAGGCCAAAGACAAGCATCAGAGAGCGTGGGACCAGCTGAACGCTTGTAGGCAAGCGAAAGAGTTTATGTTGGGATGCAACTCGAAGACCACGAAATATCTCTTAAACTTAGATAAGGCAAGGCTAAGGCTGTTAGTGGGAGTGCTAACAAGGCTCAACTGTGTGTATGCCGTGTATTTAAGCATCCTTCTGTAAGAGGGCGGCACACCTTATTTTTGTTAATAAAGGTTTTCTTCTTCTGCCATTTGAACAAAATGGGACTTAGTAACGATCAGAACTGTAGAAGGTGTGAAGCACTTCATATGCAACTGTCCTGCATTGTCGATGCTGAGGTCGAAGCACATGGGTGACTTTTACCTAACACTAGAGGAATTCCGAAAGGTACCATTGCCTGACGTTCTATCCTTCATTGCTTCATTACAGACAGCAATGGGATGGACTATCCAGACACTTAGCACAGCAAAGAATGAGCCACGAGACGACACAATGAGCCCAAAAAGATGGCTTCAGTGTTCAGCATAAACGCTAAGTAGTTTTGTCATAGAGTTTTGTATTGTATTGTGCTGTCATGGCTAGTATATAAGTTTTGTATCGTGCTACTCGGCCAAATAAACCAACCAACCAACCAACCATACTTAAGAACATGTCTGATTAAAGCGATGTTTTTCAAGCGAAGCTTTTGTTAAAAAAATGTTAATTACAAAAAAGTACTTCGATAGCTAAATAAAGTCATTGGTTTTTCATCTAGTAGTTGAGCTACCTTTTTAAGATTGCTTAGTGTTTTCAACAAACTCCTCGTTAGAAGATAGGTCTGCACTTTCAGCCAGGACACTTAGCGCCGAAAATTTTAAAATGCCAGTTTATAATTCGACACCCGGCTGCGTACTTTAGTCCCTTAGCTGCGTCCTCGAGTTAAGAATTTCTAATGCAGAGGGCAGCAGCAGCCTTGTGCCGAATTCAAACTAATGTGACGGATACAATTCACTATTGCCTCCAATCTGGCAAAAAAAAAAACAGATTTCCAGCACCAGACTGCCTTCTTTATTCCCAGTTTTAGAGTCCCAAGTACGCAGTCTGGTGTTGGCTTCGATCGTGTTACTAATAATGTCGCTCCTTCCTAAAGATGGGCGTTGTCAAAATTTCAGCACCAGGCTGCCTTGGTCTGACAAGATTTTACCGACGAAATGTAAAAGCTTGTCAGACCAAGGCAGTCTGGTTCTTCACTATCGTGCGACAGTTGAACTATCATGGTGGTAGTTGAACTGTCGTGGCTGTAGTTGAACTATAGTGGCGCCAGTTACCTAAATTATTGTGTCGTGGCGATAATTGAACTATAGTGGAGATACTTGGACTATTATGGCTGTAGTTGAACTATCGTGGCTCCATAGTTGAACTATCGTAGGTCAACAGTTCAACTATTGATCTTTCGTTGCGATAGTGCGAGGTTTGAGGGCCGGGAGAAGCTAGGGCCGTAATTGTACAAATGAAATTAATTGTTTGAGAAAGGAATTTAGTTAATCAATTGAAAAACGTTTACCAGTGCTAGTGTAAAGTTTGCGGTGAGAGCGAATCGAGGAACGTAGTCTCATTAGTTAAATTATTTGTTGACAAATAAAAAGTAGCTCACTCACAAAAGTATTTAGAGTTTTGCACTCAAAAATTTTACGAGTTAAATGAAACAAGGGTCGTAATCATACGAGCGAAATTAATTGTTCGAGAATGGAATTTAGTTGATCAATCAAAAAACTTTTACCAGTGCTAATGTAAAGTTTGCGGGAAGAGCGAAGCGAGGGCCGTAGTCACACGAGCTAAACCGTTTGTTCACAAATAGAATTTATTAGCTGAAAAAGAAGGCAGCCTGGTGTCAAAAATGGAATCATATCACCCTGACGGCAACGACGAATGCTTTACAACGCACTAAATTTCAACTTGACACCAGGCTGCCGCAGCCATCTACATTTAAACAAACATAGCTGAAGAACGATACCTGGTGTCAAAGCATTCGTTAATCTCGTCATAGTGATATGCTTCAATTTTTTGCACTAGGTGCCTTCTTATTGACCTTGAATTATGACAAAGTACGCAGCCTGGTGTAAAATTGACAATTATTTTACCATATAGCACTCGCCTTGGCTCTACCATTTCCTAACATCACTTTTTGACACTCGGCTTCCCGGCCGAAATAACACTCTTCCACTTGTTGCAATTTTCTGAAGGATTCAATATGCAGTAGTTTCATGCAATAGTGGAAGGATCGGAAGGATCAAACTAGTGCATGAAACAACTATAACTGCTGGCTGTTTGGTAGATTTTCAGAAAAATTGTAACAAAAAGAAAACTTTGCTAATTTAAGTAATGTTTTAAATCAAAAAGAATAAATTAAAAAAATAAAGAAAATAAATATTTTCTTTACACAACACGTTTAAGAGGCAATGCGAAGGTTAATGTGCTTTGCTTAGGCACTTACTTAACGTATATAGGCTTATGCTTAAGCTAATGCTTTGCTAAGATCAATCTCATGCTTTAACTTCAGCTAAAGCATAAGACCCAGATTCGAAAAACAAGGGAACTCTGGATGGGTCTAGGAATAGAGTCAGACGTCCTGGCAACATTTTCTTTTTGTATTTGAGTTCCTCTGATGAAACTCTTTCCGCTACATGCAATACTTTTGTCGCTACAAAAATGCTGTCGACTAGTAAATCGTGAAATCAGTTAAGAAATAGTCGATTTATCGTGTTCACACCTTGTCTCTGAACTCTGTTGAGAATGAATATGAATGTGAAGTCAATTATTAAAGCCCTTCTGAATTACAGGAATCTTATAGGTTTTTTTCTTTTTTGTACTAAAAACTATAAAACAAATTAAAAAAATCCATACAAATTTTGTGGAAAAAATTGATTGAATTAAGTTTTCGGAGCAGAAACGTGGAACAGAATCCTGGCATAAGAGTTTACTTTTTCAATGACTATTTTTTTCGCTGTAAAATTTTCTTTCGGCGGAAATTTTCTTCACCGGAAATTTTTTTCGCCGAAATTTCTTTTTCACCAAATTTTTTTTAGCTGAAAATTTTTTTTCGGTATAAGTTTTTTCTGGCCAGAAATTTTTTAAAATATTTCGGGCGACTTTATCAGAAATAAGTCAAAATTTAGCGTTAATTTAGAAATCTGACATAGATTCGTCACTTTTATAGCAGACATGTTTCTATCCATTCTAAATTTTTTAGCCGGAAATTTTTATCGCCGAAAATTTTTTTCGCCGAAATTTTTTTTTCGCTGAACATTTTTTTTCGCTGCAACCTTTTTGTCACTGGAAAATTTTTTCCGCCGGAATTTTTTTTTTTCGTCGAATTTTTTTCACCGGAAATTTTTTTCGGCAAAAATTTTTTTTCGCTGAAATTTTTTTCCGTCGGAGATTTTTTTCGCCGGAAATTTTTTTTCGCCGAAAATTTTATTCCGCCGGAAATTTTTTTCGCTTGTAATTTTTTTCTCCGGAAATTTTCTTCGCCGGAAATTTTTTTTGCCGAAAATTTTTCCTCTAAAATATGTTTCCTCTTTTCTTCCAAAACTACTGATGTCACAACAAAACCCTTTTTAAATGGGAAACGTGACGCAAGTCCTTGTCCCTTCTTCCAAAACAACTGATTTTGCAGCTTGCAGCTTTGAAACGCAAAAAAATTTTTTGGAATGTTTTCATTTTCGATTAAAAAATGCGTCACAAATGCCGAGACGCACAGAGGTGGAGTGAGATGCACCGAGTTTCAGGATTATATTTTAGATTATCTATATTTCGCTCAATATGATAAACGAAGTAAGGTTGTAAAAAATTAAGCTGACGTTTGGTTGTAGTCTAACAAGTATCTTGTCTTTACAACGAAATAATAAGTCAAGGGACCCGACCCATCCCACTAAGTTTATTTGTACGATATAAGTAAATTATTGGCATCAAATAAGTAATGAGCCGGGACAAATATTCTATTTCTGTATTCCGAATAATACTTATTTATCAGAAATTAATTTCGAACTTTATTTGTGATCAGTGTTTACTTATTTGGGATGAATAAATAAATGGTGTATGATGCAACATTCACTTATCAAAGGTAAAGGTTTGTCCTTTCATTTAGCTGAATACTTGAATCCGAATTTGAATCATCTGTGATGACAATCGTTTCGAAAATCTATCGCAGGTGCGAACTGATAAAAAAGACGATATAATCAAATGACTCAGGGCAAAAATCAGGAATTCTTTACCTCCAGGCCTGATAATATAAAATTAATCGAAAAACTCGATAAAAGCCTCAGAAGTGGTGGAAAAACAGCAAATCATTTCACTGAACTTATTAAATGTAAAATTAACCTTTAAATGGACAAAACAAAGAGAATATTCACCCGTACATAATACGTATATGATAACAAAAACAAAAATTAGTAGTCTGCGACGGCCGTATATATACGTAGTAACACATAAATGTATGCAGCGAGACGACACCTAGAATTATCACTTTAAACGGAGAGTGCTTTTTAAATAAATCGATAGAAATGTAATTGGTTTAAATGTTCAGCTCGAATTATGTGCATCAACCTACATATGAACGGCAGTAATTTTCACTATGCAAATGATAAAAACCTGGAAAATGTTTTATTTGAAACAAAGTCACTCACCAACATCACTGTCGAAAGGAGAGCTCGATGATAGAAATCCCATTTTTGTAAACTGTTTGCAGCCTTACTCCAATGTCTATTCGATTCTAGGGAGTATTGAGTGCGTGATGAAACCAATAACTATAGAAAATATAACTTGCGTACCACACTTTACGAAAATACAAGAAAATTGCTATGTAGAAAATGACTAATGAAGTGACATTTTGTTTAATAAAATGTCACATTGAAATGCACTCAATCCACTGAACTGACTGAACTCCAAATCGAATGTCTAATACCTACCTCTAGTAGTGAGTGCATTATATTATTAATGAGGATATTGAGGTATTTTTTTGAAAACAGTTTACTCCGAAATGTGCCATTTCCTCTCGTATTTTTCGAAAAAACGTATTATCTTGCCTTTTTCTTTGCATTTCCGCATACAGTCGTGTGCTTATAAATTTACTTGTTATCAAGTTTCAGCTGTTTTCGAGGTTTTCCATCACTGAAAAAAGAGATAATGTCGATAATGTTGAAAACAGCATAACAAGTAAAAGCACAACTACAATTTTTTTTATTTTAAAGAAACGAAAATATGCTGGGGCGCGGAACACCGTGCAACTTTATCGAATTCTGTTTAGAGTGAATCAATAAAACTCTAAGTTTGAAATTGCACTTTCAAGATTTTCAAGAATTTATTATCTTGAATAATTGTAAAACTTCATTTGGACGGGTAATAAGAATCTCACACCGTGCGAAATCGTAGTCTCGCACAATACTCGCAACACTTTCGCAAAAGGCGCCAGTTTCGTGGAATGGGGCCACTTTCGATCTACAGTAAGTCGGTGACCGACGGTAACTGACAGTAGGTTGATGATGTGTTAATGTGTTGATTACAAGGGGGTACCGACTACAAAAAATCTCAAAAAAATCACAAAAAAATCACGAAAAATCAAAAAAATCACGAAAAATCAAAAAAATCAAAAAAATCACGAAAAATCATAAAAAATCACAGAAAATCAAAAAAATCACAGAAAATCACGAAAAATCTCAGAAAATAGTCGAATGCACAATACTGTTGCAAAATTGAATAAGATCAAATTTTACGTCGCAACAACGTGGGTGTTTGATATTTTCGCTAAAAAGAGTAACGATGCGCGACTTCTTTGTCGAGGAAGTATGTTCAGACCCGAATGAAGAACGAAGTTCTTCGAAGAGGGGTCTCATGAATTTACCAAGACGTTTGTAACCAGGCCCGTAGCCAGGGTCGGCTGCCAGGGGGAACTTGAGCCCCCCACTGAATTGATAAAATTATATGAAATTTGGAGAAAATTGTCTTTATTTCGTACATTTCACATTAATACAGTCGTATTTTTGGTATAGAGTTTTCGTTAAACAGGGTCGCCGATAGAAGGTTGTGATTGTGTTTGACCAGCACCCCCCTCCCCCCTAAATTATTTGCCGTGCCTAGCACACAGAACTTTTGTTTATTTCCCAGGTTTTTAGGACGCACACACGCCTCTGCTTAGTCTTTGAAACAGAACCGACGTCAGAAATCGCGAGCGGAGGGAGCGAAAAAATTTTTTTCACAAATTTTTGAAAAATTTAGTATTATTCATGGCGTTTCCATTTTTCCAAAATAATCTCATTACTTATTTTCACTTGAAATTATGCTCTTCTTGGTTCGTTTAGCTCACAAAATATGAGTTAAATGTGCGAAGTTTTCCTCCGCCTAAAATATATGCTGCAACGGATTTTTAAAAATAAGCTACTCTAAGTTTTGACAATAGAATTTGTGCTTCACTTCCCATATTTTCCTGAAATCGTTCACACTATTTATAAGAAAATTTCCTAAATTTTTGACGAAGGTTTTGTTAGCAGCTAGTATACAGCTTCTATTATAACGCTGCAGGGAAAAAATTTTTGAGTACTGTTCTTATGCGAGAAAAATAAAAAGTTTAGTCTATGAAAGTATACAGTTCTGATTACCATTTTATAGCAAAAATTCTAACAGCTCAGTATATGTGACCAAAAATTCTAGCAGCTCAGCTATGTGACCGATAACACGCCACTGTCGTTAAGAGTGTCAAAAGTTTTTTCTTGCAATGTAGAACCGAAAATCTATTTCAATAACGAAATGGAAACATTGAATTGAGATTGGAAAAGAAAAGAATGATTGCGCCGCAGGCGAAAATTTCAAGTATTGAAAACGATCATGACGTCAAGATTTATATTTTTCCGCAAAACTCGCAACATTTCAGTTTCGCCAGGGGGGGTTCTGAAGACGCTCAGGGGGGGCTGAGCCCCCCTTGCCACCCCTAGATACGGGCCTTCGGGTTCTTCGAATATACTGCAAGGAGGCTACTGCGGAAGATTCCTTTCGTTTCTTTAGCAATACAATTCGAAATATTCTAAATTAATAGGAAAAACCTGAACTTGATATTCGCTAGCGTTGTAAGATGTATTGAAGTACTCCTATTTGTACTTGTAACGGTTTATATTTACTGTTTACCGATTTGTACCCTTACAGTTTTACAGTTAGCTCACTCGCTGATTCCAAGCTCCCAGGAAGTAACTTTACTTAACTTTAGTAGTAAAAAAAATTTACATCCCTTTGAAACTAAGCGAAAAACGGTAAAAAACGCTACAAAATAACATTTTCATGCTTCATATGCGGTGCGAAAGTAAAAAAGAACTTCATTCCACGGGGCGTGTTGTAGACCGAGCAGAGCGAGGTCTACATGCGAAAGTGCCTAAAGTAAGTCGTCCAAAACGGATACACAAAAAATTTTTCATGCAGAGGTCCAAAATCGAGAGAAATTTATAAAATTTCCTTCGATTTTGGCCCCGAGGCATGAAAAATATAATACACCACTCGGAGATACTTTCGTACCTCTCCATTGTAGTGTAAATAACTATTGACTCACTCTCCTAATTGACCGACAGTCTCTATATTCTCTACTCATTCCACTCCACATTGTCTATAAATTTGGGATGTACATTCTCGCTAAATTACAAAAAAAAACTCCACTAGGACTGTATGTGAAAGTAGATTTACTTTTCCACTTTGAACGACTACTTAAATCAAACTGATCCAATTTATGTAATTTCTTCAGAGGGTAATGAGGAGTCTTGCGCCACGTGATTTACAATAACTCAAAAAAGGACAGTTTCCTTATACAAAATATGTCATTTTTAAATCATTGTGAACCACACCGGTGCGATCCTAGCAGTCCTGCTTCGGGAAACCCATAGCTTTCATTTGACACCCCACTGACATCATTTGACCAAATAATATTCACCAAAGCGTGTTCCCGGTGGTGAAAAATGTGAGTATTTTCTTTGGTAGTCGCTTTGTGCAATCCCTGGCTTTCATTTGACAATCAACTGACCGTAATGAGGACGAGATATAATTAAGAACCCTTTCCCGATTGTGAAAAATTATTATGAATTAAGACTTATTTTGAGCACTCACAGCTCAGTCGGATGACATCCGATGAAAATTGTTCTTTAACAACTTTTTTTCCAAACACATTTATCTCAAATTCTCAACTAACTCACCACGAACCATTAAAATATTGCAGATTCATACTTGCAAACGTATTTTCTCTCCCACTCTTATACGATGACTACGCCTTTCCAGAAGGATGGCATGGGCTTCAATTTTTTGTTAGAACTGCGATATCTCATTCCACGTAGTGAGGCGTGTGCGAACGAAGCGCCACCAATCAACATTTTGTCGTTTCTCTTATTTTATGATGAATTTGACTTACAAACGCTGATATTCTTATTTTTCGACAAATTTCTGAAACTGGAATAAATCACAAAAAAAATCAAAAAAATCACCAAAAGATCAAAAAAATCACCAAAAGATCAAAAAAATCACTAAAAGATCAAAAAAATCACCAAAAAATCACAAAAAATCAAAAAAATCAAAAAATCACAAGAAATCTTAGTCAATTTTGGAGTCGGTACCCCTTGGTTGATTATGATCTCTGAATTAATGAAAATTTAGTCAGTGACCGAACGATACGGCGAGCGGTTTCGAAAGCCTAATAAAGAAATATTTCAGTATTTTCAAACATAACCGCTTCTTGTGCACTCAAAGCACTCCTTCAGGTGTTTTCCGTCGGCTTAACAGTGTGTGGCTCTTTTTGTCACTGACTTGCATGTTTGGTGAGTATTTTTTTTTAGAAATTTACGAGTTGAATCCCCCGCCAATCAAAAATCATCGTGAGCATCTAAAAAATGAACATCCAAATAAGTGATGCTCAAGCTTATATGCTGAAAAAAATCATAAAACATTGTTTTATGCTTAAACGTAAAAATTGATGCTCCCTGTAAGTTAATGCTCACGTGAAACGTTATGATCAAAAATCACGGGTCGATAACTTTTCTTGAAAACCTTCGGCTGGGCATTTTACGCCATGTGCTATTTTAAAAAATGGTGTACTGGCCTAGTTTGGGCGCTAGGGCTCTTAGAAGGCGCCATAAAAAACCCATAAAAACAAGTTTTGTGTGTGTGTGCACGTGCAGTGTGCATGTTGTTGAACGCATATGGCACAAATGTGAGCACAGTTTCTAGATTTTGGCTAGAGACGGAATTAAGATAGAATCTTGGCGGTGGTAAGTGGCGAAAGCCACCTCCAGCTATGACAGCCACGCGAAGTGCCGTGGCGCCATTTTTTTTTAAACTAGGGTTGTAGAGGAAGTGACTGTGAACATTTCTGCATGCGTAAGTAGGGGTCGCCATCGAAAGCTATAGCAACCGCGCGAAGGGCCGTGGCATTTTTTTTTTTTTTTTATTTTATGTCTGTACAATTTATCTAATTCTAAATTATAATTAAGTTTCACTGTGCATAGCACTTTAAAGAAACATCAATATTTAGTTGATTTTGTTAATTTTAGTAGTTTGAATTATTTATTTTATTTGAGTTTTTTATTTATTTTATTCTATTTATTTAAATTTTATAATTATTATTAGCTTACTATTTATTTGAGTGTTTGTTAGTCGCTAATGAATATTTATATGAAAGAAATGCTGGTAAGACGCTAATAACCAAAAATTTTACGGTGAGAAGAATAAGGTTTTATTTTTTGTTATTAAAAGTTTAAATATCAGGTAAGTTTCAAAATTGGGAACGTAGTAATGTTGAGAGAACGGATGCCATCAGCGCCCCACTATTGCACACTCCGCTACAAGCCACAAAGATCACGACCTACAACGGCGCAAGCCATGGTGATACCCTATCTGCAGCTACGCCTGACAGTTCGAAAGTCACACCGAGGTGGAGACCCCCACCTCCCGAACAACCGCGCCCCCATGGCCCCCATGCACAGTGCACAGCTGTTGTATCGGCACATCTACCCGAAGATATGGGAGCTTGTTGTATCTCCTTGATTGCACTTACTTTTTTAATAAATAATGTCAGACACCATGAGTCAGCCGATTTAACTAATAATTTATTTACTTAATTAATACTCCCGGGTATTGCAGCTCAGATAACCACTCTTTTAATTTTTTATGAATTAGAGTTGTAAATTAAGGTACTGCGATCATTTCTCTATAAATAAGTGGCGGCCGCCACCGCCAGCTATGGCAGCCGCTCGAGGTGCCGTGGCGTTAAACTTTTGTGATAATTTCCGTACACATAAGTTAGCTGTGGCAGCCGCGCAAAGTGCCGTGGCGAAATTTTTTTTTTATGAAATAAAGTTGTAGATTAAGTGACTGTGATCATTTCTGTATGCATAAGTGGGGATCGCCACCTCAAGCTATGGCAGCCGCACGAATTTTTTTTAATGAATTGGTATGCAGAGGAATTGTCTGCGAACATTTCTGTATATATAAGTGGGCATCGCCACTGCCAGCTTTGACATCCGTACGAGGTGCCGTGGCACCAAATTTCGTGCCTATTTCCAAAAGAACTAATATCACAACAAAAACCCTTTTTAAAAGGGAAACGTCACGCAAGTTCTTGTCCCTGACACACCTGATATCAATTCGAGTGGCGCTCAAAGCTTTGAAACGCTAAAAATTCTTTTGAAATATTTCTACTTTTTCACAAATGCTGGTCCCCCCAATGTTATAATTTTTCTGTTCGTTCAGATTTGACACGTTTGACACCCCAAAAGATTAAATTTGCGCAATGGCTACCCGTACCCAAATTGTTGTGTCTGAAATTTGAAAGCGTAGAAAAATTATTATGTTGGGGGTTCGGCATTTGTGACGCATTTTTTAATCAATAGAATTTATTGCGTTTCAAAATTTTAAGCGTCCCTAGAATTGATATAGTCGGCTTTTATTAGGTTAGATGACTGGTGCAATCTAAGGAATGTCTACCTGGCAACCGCTTCAAGGTAAATATGTAGGGTTTCTTTGTTAGTTAGGGTTTCGAGTGCTGCCGTGGGAGTAGATTTAATTCTACCTTACTACCATTTCCCCCGTACTACCGTTTACTCCATATTACTATTTCCCCCCGTAATACCGCTTCACCCATGCTGCCTGACATTTTCACCAATAACCGCAAAACTCTGAGACTTTGTCAAAGAAACCGGTGCATTATCTCTTATGCCTTCGGCAGATACTTGTAAAAACATAAAAATTGAACACTTTTCCAACTGCCCGACATTTTCAACAGTACTTATCACTTCTCACAAAACTACCAGACTTTGCCAAAGAAACCGTTGGTCTATCTGTACGAATTTGATTGCGAACTCGGACGGCAAACCTATATATCGGCATATTGCACAAACTTTTCAGCGTGATCTTAGATGCAGGTAAAAAGTAGATACATTAGACAAGAAATTTCTGATTTTTTTATACTTTTTAATCTTTATACATTTTTTTTATAAATCCAAGTTATAGTACTAGTGATGGAGGTTGTGAAAATGTATTTGTTTCCTCCGCAAGTGCTGATGGTGGTTTTGCAGAGCATCTGTTCATTTCCACTCTTACAGAAGATGCTGATGATGGAAGTCGTAGTGGGTGAATTCTTATCATATGGATGGATACACTCCTTCGATTTTTGTATATTCTTTTGCATATGGAACATGTCGCTGGTGCTTCTGATTCCACCTCCATTGCCACCTGTAAGCGAACAACAGAGAATAAAACATTTTAGCTTAGATTCACTCAATGGTTCGCCAGAAGCTTATTTTATAGGGTTACCGCATCCCCGAATATTTTGTAATTTCTTGTAAATTCTTTTGATACGAGGGTTGCACTCTAAGTAATGAGCCTAAGTAAGAAAACAAAACATTTCAACTTTGAAATCGACTTTATTGTTTTTCAAAATATTCCACTGAATTTCGGACACCTCAGGAACATGCATTTTCAAAGCCTCAACCGCCTCTTCCGGCGTTGTAAATCGCATTCCACGGAGTTTTTTCTTCAAGGCGGATGACCCAACCGAACGTTTGAGTGGCTAAAAATGCCGTTGTTTGCGCCGACGTATGAGAGCTCGCATTGTCGTGGTGCAGGATGATCGACCGTTTTGAGTTCTTTTTCCTTATTTCGTCGAACACTTAAGGCAAATAAATCGTAGTGTACCAATCAGAATTGACGGTCCTGCGATCCTGAAGTGCTATAGTTGCTACATGACCACGAATACCGAATAAACAGGCGACCATTTTCTTCGAAGTGCTGCGAGAAAGAATAACTTTTGTTGGACTCGGCTCATCTTGGAACACCCAAACAGTATGTTTTTCTGTATTTTTGTGTAGCTGGCTATGTTACAATCAATTGACTAGACGTTGTATCGCTTGTTATTTTAGCCGGTAAAAAAGAAACCACTGAATTTATGTGTTCAATTTATTGTACTTCCCTTGCATTCGGTCGTAGTTATCGACCATAATCATGGCTAAAGAACAATAAAATAAAGAACCATAATACAGTGATTCATTCTTAGAACTAATTAAACTTACGTTACTATTAATCTCGCAACTATTTCGTTAAAATTTAACAATTTCTTTTCCGCAGATTATATCTGGGATGGTTATTGCGGGTGTTGTTGTTGACAATTTTGTTGTCAGGATGTGTCAAAACATCTGTTGCTGGTGGGGTCATAATAGAAGTTGGTTCAGCTGGGTTTACATTTGGAGGCTTGGAGTTGTTGTGGATGATGTTGCAAACAGTATGTTGTTTCGTTTCTGGTTCATATGCGTAGATCCACGATTAGTCACCTGTATATATGTCGTACACCAAATTTGAAGCACCTCTGTGGTATTTTTTGAATGTTTCTTTGCACCAATCGACACGCGTCTTCTTTTGAGCGATAGTCAAATTATGTGGGATCCAGCGACAACAATTTTTTTTTTACGGCAAAGTGTTCGTGCAAGATTGCTTGTATACTTTTTTTGCCAATGCTCAAGGTTGCCTGAATCTCACGGTAGGTTGTATGAAGATCAATCAATATCATTTCACTAACAGCATCGATGGCTTCAGCTAGAACAACCGATTTTGGTCGACTTTCACGAAATTTGTCAACCAGCGACTTACGGCCCCGATCAAATTCATTGCACCAACGCTTTATTGTGGCAAAGGATGGTGCTTCCTCGCCATATAGTGAGTTGAACTCATCTCCTGACGAGATAATCCTCAACGAAAATGATGACACGAAAATTTTCACGAGTTAATTCCATTTCTTCACTGACAAGCAACTTTCTGATGACTGTAAACAATAAAAGAAAGGGCGCGATGTCAAAACGTTCCACTGACACTTACCATAAAAAATGTCAAACTTTAAAGTGGGTATGCCATTTTTTCGAAATTCGAATTGGTAGTGCCCGGGGCTCATTACTTAGAGTGCAACCCTCGCAAACTTTCACACCTACGTATGAAATAAGTGTGAAGAGTTAACAAGATTCTTTTCTATACAATAAAAATAAAATATAAAAGTAAAATCGAACATTTAATGTTTACTCGAAGGTTCTTATTTTGCGTAATTGAATAGCGGAGATGTTATCGGTCATGGATCTATCTTCATCAATTTGTCGCTGTATTTCTTCATAAGCAAGCTCTGCCACGCGTCAAGTTGTGCTCTACTGCGGACATGCTTTATCAAATGGAGATTTTGCTTAGTGATGTTTGTATGAGGGGGTTAGTTGTCCCATACGTGTAGTGCTACTGCTGATTTTTGTGTCCTGTTGTATTTTATGCAGGTGAGATGCTCAGAAAATCGTTTTTCTACTCGTCTTTTTCATTGTCCCACGTATATTTTGTAGATTCCAAGCTTTTGGAACGTTTCAGGCTTGTGCTTTGTGTTTCCTAACAAATTTGAATTTTTGTTTCTGTTGGAAAACACTAATTGAAGGCCAAATTTCTTGAAATGGGGTTTGAGGAAATGTCTGATGCTCGGGATGAAACTATCGGGAACGCGCCTAATCCTCGGTTTTTCACCACATCATCACGTTCAACAGTCAACAACCTTTGGGTTTTAAGGACAAGGATGGAATGACCTTAACAGATGAGGAAAGGTGCATTTGAAGATGCAAGGGGACGAATTAGGAAATAGCAGAATGGAGGGGGACCATCATTCAGTCCAAAACAGGAAGTCTTTGATAAAAAGAGACGTCATATTTGGTAAAATTGCTCAACTTGAAATTGACACAGCTTTGATGATGGGAGCTCTCTTTTTTCGAACTTTGGTTGTGTATCAAGGGTGTGGAGCAAAGTGAAGAGGAAACTGTTTTAAGGACACCGAATTGTGCCATGTGCCATTCCATTTTCCAAATCGTCCACCATATACCGGAAAAAAATGAAACATAAAATTCAGTTTTGGTTAAATTTCTGATTTTGTTTCTTCAAAAATATTTTGTTTTGTTGCATGGTAACTGTCGAGACACAACGAAAGAACTGTTAAGGTTCAAGTCACGCAACTTAACTTGAGGTTTCAGGAAAATCTTTAACTGTTACTATTGGTTGAATCTTGGGTGTCAAACGGTGTGTTATGCGCAATATAGTACTCCTATATGTACCTTAGCCTCTGTCCACCTACTCCTACATCCTATTCTACCCGTGGTGACACCTGTTATAGTGAGCAACCCACATGAACGATCAGGTAACCAACCCTGGTGTATTAGTGTGGGTCATTTAGCAGAAGGATGAGGGGGGCTGTCTTCGGGTATTAACTTAACGCTACGTATAGAGAGGGTCGAAGACAGCTAGGCGCTATCAGGATGGGATAGTACCTCAGCATGGTGGCGGATGATCTCAACAGCAAGAGACAACGGCAGCATGCAAAGTCCGAGTCAGAAGGACTACCATCACTCACCAACTCGCATTGGCCAGCGTGGTGTTTTAATGGCTAAGAAGCTATGGACAACGAACTGAACGGAGCGAATTCACAAACTGCAACGATTGATGAGCTGACAGATAGAATAGTAACTCCAGTGAGAAGTTTCCTGGAAACCAGATGCCGAACTACACTCACTAAAGAGTCGAAACTCAGCAAGGAAACGCTAGATTTGATAGCGGACAGACTAGACTTGGTGAAAGGTGGTAAGCGAGACACTGTGGAATACAGAAATCTAACGAAAGACATCAACAAGAAAATGAAAACTGATCTGCGACAACACAACGTGAAACTGGCCATGAACGCGATCAAAGCAAATGGAAATATGAAAGTCCTCCGAGCGAAACGACCAAACGGGTACAGACAAATTTTTAAATTGAGAGATAAGGCGGGAGTAATACAAACAGATCAGAACAAGGTACTGGACATCGCGCGAGAGTTCTATGAGAACCTTTTTACGTCGGTTCGAGCCAAACCACCTGCAGAAGCAACACAAACGAGACCGGTGATATTGAACGTTGGTTCTGAAGATTTGCCGGATATAACGATGGACGAAGTACAGGTTTCGTTAGACGAAATGAAGAACGGGAAAGCTCCAGGTGACGACAACATTCCGATCGAAGGAATTAAAGAAGGCGGACTTGCACTGCTCGAAATGATAACTGATCTGTTCAACAAGTGTCTCGAACAAGAGAAAATACCAAAATCATGGGAAAATGCAGTCATCACTTTGCTACACAAGAAAGGAGATATCACGAAACTGGAAAATTACAGGCCCATAAGTTTGATCTCGCATCTCTACAAACTGTTTATGAAAGTGACAAATAAACGGATGAAAAAGAAGCTAGACTTCTATCAGCCGATCGAACAAGCAGGGTTTCGTTACGGATTCAGCACGAATGACCACTTGCAAGTGATGAGAAGTCTAATAGAAAAATGCAACGAATACAAAATCAGCATCGCGATATGTTTCATAGACTTCGAAAAAGCGCTCGATTCGGTCGAATTGTGGTCGATTTTAGACTCCTTGGACGATTGTCGGATTGATTCGAGATATACTCGGATGATAAAATATATCTACGAGCACGCAACGTCATGCGTCAAACTGCATAAAACCACCGATAAATTTCGAATTGGAAGAGGAGTCCGTCAAGGAGATACCAAAACTGTTCACGTCAGCTCTGGAAACGGTCTTCAAAAAGCTTGATTGGAGCGAATTAGGAATCAACATAAATGGGAAGTTTCTGAACAACCTTCGATTCGCCGACGACATTGCCCTGACATCAACGACTCTGGAACAGATTGAAGCGATGCTGTTGCAGCTCAACGAGGAAGCTCAAAAAATTGGTTTGAAGATGAACATGTCGAAAACGAAAGTTATGACAAACATCGTTGGCGCTACACCAATCAAAATCGGAAACGAGGAAATTGAAACCGTGGATTCGTACAAGTATCTCGGCCATGTCATGAAACTCGGTCTCGACAATCAAACGGCTGAAATAAAAAGAAGGATCGGTCTTGGTTGGGCGGCGTTCGGCGAATTGCGTTATATTTTCAAGAGCAACATGAACAACAGTCTGAAGAGGAAAGTGTTCGATATGTGTGTGCTGCCAGTCCTGACATACGGAGCCGAAACTCTCACAATAACCAAAGCATCGGCGAACAAGTTGAGAGTTGCACAAAGGGCCATGGAAAGGGCAGTGTTAGGAATCTCACTCAGAGACAAGATGACAAACGAGTGGATCCGACAGCAAACGAAAGTCACCGACGTCATGGCACGAATAACGTCGCTAAAATGGAATTGGGCCGGGCATATTGCCAGAATGACCGACAATCGATGGACGAAAACAATTATGCAATGGCGGCCGCCAACGAAATGACCAATGGGACGTCCACCGGAAAGATGGACCAACGACATCAAAAGAACGGCAGGCACGAATTGGCAACAAGTGGCAATGGACCGGGAGAAATGGCGATCTATGGGGGAGGCCTACATCCAGCAGTGGATACATTAAAGGCTAAGAAAGATGAAGAAGAAGATTGGTTGAATCTTACCGTTACGTTGAAGTTAACAAACAGAGTGAGTGTGAATTACTTTCTTTTATTTGTAATTAATTAAAAATCCCCAAGGATCTTAGGTGCACAGGTCCCGAGGGTTAGGACAAGGGGTAGACCAAGGAGAAGGTTTATAGACTCTGTTAAATCGGATTTAGAAGTTAGGGGACTTTCTCTGGGCGAACAAGCCATCTCCTTGGCGGGCGATAGGATGGAGGCATGGAGGGGGGTGGTACACCTTCCTAGGGCTGTGTCATAAAGACCTCACACCGAAAGGTACTTAATGGTCTATAAAGTTTGATGATGATAATGATGATAGAAAGGAAAATTTTGGCGATTCTGTTTTAACGATTCCTCCGGGTAAAAATACGACTGGACTGCTAGTGCGTTACAAACTTTGATTTCAAATACTTACATTCGGTGCTGGTTCAAAGTAAATGTTGTTCTTCATCAACTCATGCAGCAACTTCTCACGTGTGCGCTTTATTGGAAGGTTATTCTTTCGGCAAAGTTCTTGCAGTTCTTTTACAGTTAACTGTGTCATAAAAGCAGGCCAAAATTTAGTTATCGACAGCTTTGGGGCTTAATCCAGTCAACGGTTCCTTATAAATCGATGCTGAAAGGTTCAGAAGTTGTTTGAGAGCCACTCAAATAGAAATGGGTCTTAGGCATTTTTTGGCCACGACTCTAAAATTGTTTTCACAATACAAAGAAATGAGCCACAATTTTTATGAGGAGTTTATTAGGAACCGTTATCTGAACTAATATTCACATACCTTTTTATCCCTTTTGGGTGTCCTTTCCTTGACAAGCTGTGGGTGATGTTGAGAAATTTTGCGTTTTGCGACATTTTGTTCTTTAATCCCAATTCGATTATCTTTTGTCATTTATTGTCCAACTTGTTGCGGCGAAGAATTTCTATTGTTGTCAGAGCCATTTACATTATTATAATATCCAGTACATCTGCTATCATTAATTTAGACAGACAAAGACAAAAAATGTTTTAGAAAGTACTCATTTCTGAGCCTTGCAAGGAGGGCCTTGGAGGAGATAGATATAGGAGATTGTACATAGTTTTCTTAGAAGCACAAAGTTTTTTTTGAAGTCTCATCGGTGAAACTAAATGCCAAATATGATGTTTAATGAGTCCACCAAAACCGTGGTCGGTAAATTATTAGAATGTTGGGAAGACATAAACAAATAGACTCCAATAGTAAATATTGTTTTCAACACAAGTGACTTACCTCCATCAGAGCTGGATGATAGGAGATTCATCTTTGTAGATTGTATGTAATCTTTCTACGTGATGATATGGAAAAATCGAATGTGTCTTTTTACACTTTATAAATTCGGAGAAACTTTCCGCAGAAAATATTTTTATTATGACAGTCTGAATTTGACGTTAAATGTAAAAAAAAAAATTTTTTATCTATATGGATGCGATGCATGCGATGTCTGATACCCAGCAGTGGGTGCGTTCTATCTTTATAGATCGCGAAACTCATTGCTTTTTATTTCAAAAATGGATTTCCGCCCTGCAATAACCAAAGTATATAACATTAGGAGGTAGCGAGAATGAGGTGCGCGTACGACAACCTGAAAGTGGTGAAGCTCCATACAATTTCAGTTCACGTGAACTAAACTCACCACAGAAATTAGGGTGTCGTCGTGCATCTATTTAAATGGCGATCAGGGGCGCCGGAAACGGTCTTGCCTCGAGGCTCGGGCAACACTACGATTAAATTTGTCGAGGCTGAGCAACACTACGACTCGTCGGTGCAACGACAAACATTTAACATGTCTATGTAAAAAACACACTATTGCCCCTTCTGAATCAGAAGTTCTGATGTAATTAAAAATGTTGAAAATCTTTTTTTATCTGATTGGAATATTGTGTTTTGGCATACAGTCCGGGAAATAACGTGATCTCTCCTAAGGAGTTTAAAAGATATCATTAAAGGGGTCGAAGTTTCCGTACTAAATTTCTTTCGTGGACCTCATACCTCAGAAGATACTGAACGAAGTACTTCTCATCCTTGAGTTCTAACAATCGGAATAAAATGTGCCTTAAGGGGCGATTAAATTCTAGGAATTAACCTTTAGAGACATCAATCTCTATCTGTCTCAGAGAGAGTTCTAGCACTGGGACCTTGTGGAGATATGGAATTCTAGGAACTGACCTCTACGGACCTTTCACCTTTCCTCTGGTGAAAATGGGGTAAATCGTTTAAAACGCTCATTAATTCTCACATTTTTGAAAGAAAAAATTGAATAGAAAATTACTAATCACAGGGCTGTGGCTCCTGACCCTTTGATATATCAGAGCTCGGCCAGCTATCTTTGATATCGTATACGAATACCTTTCCAAAACGTCCTGGATATCCTGGACCCTTTGCAAAAAAGTTGTTCCATGGATTATAGGTATTGAATCAAAGTTTCCGAAACCGTCGAGATCATCAAAAGATATTCAGATTTGACGGAGATATTTGAGTTTGAAGTTTTGCATAAGACAGGTTTTAACCAGCTATTACCGGTCGATGAGGTCCAAGAAAAAAAAATTAGTTAGGAAGCTTCGTCTCCACAAGTCGAAATTCATCTAAACTCTCTAGCGAGCGAGACGACTTTTTTGACATAGTGCCCTGTACTCATATCACTATTTTGAAATAAATCATGCAATTTCGTGTCCGCATAAATCTTTCAAATTTTCCATTAACAAAATTCCAATTCGCGGGTACACAGCCCGCACGGTTCCAATTTCAGGTTATACTAAAGTAGACATAATCTTCTTGTAGAATCCTTTTACCTATAGCCCGTTAGACATGATGATGCTGATACTAAAAATCATTGTACCTGTAAGCTTTAGTTTCGTATGACCTAGAATTTACTCGTCCCGAGATATATTCGGGCAACACTGCGAAAAAATATAAAGCGGCGCCCCTGGCAAGAATCCATCTTTAGTTTTGACAAATATATTAGACGTCAAAATGTGAGGATCCAAAAATGTAGTAAATCATGACTTCAACTTTGAACTTTTCATTTCTTACTTCTGTTCTTTAACACATGACGAACAAGATGACTATGACTTTGGAACAGGCCCGTAGCCAGATCTTAGATGTGGGGTAGGAGGGGGGGCGCTCACCCCTAACGAAAATAAAAGAAACAATTTTAATATTTAACAAAAAAAACTTCGTTTTTAATCGTTTCCGACATGCTTAGTATACTTCTTCAGTATAGTTGAAACGTTCTTTTCGGGTTATTTTTAAATCTTCTTAATTCCTCCATAGCTGTCCAGAAATAATCATAAACCAATAAATTGAAACAGTAATTTCAACTGCCCAACATTTCTACAAATTTCTCTAACTTTTACTTGCAAAGTTGCCGAAGAAACCAAACATGGGAGATCGATTTAAACGATATTCTCAGCTACCTAAAATTTTCAACAATTTCCCTCACTTCTTCTTACAAAGCTGAGACTTTTCCGAAGAGAAGAAACCCAAAACACCACCACGGCTCAGCTCTCCATCCGACGTATTTCTGCCGCTATATCAAAAAAAACTGACTGATCCTTCTAGCAACTATAACCAGGGCGGCATGTGATTTTTCTTGCAAAAAAGCTTTTTTGCCGAAAATAACTGGTTTTCTCACTATCATTTTGATTGATTTGAAAAAGTTATTAAAAAGTGACTGAAAACTGATGATTGTTACGTAAAAACCGAAAATGTTCTCATCTCTTCATGGTGTAGGAACTATAGGAGTTTTCAGAGAGCGCTTTCTTGTCATAGACTCTTACATCAGAATTGATTCTATGACAGAGAGTGGGGCCATGTTTCAGACCATTCCTTAGAACATATCAAGAAGTGTTTCTTTTGCTATGCGATTTTCATTTTGAAGGTAAAAGCGTGACAGAGAGAAAGAAACAAAGACATTTTGATTTTACAATATGTAATTGACTATCTTAGGGGGGGAGGCGCCTCCCATAGCCCCCTATAGCTCGGGCCTGCTTTAGAACGTTTGTAACCACCTAAATTTCGACTTGGGAGTAGAGGGAGAGCATCGATCATGGTCCTTAGATAACGAATTAGCAATAAAAAAATGTCCGTCCGTCAGTAAAACTCAACTGATTTTCAAAAAAAATTTTCCCTGAGAGGTAATTGAAAAATCTTTTTTGCAATTGAATCCGCTGTCGGCCCAAGGGCAATGAGCTAGGGCCGTTTAAAAGGTTTCTGGTATTTCGTACATAACTTTGTACATAAATCTTTTTCGATTTTCATCATTTTTTTTCGTTTGAAAGATCTAGCTAGGCATCTTCTACAATTCATGGAAGTAATTTTTTTGAATTTTGAAATTTTAGTCTCAGCCAGGGCCCTACAACTTAATCTCTATTAGGGCTTCACGTATGTAGAAATCGGGTAAATCTTATCCGCTTTTCAAAAACTTTCGCTTTCCTGGAAGATAATCAAAAAATTGATTACGGGGCTGAATTTAGACAAAATCGGTTGAAACTTTCGAAATTACGGTCGAAAAAGTGGTCAAAAACGGTTTAAAGAATCGTGGAACTTTTTCACTTATTTCTCTGTGAAATTAGAATGGAAATAGTTTTTCAAGATTTTGAATGAAAGATGTGGACATCAGAAAATATCGAAAATTAAATTAGTGGAAATCTGTTGAGTGGTTCGGGCTGTGGTGTCTTTAATGTTAGCCAAACTCACGCTACGCGGTCCAACGCGAGGCAAACTTTTTTCCATGGAAGTACGGCGCAGAGGCCTCTCCTAAGTGTTCTAAATCTTTTCTAAATTCTGGGCTTGTTTTAAGGGTTTGGAGAGGTTTTTAGCGTCGTTGCTTCGTACGGGTTTTTCAATATTGCCCTTTCGGCAATTTCCAGTCCAATTTAATGTGGACGTAATTGCATATGCCTAAGAATTAAGGCAATATTTACTTAGATACGTTCGATTCTTTTTGCAACATCCATTCTGTTTGACATATTTATTCTGATACGTACGGGTCCCTTGCATATGTTTTTTTTTAATTTTCCTATAACTTTTTGGCTAGTATCAAGTAAGTTTAGAACTTATGTCAAAAAAGTTTTAGTAGTACTAGATTTTTGAACACAAAGATAGCTTGTATTAAGTGACGATAGCTACTTCATGTTTTTACTCTCCCTGATGTACGTCCGTCTGTGCACGTTCACCGAGGACTCAATGATGATTCACCGTGCCTCGCAGTGGAATCGCCAATGATTCACAGTGGACTCGCCTATGATTCACCGAGGAATCATCCATGATTTGCCACGGAATCACCGATGATTCATCGTGGAATCACCGATGATTCACCGGGGAATCACTAATGGTTCACCGGGATATCACCGATAATTCACAGTGGAATCACCGATGATTCACAGTGGAATCACCGATGATTCACAGTGGAATCACCGATGATTCACAGTGGAATCACCGATGATTCACAGTGGAATCACGGATGATTCACAGTGGAATCATCGATGATTCTCAGTGGAATCACAGATAATTCACGGTGGAATTACCGATGATTCACAGTGGAATCACCGATGATTCACTTACTACTTTCATATACCGATTTCGATGGTTTATTTGTCATAATTTTGAAGACATCTATAATCGTAAATCGTATACATCATAGAGAGATGTTTCATAACTGAATTCGAAATACAAAACCAACCCATAAAAATCTAAAATTTGGTAAATATTTGATTAGTAACATTACTTGTGTCGTGATAAATTGTGACATTATGTATAATTATAAATTTGTACGAAAAATTTCGAATTCAGCTTCAAAAGATTTTAAAAGTTAAATGAGGAGCCATTCAAGTCTTTGGGTCAAAATATATATGCCCGGACAAAAAACCCCGGACAAAATACCCCCGGCCAAAATAACCCCGGACAAAATAACCCGGACCAAATAACCCTGAAGTTGTTGAAATTGTTTGGGTGATGCACATGGTTGTGAATGAATCTTTTGTTGAATGTGATGGAGTGGTGCTACTTTTTACCACAAAAAGGCGAAAGTTTGGGCCATAAGGAAAATTTCTATTTTGTGAATGGTCGCTCCCAAACCCCCACGCCTGCGGCGAGATTTTCTTTGCGTCCTGCAGCCGGCCATACCTGCAAGGGGCTCTGCTCCATGGACACCGCTAGGGGCTCTGCCCCTTAGACACAACAGGAGCAATATTCCCCTCTTGACACATCTTGTGCCGTTCAGGCCACCCGTAAGTTCAGGCCTGCGGCTTTCTCGCTCGAAGTCATGGCTCACACAAAATAGTGATGTTTCAACGACACACAACAGTGAATGTTCAATCACACAAAATAAAAATTAAATATAATATTGAGAAATTACGCAAATGTCACATTATATGGCTAATTCCATCGGTACCGTCACCTGGGTAACGAATTTCATCTCTTTCATTCTTTCAATGTGATTTATATTAATATGAGACAAAACACATTCGTTCCCCAGGTGACATGGTAGCGACAATGTATGGGTTACCGATGGAATTAGCCATATACACGACGACATCTCTTTCATTGTATTCAAGCCTGCGGAACTATTTCAACGCCATACCACAATTTTACCACAATACTTCGATACATAATATGTCAGACTAACTGTAATTTACTTGAATGACGCATTCACACGGTCTGCAAACGCTGCATGAAACAACGAAGTTGATGTACGCACCAGCAGCTATTTTGTCCAGGGGATATTTTGTCCGTTTTTTTTCTGGGGATATTTTGTTTGATTGCCCTCTCTGTCATTAATAAACGATTATGGTTAATTTCATCGGTACCGTCACCTGTGTAACGAATTTCATCTCTTTCATTCTTTCAATGTGATTTATATTAACATGAGACAAAACACATTCGTTCCCCAGGTGACATGGTAGCGACAATGTATGGGTTACCGATGGAATTAGCCTATGCACAGTCATTTAAGTAAAGATTTTATGATTTTGTACACGCTCGCCAGACGTGCTAACCGACTTGAGTTGACGGTTTATAACATCACCGTCGACATTTTTTCGGATTTATTGAATGTATGCAATTGACTGAAACTATTGACTAAATCTCATGGAATTTTTCAGAAAAAGATTTGGGATTCCTTCGGATTGGTTCACTGAACGTCCGTGTGAAACGAACGACGGAAGCATTCAGCAATTTCCTGGGAGTGGGCAGCAATCAGACTCGGATTCCACCACCCTACCTAAGGACTAGCGCACCACCTTCAATGTCTTACTTCGAAAAAGTTCACAAAAACTGGGGCTCTGCTGATAATATTATTCCACACGTTCGAAACGTAAGTAATTTCCAGTAAAAAATGTTTCTACCGTAATTCATCGCAATATTTTTTTTTAGTCTAAAAAACTTGACGCTATGTCAATGCCACCTCCGAAGATTGGTCCAGTTAAAAAGCGCCGATCAAAACGCGCATTTGATGTTAACACTGGCGGGTATCGCAGTGTTCCGACAACACCAAATCAGCAAAGAGCAAATTCTGGCGTTGCAACATTGTTGGAAAATCCTAAAAATGAATCGGACTCCGATTCTGCTTGTGGATTTGATTCGAATTGGAAAGATGGTTAATCGAAGTGGGGAGCAATGTTCTTATATTTAAATTCAAAATTTGTACGCCGATTTATCCGTTATTTGTTAAAGTATCAATTTAATTGCTTCCATAAGTAAGTCAATAATGCGTTATGAGTGAGAACCCAGTTGGAATAAAGTTTTTTTTATTTAGCTAAATTTTGAAGTTTATTTTAGAATAAGTTTTTCCTTGATTCGATATTCGAGTTCGTCAAATATTTAAACAATTTTCGTCCTCATAGGAAGTATACGGGCTAGTGCTTTTACAATGACTTTTTTAACAGTTCGAATTTCGCAATACCATTCACATAGCAACCTTTTTGAATTGATTAAAAAAAAAAACTAAAAAAATTTAAATAAACAAAAACTTCAAAAAATCAAAATACATAAGCTGTTAAGTGTTCACGAGCAATAATGCCAGAGTGAAACATATGAAGGGACCCGTACGTATCAGAATAGATGCGGCAAAGAGAGTTGATGTTTCGAAAAGACTGGAACGTATCTAAGTAAATATGAATTATAATAAACGTTGAATTAAAAAATTCAAAAAAGCAGATGCGTTTGCAGATAAAAAATTAACATTTGGAGATAAAAAATTCAAAAACGGAAACAAAAACATGAAATCTTGCAGATAAAAAATTGACTTTTGGAGGTGAGAAAAACAATTTCAGATATAAAAAATCCAAAAAAAGCGCAGTTAAAAAATACCAAAACTGAAATAAAAATTTCGAAAACGCAAATAAAAAAATCGAAAAAGTTAGTATAAAATTCAGAAACAGAGTTATCGAATTATTCAAAATGGAAATAATATAAAATCAAAATGGAGATATATAAATCGGAAACGGAGATGTTGTTTTGCCGTTTTTAGCATAAATATCATGGGCGCGCGGTAGCAATGCGCCCGTGACGCAAGTCTTACACGCCAAAAAATTCACAAGAAATTTTTTCGTAGACTAAGGAACATATATACAGGAACTTTTTGACTTCCCCCCGAGCGACGTACCCCCCGGAAAATATTTTTCCCGGATTCTACGGAAAATTTTAGGCCGAAGTGCCTTTTCACTCATTAAAATCGGTTCAGTCGTTCCGAAGATATGAATTAAACAATTTTGCTATTTTGTATGGAAATGGACTCAAATCGAATATTTTTAACTAGTCAATTTGGTAAACCTTTCTTTCTTTCGATCTTTCTTTCTTTCTTTCATTCTTTCTTTCTTTCTTTCTTTCTTTCTTTCTTTCTTTCTTTCTTTCTTTCTTTCTTTCTTTCTTTCTTTCTTTCTTTCTTTCTTTCTTTGTGGCAATTTTTGGCAGGATGACCCAGATCTCCTGAACGATGAGAGTTAGAAAGTTGGTTCCAAAGGCGAAGTTGTAGAGAATTAAATTTAAGCGAACACGTGTTTCAGGGTTTTGGGGAAATATGGCCCAATCCTGGTATATGCTCACTTCCATAATTAGGCAGGATGACCCAAATCTCTAGAACTATGAGAGTTAGAAAGTTGGTTCCACAGGCGAAGTTGTAGAGATTTAAATTTAAGCGAACACGTGTTTCATGGTTTTGGGAAAATATGCCCTAATCCCGGGATAGCGTCACTTCCAGATTCCAGAGGGATGATTCATACCTCCAGAACTATGACATC
>CM055403.1:151667297-151701358 GCA_029228625.1 Pseudolycoriella hygida
CAGGGGCGCCGGAAACGGTCTTGCCTCGAGGCTCGGGCAACACTACGATTAAATTTGTCGAGGCTGAGCAACACTACGACTCGTCGGTGCAACGACAAACATTTTTTTCTCAATATTTAACATGTCTATGTAAAAAACACACTATTGCCCCTTCTGAATCAGAAGTTCTGATGTAATGAAAAATGTTGAAAATCTTTTTTTATCTGATTGGAATATTGTGTTTTGGCATACAGTCCGGGAAATAACGTCATCTCTCCTAAGGAGTTTAAAAGATATCATTAAAGGGGTCGAAGTTTCCGTACTAAATTTCTTTCGTGGACCTCATACCTCAGAAAATACTGAACGAAGTACTTCTCATCCTTGAGTTCTAACAATCGGAATAAAATGTGCCTTAAGGGGCGATTATATTCTAGGAATTAACCTTTAGAGACATCAATCTCTATCTAAGTCTCAAAGATAGATCAAAAAACAGAGGGAAGTACTTCTCTTCCCAGAGTTCTAGCACTGGGACCTTGTGGAGATATGGAATTCTAGGAACTGACCTCTACGGACCTTTCACCTTTCCTCTGGTGAAAATGGGTGAAATCGTTTGAAACGCACATTAATTCTCACATTTTTGAAAGAAAAAATTCAATAGAAAATTACTAATCACAGGGCTGTGGCTCCTGACCCTTTGATATATCAGAGCTCGGCCAGCTATCTTTGATATCGTATACGAATACCTTTCCAAAACGTCCTGGATATCCTCTACCCTTTGCAAAAAAGTTGTTCCATGGATTATAGGTATTGAATCAAAGTTTCCGAAACCGTCGAGATCATCAAAAGATATTCAGATTTGACGGAGATATGTGAGTTTGAAGTTTTACATAAGACAGGTTTTAACCGGCTATTACCGGTCGATGAGGTCCAAGAAAAAAAATTTAGTTAGGAAGCTTCGTCTCCACAAGTCGAAATTCATCTAAACTCTCTAGCGAGTTAGAGGACTTTTTTTGACATAGTGCCCTGTACTCATATCACTCTTTTGAAATAAATCATGCAATTTCGTGTCCGCATAAATCTTTCAAATTTTCCATTAACAAAATTCCAATTCGCGGGTACACAGCCCGCACGGTTCCAATTTCAGGTTATACTAAAGTAGACATAATCTTCTTGTAGAATCCTTTTACCTATAGCCCGTTAGACATGATGATGCTGATACTAAAAATCGTTGTATCTGTAAGCTTTAGTTTCGTATGACCTAGAATTTACTCATCCCGAGATATATTCGGGCGATCCGCGTTAACTACCCTGTTTATATACTTTGGCATAGAGATGTGCGGATTGCTCGAAACTTCGAAAAACCCGACCCGAACCAGAACTGTTCTCATCGATTTCTGGTGTTTCGGGTACCGAAAATTTTGATTGGGTCGGTTTCGGTCCGGGTCGGGTTTCCGTATCGGGTCCCAATCTTTTACATACATTTCGTATTTTGCAATTTGCAAAGCAATTCATACAACCAAATTGATTTCAGTTGAGCGCTCCAATTGTTTTTTTTATCACAGAGGCAGCGAAAGATTGCTCTTTCGCCCCTCAAATCAGGGACGAACGTAGAAAAATGCATCCCACGGGGCGAAAGTAAAAGAAGGAAGCCAAGAGAACGAAAATATTACAAATGAACAACTTTCGTCCCTCTTTTCGTCAATGAACTACTAAATTTTGTTCACTTGACAGAAAGAAGGTTGCCATCACAGAAGTGGTTTTGATTTTGAGCGCTACATATTAACCAGCGGTTGTTTCTGGTTTAATAATATTAGAGCATTTATAATCACTTCACTTCCTAACAAATTTTTTCTGATTTACTTAATACGACGTCGTAAAGGGAATCAATGTTAACCATGAAATATGGCGTCAAAGTAAGTTTGTTGTTATTTTGTAAAGTTATTGTTTGCTGTGTTTTCATTGACGGATTCATATATTTTATTGGCTGTTAAGCAAATATTTTTTTATATTATATTGGAAACAATGATGGGAATAATGTTGTGTTGTGTTGACTTAATTCAAATAATTTAAGTCCTTGCCAAGTGACATGTAAATGGGAATATTGCATTTTTGTGCGTTCAACCTCAATCATTTTCGTGAAAAATGCTATACTCAGAATGCATCAGTGTTTTTTCGTGGCTAAAGTACAAACCTTCCGCTGTCTCTGTGATAAAAAATAGTATGGATAACTCGGAACAAAAGTAAGAAAATTCAAACCGTGTGATTGCCGACCTCACCTTCGGTTCGGGCTGCAAACTTCACACGGGTTTGAATTTTCTTACTTTCATCCCTTGTCATCCAAATTACTATTATATGTGCGACCTAAGCGCAATCTGTTGATTGTCCATCTTTCGACGAAGTCTTTGCCCATTTTGCAAATTCAAAGCTACGAAGTACTTTGTATGATGCTATCATATGAATAAATTGTGAATGTTAAGTTAATTGATAATAAGTGAAAGCGAACCTAGTCCGAACGGATGCATTTTCCGGTGATTTTGAAACTAATTTATGATCAAACTAGTCGATCAGAGCTCTGACAATAAACTTCAAAATCACCAAAAAATTCATAACTTAACGTTTGCAAATGATTCCAACCGATTTTTGAAGAAAATGGACAAAACAATGTTTTTTTGAGTTGGGGAAAGTATCACAATTTTATAGCAATGATATTTTGACCTCACCCGTATGGTAATATAAACTGAACATATCTCTACTACAGGGGTGGTCGCCAACGGTCTTTGCTTGCTTCGACTCGTTGATCCACTGTGGCGACACCATGGTTTCCTGAGCTGGCTCAGCGGTGCCTGCGATGGGTGCGCATCCCTACCGAAGTGGTCTGCTTAAGAGCCTTACCGCGAAAGCCCTCACCAAGGGTAAATTCGGTACCGCGGGGCTGGGTGCCCCCGGGTGTGGTGTGCCATGAGAAATGGCCTCATCCGGTCCCAGCATTTGGTTGAGGTGCCTAGTGGCGCCTAGTGGGACCAGTTTGCGCTTGGAAATGGGTGACTGCACCCCTAGTCCTTCCTGGGCAACCAGGTTGGCGAAAATACAGTAGAAAGATGATAGTATGTCGGGCCCTACCTAGGTCATGGAGGTCGCACCCGCCTGCCGTTTATAGGTAGAGTCTCTTCGGCGACTCGCGTTAATTGGACGTATCTCAATTCCATGCCCATGGGGGACGTGCGGTTAAAGCAATGCTAGATACGCACGCTAATCTGTAAATTCTTCTATTATCGGGTCTATTATCAGGTCGGGTTAGGTTTCGCAATCGTCAGGTTGCGGGCTTCAGGTTTCGAAAAATTTATTCGGGTCGGGTTCGGTCCGGGTCAGATTTCGAAAATTTGTTGGTTGCGGGTTTCGAAAAAAGTTCGACTCGCTCATCCCAACTTTAGCAATAACAGCAAGAAAAACGACTAAAGTTTCTCATAATTTTCTTTTTATTTCCTCCGAAAGTTACTGTTTTTTCTGAAACTCAGCACTAAGCTAGTTTTTTATAAATCATTTTGGTAAATTGAGTTCAAAACTTGATACAAAATTCAAATTTTTTTTTTAAATTGCCGTGAAAATTGGTGTTGGTAAAAATAAGAAAGAAGGTATTTGCGCCACTTTTCAAATTCTAAAAGCTCTCAGCACCATCTTTTTTACAGTTTTAGTACAAATCTATGTTTCCTAGCATGCTCGTGAAACCAGAGAAATGAGAAGTTGGTACGCCTGAGTCGAGGTAGAACACACAACATGTGAATGTTAAGCGTTAATTATATTGGGCGCGATGCGAATCGCCTAAGGTTTGATTCGCATCGCGCCCAATATGATGAACGCTTTATATGGGAGACGATGGAACCAATTTTGTACGCAATTCTCTCACATTTTATCCCATACAAACCATTTGTCATTCACATGTGTGTTCTATCTCAACTCAGGCGTACCAACTAAACATTTCTCTACGTAAAATGGGGTGGGCGAAACGATTCACATCATCTAGCATACTTTTACAGTTGTATAATTTAGTAATGAAAAAGTACGTTCTAACACGGAAACAGGTGAATAATTGTTAAGATTTTCTTTAAACAAAAATGTGCTTCTCACTAGGTTTTTCCTTACGGCTTTTCCTTAACAAATGTTAATTTTCCTTAAGACTTACCTTGCATAAAAAGCTTACTTTAGACAATGGAGGCGACGCGGCAAAATGTGAGTCTTTGTCTCGGTCTTTGTGGTACAAAAATGTTTTTTCGGGTTTCCCATTGCGAGGACCACCGAGAAAACTATTTTTCACTTTCATAAGAAACGACGAGTGAATCTAAAGACTTTCGAAGGAAAAGGCAACTTCCAGGACAAAGGATGAGTTTCAAAAGATACGACTTTAAGAATTCTTTTCATTCATTTCTTTTAAAGGTCGCGGCTTTTTCTCAGTCATTTCTTGGGCCCGTTCCTACAGAAATTAGCCATTTCTCATAACGCCAAAAATTAAAAACTGGTGATGTAGAGTTTGCCGTTGCCATTAAAAACAGAAAAACTTTCGTCAAACGACTTGATTTTTCTTTTACAACTGCGAAAGGAAGCATACGCTCAATGAAACCGTTGTATGTTTGTAGAAAACATAATTTGATTACTAATATTATGGCATTCAAGCTGCAGTACGTTCTATAATATGTAGTTATGACGTCAATCATAACATCGTTGCGGCAAGCATATTATCTTTGCAGCAAACGATGTTATATTTCATAAACACATGGTGTAAATAAATCAAAGTAAAATAAGCGGCAAAGGCTTACCATTCTCAAAGTACTCTAATAAAGTTGGTCCTCTTTTCACATAAGATCGTCTTTATTCAAGAAATTCATAAACGCTTCACCAAGAAAAATGCATATCCCGTGCAATTTTTTTGCAATTTTGTGCAAGGTCAACGCAGCTAATTATTCAATTTACTCTGTCCGAGATTGAATCAAGCAATCTTCAACGTATTTGGAATTACAAATGTAATATAAACAATTAATTGACTTTGACGCTGCAGCGCACTATGACTTTAAAGAAATAACGTAACAGCTTGGCAGCACAACTCCAACCATTCCTATCATCGGAAGCGGAAACGGTTTGACACCATCCGTCCAGGCCATTTTACTTTCACAATAGCATTCAACATTCGAGACAATATCGCCAGTTGTACTGTTGACTCCTCCAATTATAATCATGCACGTGTTGATGGCACAAATTTCGTGGCCATGTCTGTAAATTTATGTGACGGAAGAAATTATTATTCAAAAAAATTATTACGCTGGTGGGTCTGGCATTTCTAACACAATTTTTTAAAAACACAACGTAAGTTCGCTTTAATTTTTTTTTTTTGCGTATCGAAGCTGAATGCGTCACCTTTCCCCAATTTTTTCATAACTTTTGTAACTAGAAGAAAATCGCTTGATGCATCACCCTTTTCTGATTTCAGAACTTTTGTAAGCAGACATAAACACTTGCGTCACATTCTCCTCTGTAAGAGGTTTTTTGTGCGGATATCAGTACTTTTGTAAGTTTATCTCTCCAAAAATATAGAAAATCAACAAAAAATTTTTGAAGTTGAAAATTGCTAGAGAAAGCCACCATCGTCACAAAACCCTAGGAAGCCTTATTGGATGACTTCACTCTTGTCGAGAATAACCAAAAAATATCAAAAAACCTGATGCAAGTTGGAGAGTGCTAGAGAAATCCACAATAATCCCATAAACCTTGGAAGCCCTATTGGATGCTCTCACTCATGTCGAGGATAACCGAGAAATTTCAAAAAATCTAATAAAACCTAATGGAAGTTGCAAAGTGCACTAGAAACTCTCACAATTCTAGAAGTGAAACACGTTTTCTCTTAAATTTCATTCTCTACAACTACGCCTTTGAAAGCAATTTTCTAACGTTCATAGTTCTAAAGAAATAGGTCATCCCTCCCAATTCTAGAAGTAGCTATATCCCAGGATTGGACCATATTTCCCCCAAACCCTGAAACACGTGTTCGCTAAAATTAAATTCTCTACAATTTTGCCCTTGGAAGCAACTTTCTCACTCCGATAATCCGATAAGGCTCATTTCGAACTATGACGATGCAAGGCAAATGCGACTTGTTTGCGGATTTTTTCAAAGATGTTTTTGTTGACGATTCACAGACGGAGAGCAAAAATTTTGGTCTGAAGAAAAGTGTTGACATTGGGTCGCTATCTCTCAGCAAGGAACAAATTGTCACTGCTCTTGAAGGTGTCGACACGTCGAAAGGTGACGAACCTGATAACATTTCACCGCTCTCTCTGAAGAAATGTTTCGACGGGCTAGTTGTACCATTGCAAAGGATATTCAACCTGTCGTTATCCACCACTTTTCCTGCTCGCTGGAAGCAATCCTACATAGTTCCGATATATAAAAGTGGATCACGATCAGAAGTTGAATGCTACAGAGGCGTTGCGATCCTCTCCTCTTGGGAAAACTGTTCGAATCCATCGTCTGCGAAATACTTACAGACAAGTTCAGGAAAGTGATCAAGGTGACACAGCATGGATTCATAAAAGGTCGTTCGACGGCAACAAACTTGATTGATTTTGTCACCGATGCGATACGTGTGGTGGAAAGTGGGAAACAGATGGATGCCGTCTATACAGACGTGCGCAAAGCGTTCGATAGGGTACAGCACAAGGCCCTAATCTGCAAATTGAGAGAACTCGGTGTACACTCTTCGCTGTTGAATTGGATACAATCATATTTGTGCAATCGCGAACAGTATGTGAAATTGATGGGGTGGAAATCGAGATCATATCGGGTAACATCTGGAATTCCGCAAGGAAGTCACCTGGGCCCACTTTTGTTTCTTCTCTTCATCAATGACGTTATGGAGGCGGTGAAGTTCCCACAATGTTCGTTGTTTGCTGACGATCTCAAACTATACCGACCAGTGAGTTCGTTGAGAGATTGTATCGCTCTTCAAAGAGACCTAATCGCGCTGAATCGATGGTTCAATATCAACGCGCTCGAGCTCAAAGTTGGTAAATGTGTAGCAATGTCGTTCTATCGGATGCTAAAACCGCTACGATTCGCTTATCACGTGGCTGGGTCCGTTCTCAAGAGAGTGACTGAAGTGTGTGATCTGGGAGTGACCCTCAGCAAAGACCTGTCGTTCAATAGGCACATAGACATCGTTACGGCTAAGGCTTATTCAATACTAGGCTTTATGAAGCGTATCTGCAAAGATTTCAGTAACGTAGAAGCGCTGAAGAGTGTTTACTTCGCGCATGTGAGGACGCACCTTGAATACGCCTCAGTTGTATGGTCGCCGCACTATCAAAACTACAGTGATAAGATCGAATCTTTGCAGAAGAAATTTCTGATTTACGCGCTGAGGAGGGGTCGAAAACTTCCGGTTACCGTCGTATGAAAGTAGGTGTGACATGATACGAATTGAATCAATGTCGCGGAGGCGACTCAACTTGTCGGCAATGTTCGTCTTTGACGTCTTTAGCGGTAGAATAGATGCGCCATCCATACGTTCAAGGTTGAGAATAAATCGACCGTAGAGATATATAAGGGACACCGCTTATTTGGTGATCGATAATCATCGAGTGAATTACGCGCGGTACGAGCCCATCAATCGCATTTCGATGGTGTTCAATATGTTTGCCCATTGGTACGGGCCATCCGTTACGCGATGTGCGTTCCGTTCCGCCGTAAAGTTGGGTCGACTAGGCGGACATCCACCTCCGGGTTTTTGCTGAATAGACGCTATACGTTTGAATTATATATTCTTAAAGTTCATGTCGTTCAGCCAGTAGGTACTCGTACCGTTGGCTCAGTAAATAAATAAATAAATTTCTCATTTTTGTCGTTGCTGACCTACTAATTCTAAAATGTAGTTCTCTACAACTTTGCCTCTTCAAGCAACTAATTCTTATAGTTTCAGAGTTATTGAGTCATCCTGACTGAGTGTGCAAGCGACTAAATCCCAGATATTCCAGCAATGGTCAGTTTTTTAAGGAAAAAAAACTACGTGTCGACTAATTTTATGATCTGAAGCCACCCTCAAAATTTCAGCAAAATCGTCGGAGCCGTTTCCGAGATCCAAAAAAGTAACAAAGTAAGAAGATTTGTTTGCGTAGAATTTGGGAAAAATATTTTCCGGGGGAACGTCGCAAGGGGGAAGTACAGTTGCTGTATATATGGTTTCGCGCTTTTGTTTAGTAAAACATCTTAGAACAACGGGTAAAGAGAAGAGGTGACTATTAAAATTGACGAAAGTATGTGGACGTCATTTTTGAATGGCCCCTAAGCAGTGGAGGGTGGGTTCTTATTCGAGAAGTGTAAGAATAGTTGGAGGTAAGTAGTTGAGCAGAGAAATGATAAGTTGGTACGCCTGCGGTCAGATTTGCTTATTTAGCGAATGGCATTCTTTGAACCAAATAATGTTCTCATCCGTCTAAAATTAAGAAGTAAAAAAATATAAAAAGGTAAAATACAGCGGACTTAATTTCTAAATGTTACGCTTTGATTTATGTCAATGTTACATTTAGAAACGTCAAAGCGTAACATTTAGAAATTAAGTGCACTGTATCACATTGTTTTTTGAGAATATCTTGTGCATATCAAGGTGCATGACTTGACTGAAGATTGGCACTGGATAGTGGATGCCGAAATGTTGATGCTTCTAATATGTTCAAGAACACAACTGTTCTATTTGAGTTCAATCTGAGCGTCATTACAATGACAAAATAATTCAAAATAAAAATTTTCAACCTGTACCTTCTGTCCATGTGATCGAAAATTAGAGCCTTTCCATGTTTCAGTAAAATATCACAATTTTTGTTGTAGGAATCACAGCAAAAAAACAGAAAGTTTTGAAAACAAAATATCATAGTGTTCATAGAGTTATAACTGTGTTAGTTATCGTATATTGCACTAGGTGCCAGATCAATTATTTCCTGCAAGTGTCCTGTGTAAGATAGATCCGGACAATCGTGAATATTGTGCTCAATCGTTTGTCTAGAACATCCACATTGATATGCCGGATCATCGGTATACAGACCATTCTCAACAAAAATTGCGACATCTATTATCCTCGTAACGTCGATATCATGAACTAAAGATAGTCTGCTCCAAATGTCGAAATTGTCAAATAAGATAGTCTGCTTCAAATGTCAAGTGTGGCTCTAGTGCCGAATATCCCCAGTCAAAATATCACCAGACAAAATATCCCCGGACAAAATGTCCCCAGACAAAATATCCCACAAAAGACGGACAAAATATCCCCAGATGTAATTTCTGCTCAGAAATGGTGAATATAGGTAGGCATTATTAATTAGATATCATATTGTGTGGGCTTTTGTAAGCCTTGCAGGCGGCGTTACGTACATGATGCGCTGCCCCAAACCCCGCTAGGGGCTCCGCCCCTTAGACCCCGCAAGGGTAATATTCCCCCCTTGGGCTGCCGCCACTCGACCCCGCTTTTTTGTTTTTGGTTGTTTTTTTTTGGCCTTCGGCGCTTAGTACACTTTTCATTGAATATTCTTAATTTTTTGAGTGTGAATATTTCGTCTGAGGGGATATTTTGTCCTCTTTTTTAATGGAAAAATTGTGGTTATTATGTCCGGTTATTTTGTCTGGGGATATTTTGTCCACGGGGATATTTTGGTTGGGGAAATTTTTGTTTTGGGGGACATTCGGTCCTAATCCCGTCAAGTGCATAGAATGTGACGCCACCTATTCTCGTTAAGAACTGCCAATAGTTCCACCGTTACATTAGATCGTTGCATCTTTCGTGCTCAGTTCGAAGTCGGTTCAAATTTTTCCAGGCTTGTCTTGGCAGCTCAAACTCTGGTGAAAGCGAAGTATAACTTTCAAATGTGTACAAGGGGCTACCTAAATCGGAACTGATCCAACTGTCACGCCAAGTAGCTTTTGGGCTTCAAAATCGGATTCGATAAGACGATTCGCATAGACTACAGGTGGTTTTCTCGATACTAGTCTAGATATGGGTGAGTCGAGAATGCAGTTTTTTTCCTTATCACCGGTGGAGCGATGTTACTTAATGCAGGGAGCCATTCTGCTGGAGTTGATGCAACCGTATTAGTGACCAATCTCATCGTTTTGTTCAGCATGACATCGACTTTCTTAGCGTGAACGCTGTTTAACCATCTGGAACAACAATATTCCGCTGTCGAGTAGACCAGTGCTAGAGCAGACGTTCGTAAGCATGAGCCAGTAGCGCCCCATGTGGTGCCGGCTAGCTTCCTCAGCAGGTTGATTCTGGCACTTAGTTTGAGCTTTTCGACGTGCTGCCTGTATGTGAGCGATCGATCAAATTTTACGCGTCGCTTCGAAATTGTGCTTCATTTCCGTCAAACTTGACACATAGTTTCTTGTTCGCGCACTAGTTGTTCAAGAGAAAACATGACACCACAGTGTTCTTCAAATTCGGCACTAGACGCCATGCCAGTTTTTACAGTACATAGATTTTAGGTTTTATCAGTTTGGGACGATCACTTTCGTGGTCTGGAACACAGATCTTGTGACCCTTTGTTCCTTTTCACGTTCATGATTTAAAAATCATGAAAACCTTTGCGTGTCCACCAGGAACCTGTCTAATATGATAGGGTGCACGACGTAGTCGCCTATGACGTGAAAGCCCGTTCCCGAACAGTCTGGGTCACCTGAAATTCTCATCTTCGTCAGGTGCTTGTTGAGTCCGCAATGTCCGGTCGTCGCACTAACCACCCTTCTTATGCGATTCCGCCGCATCGTTAGGAGCTTTTAAGTCCATCTCTCGTTCGGAGTGGGGAAGAAATGCTTGGTATGCATTCCTCCTTCGTATGCTGTTCAGCTTTTTCTATACTCCGTCCTCACCACTACAGTATGTAACGTACTGAGCCATATCTTCGGTGAGCACTTTGTTGATTTGTCGGAAGTTATTGTGCTGATAAGCATACATTTTGTCATCGACGTACAGAAATTTCCTGAATTTTGATGTTGACAGTTCGTGTACAAATTGAACAAAATGCATGCCAGAACAGATCCCTGTGGGAGACCGTTGTTCAATTTTTTCAGCGAGCTGAGCATGTCATCCAACAAAACTTTGAAACAGCGAACGCTTAAAATGTTGCAAATTACGTTACAAAGCTGCAGACATGGGATTGCTTTCAACAGCTTGTACATTAGACCCCTTTTCCAGACTGTGTCATATGCACACGACAAATCAATTAAGACAACACCAGTCTTCAGTTCGCGTTCAAATCCGGACTCTATGAGATTCGTGAGCGCCAGGTTCAAAGCTGCCTACTAAATGAGAGAGAATTTCATGTGAATTCTCTCTTTTATCTCGCCACACGGCTACCAACTTAACATTTCTCTGTAGTGGAGGTAGTTGGGGTTGGGAAAGTTAGGAGCGTGTAATACTCTTTCAATATACTATTTGAGCGCCGTTTACAAAGTAACTGTACGCTATTTAAGGAGAATGGTGGTTCTGAAGCACGTAAAAGCTTGAAAAAGTAAAAATAAAAGTATATCTATGCTTGCCAGTTTTTAAAAAATACCGCCCGTTCCGATGAAATGTCCACTCTTCAATCCAGTTTTGAATAATTAACCATTTTTAAGAAATGCTTCGTAAAAGATAGTGGAAATTATCTTAAGTGAAACTTAACTGAGAGCTAAACCGTTTCACAAAAAGTTTAGCTTAGAGATTTGGTAGGTCGCGCCGTGAGCAGACACTTACTGTTATGAAAGAACTGCTAGTACACATTTTATGCAGAAGTCTTATAGCATTTTTAGCACAGTTTACCCATCACCGCAAATGTTCTTCGACAACTTTCATGTTCGAAATAATTATATAAATTTTACCTTGAGTTTTCCATTTCTTCGATTTGTTTCCAAGTTTCCCTTTCATCACAAACATCGATCGATGCCATTGAGCATCCATCCTGATTCATTCCACCAACTATAAAAAGCTTATCCATAATAGAACACATTCGAGCAAAACACCGTGGCACTCTTAACGGACATAGAGCCTCAGTCCAAATGCCGGTAATTGGATCGAAATATTCAACTGAATTTGTTATACCAATGGTTGTCAATCCACCAGCAACCCAAATATAATTTTTGTGAACAGCCACTGCGGCACTACTGCGCTTTAAACGCATTTGCTGTTCCTCATGCCATGTAGTGTTTACTGGATCGTAACGAAACACAAAGTTTAGAGGAGTGTTATTGCTGTCCTCACCTCCAATAGTGTATATTTGTAAATGTGAAGCAACGAAGCCGAAGTTTTTTATTTTCATTGGTAAATCATTTTCTTTAAACCAGGACACCGTTACGGGATCAAAGCTTAACATGGAATTAGTGATTATCTGCAAGAAATTGTACGTCAGAGTATTGACTGTTCAATCTGTTTCAGTTATGATAACGATTCACAGCCAGGCTCGGAACAGTCAGGTCAACCTGTGACCTGACCTGAAAAACCTGAATCCTGAGTTGATTTGAACCTGATTTTGTAAGTCGTGACCTGACGTGATCTGACCTGAACCTGTTTTGACCTGACCTGGCCTGGTTGACCCGACGAAATAAAGTTTTCATATAAATGTCGAGTATTTATGAATTTACTTTGCCGTTCATATTATTTATGTAATGTCAAGTTTTTCTTATCTCCATCTCCCAAACAGCAAGGAGGTAAATATAGATGAACACAGTCAAGTTACTTACTCATTTGTAGGAGAAGACAATTTGACATTAATTGACAAGATAACTAAAGTAGACCGCATAAAATGGGCCATAGACACCTTCATACCGCTGAAATCACCGGGTCCAGATAATATATTCCCAGCTATACTGCAAAATAGCACCAGCCATGTCTTACATCTTATAAGCAAAATATTCAAAGCCTCATTGCGGCTAAAATGTATACCACGATGCTGGAGAAGTGTAAAAGTAATCTTTATACCAAAGCCAGGCAAAGCTAATTATTCGTTAGCTGAAAACTACAGACTGATAAGCTTATCATCGTTTAATCTGAAAACTCTAGAAACGTTAATTGATAGGTACATCAGGGATGAGCATTTAGGACTAGTGGGAAATCTACGGAAAACGCCCTGCATAATATAGTTCAACATATAGAGTTATCGCTACTGTATGAAGAATTCGCACTGGGCTGCTTTATAGATACAGCAGGCGCCTTCAACTATTTAACCTACTTAGCTATAGAAAGGGCTTGTCACAGGCACAAAATAGATCCGGGTGTAATAGGATGGATTCTAGCTATGTTGCATAGTAGACTAATCTTTGTCCACAGTGGAGCATCGATAATTACAGTGACAGTATTTAAAGGCTGCCCGCAGGGGGGCGTTCTCCCACCACTGTTATTGTGCCTGGTGGTGAATGAATTACTAACTATACTGAATGATATGAAGTTTCAAACGGAGGGATTTTCGGACGACCTAGCAATTTTACTAAGAGGAAGGTTCATTGGCGTCCTACGTGAGTTACTTCAAACAGCCCTTAAAATTGTTTGTGATTGGTGCGATAAAAACGAACTATCAATCAATCCAAGCAAGACAAAAATGATAGTATTTACGAATAAACTGAAAATAGGGAACATCGTGGTTCCGCATATCAAAGGCACTCCAATATTATAGGTCTGCTCTGTAAAATATCTAGGACTTATCTTAAACAGGATGTCTTGGATTCCCAATCTAGACGAACGATTACAAAAAGCCACCATATCTTTGTGGCAATGCAGGAAAGCATACGGCAGATCCTGGGGTCTCTCCTTTAAGATAATGTTCTGGGTTTACACAACAGTTATCAGACCTATTCTAGCATACGGATGCTTCCTTTGGAATCACATATGTAAAAACCGGCAGGTAGGAAACAAACTAGATAAATTTCAAAGAATGAACTGTAAGGCAATAACAGGCTCATGGAGATCGACTCCAACAGCTGCCATGGAGGCACTTTTAGGCCTGGCACCGCTACATATCTTTTTAGAAACAGAATCAATTAATGTATTGGGGAGATTGGTCAAACAACAGGGTAATAGTTTAAGAGATACTAACCATTCTCGCATCTGGTTCAAAACTCTTAGCAACTATCCAAACTTAAGCATGGCAACGGACAAGATTGTTACAAAATTATAATACTACCTGAGAGAAGATTGGCTTAACGACAAGCTACCACCAGACGGTATAGTTTTGTTTACAGACGACTCACTGCAGGGCACCTCGGCAGGGGCTGGGCTGTACTGCAATTATCCCAAAATAAGAAAATCAATCCCATTGGGTAGTTATTCCTCAATATTTTTGGCGGAGGTGAAAGCAATTATGGAAGGTTGCTATGTACTCATACAGGAAAATATGAGGGACCAAAATGTATCAATCTGCTCGGACAGTCTGGAAGTAATAAAGGCACTAGGATCAGTTAGTTTCAAGTCGGCCCTAACGTTAGAATGTTGGGAGCTTTTAAACCACGCGATTGCCTTAAACAACATTAACCTGATTTGGGTACCTGGACATCAAGGAATTGTAGGCAATGAAATGGCAGACAAACTAGCCAAGACAGGGGCGTTAAAAACGCCGTATGTTTCGGAACCTATAATAGCCACATCTCAATCATACTGTAAACATATATTGAACACAATAAAACACAATAAGTTTATAAATCATTGGAATGGCGTACCTGGCTGCAGACAAGCCAAAAACTGCATCAACATTTGCAGGAAAAACTCAAAATACCTTCTAAATGTAAGCAGAACAAGGTTAAAAATATTCACAGGAGTAACTACAGGACACTATGGATTCAATAAACACCTAACCACCATTGGTAAACGAGTGGACCCAGGATGTGACCTGTGTGGGCAACACACTGACACAGCCGAACATTACCTCTGCAACTGCCCAGCTTTCATCATAAAAAGAAGAAAGCACTTAGGCAATTACACAATCAGGTATGAACTGATTAAAAATCTTAAAAAATACTTTTTTGTGATGCCTTGGTTTTTTCAACAAATCTTTCGCTAGAATATAGGTCTGCATTACAGACTAGGTAGCCTGGTGCCGAAAAAGTGTCGTATAACAATTTTGCAAGGTGGAAAAAGTACGCAACTCTTCACTAGTTTCGAACTCGGCACCAGGCTGCGTACTTGAAAATTTGATTGACAATGTAGAAGGCAGCCTGGTGCCGAAAATGGGTCTGTGTAATCGAAAAGGCTGTCATGAATACTGTACGTCATACAAATTTCAAGTCGGCACTAGGCTGCGTGCTTAAACTTTTGTTTTATGAATGTAGGGGGTAGTAGCAGCCTGGTGCCGATCTGAAACTTATTTGACATACATAGTTTACTCCTGCCTACAATTTGGCAAAACAGATTTACAGCGCCAGGCTATTCACTTAAGTGGTAGAGCTGAGAACGTAGATGGCAGCCTGGTGCTTCAAATCTGTTTATGCCAAAATGTAGGCAGGAGCGAATCATATATCTCACATCAGTTTCAAATTGGAACCAGGCTGCTGACAAATTTTTATAACAAAACTATCGCTAGGAAAAGATTGCTCTTATTGGACCCGTACGAAGTACAAGAGGTCCTATACGTTTACTACAAACAATTTTATTGTAACATGGGGTAGATCGAGGTGGGAGTGGGGGGGATGCATCTATTATCGTCTAGAGATGACGAATCAGCAATAAAAAAAATGTCCGTCCGTCCGTCCGTCTCCACTTTTTTTTCCAAACGACTCAACCGATCAGCCTAATCTTTCTTTTCCCTGAAAGGTACATGCCTCCCATGGTTCAAGTTTGAAGATGAGCAAAATCGATCAAGTGGTTCCGGAGATATGGTCGAGGAAGTGACCAAAAACATGGTTTTTCGAGGGTCGGTGAAACTTTTTCGCAAATATCTCAGCAAGTAAAGCACGGAAATTGCTCAATTTGGTAACAAATGAAAGCATTTGATACCAAAAAACTGGGGAATTTTTTTTTTGTTGGAATCGGGTCAGGGGTCTGGGCACTGGGAGCCATGGAATGGGCGAAAATAAATTTCTCTGCACAAAACGATAAGAGATAGTTTTTTTTCAGTATTTGCGTAAATACGCAATACAGAGATCTACTTTCAAAGGCAAAGTTGTAGAGAATCAAATTTTAGCGAACACGTGTCTCAGGGTTTTGGGGAAATATGGTCCAATCCTGGTATATGGCCACTTCCAGAATTGGGCAAGATGACCCATTATATCTAGAACTATGAGAGTTAGAAAGTTGGTTCCAAAGGAAAAATTGTAGAGAATTAAATTTAAGTGAGCACGTGTTTCAGGGTTTTGGGGAAATATGGCCCAATCCTGGTATATGGCCACTTCCAGAATTGGGCAGGATGACCCATTATCTCTAGAACTATGAGAGTTAGAAAGTTGGTTCCAAAGGCGAAGTTGTAGAGAATTAAATTTGAGTGAACACATGTTTCAGGGTTTTGGGGAGATATGGTCCAATCCTGGTATATGGCCACTTCCATAATTGGGCAGGATGACCCAGATCTCCAGAACTATGAGAGGTAGAAAGTTGCTTCCAAGGACAAAGTTGTAGGCAATAAAATTTTAGATAACACGTGTTTCTGGATTTTAGGGAAAAACGAGTTAGTCCTTGGATGTAAGCTTTTCTAGATTTGAATGGTCTGAGACGTACTTCGGTAGGGCCTTTGACATTACCTTGGGTAATTTCTATGGATCTTTGAAACTCTTATAGTTATAAAAGAACATAAAACGTTGGATTGTTTGCCTATTTGTATCTTTGGATACGTTCGAGTCTTTTTGTAACATCTATTCTCTTTGCCATATCTATTCTGTTTGTCACATCTATTCTGATACGTACGGGTCTTTGGTTATGTTTCGATTTAAAATCTCTATTTGCACATTCTTTGGTCAAACATTCAGAATGATTGCCTTTAGAATTTTGCAAGTCAGGCCATCAGGTCAGGTCAAGTCATCGAAATATCAGGTCAGGTCAGGTTCAAGTCATTTGAAAGAAGAACCTGACCTGACCTGAAATTTTCATTTTGACTTCAGGTTTAGATCAAATCCGATCCCGACCTGTTCCGAGCCTTAAGGAAAACTGAGTTTACTTAAGGCACCGTAAAAGTTTTCCGTATGGAAATTTTAACATTGCCTTTAAATGACCAGTTAGGGATCATCCCTAAATTACGTAACACAGAAACATGAGACAAAAGAAGAATTTCATATGCGATTTCGATGTTTTGTCTCATGTTTTTGAGTTACGTAATTTTGAGACGATCCCTTAATTTAACTTTAGCTACTAAACCTTATAGTAAAAGAAGCTTACTTTCCTTGACTGACTGACGAAAGTTCCGCCAGCAATATAAATCCGACCTTGGAAAATGACAATGGAATGATGGTGCCTGGAATTAGGCATCAAAGAAACAAGATTCCATCGATTTTTCGACGGTATGTATTGGAATACATGACGACCGTCATTTTTGGACACAGCATTGTGATTCAGACCGCCAAAGGTAAGTATGGTGTCGCATGGCTGACTGTACAAAGAAGTAAGTAAGGAAGATGTGGACGACTTGCTCGGCAAATGTTGGCATAATCTTAAATTAAATTAGAGTTAGTTCGGAAATGATTAACAACGATTTCTTACATTTGGAACTCGGAAAAACATAATTTTTTTCTCGAAAATTTCTCAGATATTACAGACACAGATTCAAGTGAGTTGAGTGCTTTCAGATTCCCCACACAGTTCGTGTGATTGTATCGTAATATTTTGGATGGTCGTGCTTTAGTGCCGCTTATAATAGTCGATTTGCTTCCATTGAATGTTTGAGATCTGAATAAAATTTTCATGTCCTGATTTAGTTCGTCCACTCGTGTTTTTGAATCAGAGTGTATTTCTTGTATATTCTGACAGGATGCACTTTCAGTGGGGATCTCCAAATCACTTCCATTAATGGTATTGCGACAACATAGTTTCTGTATAGGAAGAGTGTCTCTATAACTCAAACACATAACGTTGTTACCTCTATTTTTACCTTCGAATCAGAATTTCTGAAATGAAATGTGCGCCAGTAAAAAGGCTCAATGTCTCTTAAGTAACGCAAATAATCGAGAAATGTTTTGTATGATGCATATTCTGAATAATTAAACATTTCTTCAACTTTCCCTTCAACAAGCCATTGACGGTCAGCTAATTCTGCAGAGATTGGTTCATTACGAAATGCTCCTGTCGTTTTGCTCATTTTCATGATAAGGAAGCTACAAATTTGAAATAATTGTCGCTTTGAAGACTTAGATACAATTTTGAAGATAAAGTTCGAAAACGCAAACGACAAAAGTGGGCTGGACCGTATGCCCGATAAGGGTAAACCAGCAGTTAGAAAGGTGTATCAAGTGCATGGACTTTGGACACCAGGCAAGAAGTTGTAGATCCAACCTGTGCAGGAGATGTGGGGGACAAAACCACCTTGCAAGAGATAGCACGAACACGCCAAAATGCCTGCTGTGCACGTCAGAAAATGACCACGTGACTGGTGGAGCGAGATGCCCAGTATTTAAACAGGCGCTTAAATCTAAGACGGGACAAGAATGGAAGTGATCCAAATAAATCTTAACCATTGTGACATGGCACAACAACTTCTTTGGCAAACCTCAGCGGAACAAAAATGTGACGTAGCAATTATGGCAAAACCGTACCGAATCAATATAAACAACGGTAAATGGGCTGCTGGGATAGGCGCAATATTGTCGACGGGCAAATATCACATACAAGAAGTTGTATCAGACGTCCACGAAGGATTCGTGAGAGCGAAAATTGACGGAGTGTATATTGCCAGCTGCTGTGCACCACCAAGATGGACGACTGTGCAGTTTGAACGAATGTTAGACTTACTCACAAGAAAACTAACGGGACTAAGCCCAGTTAACATTGGAGGCGACTTTAACGCGCGGCCAGTTGAGTGAGGCAGTAGATTTACAAATGATAGAGGCTTCAGTCTACAAGAAGCGCTAGCTAGATTGAATGTGGAAGCGTGGAAAACGCAACTACATTCCGCAAGAATGGGCGAGAGTCGATTATTGACGTGACATTTTGCAGTCCAGTACTAGTACCGACCCTGAACTGGAGAGTGGACTAAAGTTACACACACAGCGGTCACCAGGCATTGATGTACATTGTGAAAAAGAGTACGGAGGCGACGAGGCAGAAGACTCATAGAAGAGAGCGAAGATGGAAATTTCGATCAAGACGTTTTCAACAATTATCTCCAATCAAAAGACGTTCACGAAGAGAAATCGGCAGAAGAATTGACGAACGAAATGGTGAATGCATGTGACGCGGCGCCGGACGAAAACCGGCATTTTGGTGGAATGACGAAATAAGACTTTTGTGGGCGACTTGTTTTAGGACAAGAAGGAGAACGCAACGGGCTAGAAACGAGAGCGGTGAGGTGCGAGGAACATCGTAATGCAAAATTAGCCCTGAAGCGAGCATTCCGAGCGAGTAAGTGGGATTGTTGGAAGAAACTGTGTCAGGAGGCAGACGCGAAATGTTCAGAACAGTAATGGCGGCGATCGGGGCCAAAAGTAAAGTGCCCGGAGAGGCTAGGTGCCATAGTGAGAGTGCTCTTCCCATAACACGAATAGATCACATGGTCGCAAACTCCTTATGACCATGAAGTGGAAGAAAGACATGAACGGTCGATCACTGCACAAGAGATCCAGATGGCTGCACAAAAGTCAAAGAATAACAAGGACCTGATGGAATCCTCAATGTAGCGCGGAGCCTTACATGCTCAGATTGACAATGCAGAAATGCCTCGACGATGGATATTTTCCTGAAATATAGAAGAAACAGAAATTGGTACTAATACCAAAATCAAGGAAACCGCCAGACAAGCCATCATCATATAGACCTGTATGCTTCTTGGATGGATTTGGAAAAATGCTGGAAGCCGCTATTCTGAATAGACTAAGAAAATACACAGATGGCGATTTCGGAGTGTCAGACGAACAATTCGGATTTCGAAAAGGGCGATTGAGGCCATTATTTATAGAGATTGCCGACAAGGCGTGGAAGCTAAGAATACGGGGTAACCGCTTCTGTGCTGTAACGACGATAGATGTCAGTAGAAATGCCTTTAATAGCGCAAGCTGGATGGAGATAGCAAAGGCGTTGCATGCCATGAGAGTCCCCGAAGGGAAAAAGACAGTAGAAATCACACCGGGAGTACCACAAGGATTCATATTAGGACCAACGCTGTGGAATGTTCATGTAAGACCTCGGGGTCACGCTGGATAGCAAACTAAATTGGATCGATCATCCGAAGACAAGACACAAAAGGCCTTGACGGCGTTTTGGATCTGTAAAAACTCCTTTGGGAGGAACTGGGGTCTGTCATCTAAGGCCATTCTGTGGCTAACGAGGCTGTGATCCGACCCATGATGAGTCACGGTTATGTAGTATGGTGGCCAAGAATGGACGTGGAGAAAGCACGGAAGAGACTGAGTGAGATACAAAGGCTAGTGTGCATAAGCATCACTGGAGCTATGAAGACCACGGCCACCGCGGCCTTGGAGACGCTGTTAGCGATACCGCCTTTGGACTTAGTAATTGAGGCCAGAGCTTTCGCCACTGCGGATAGGATAGAGCAGTCAGGCTTATGGGCCCCGTACTTCCATTTAGGGCATGGCAGGATCCGATTTTTGACATGCCAAGAGACCGGATGGCGCCAGTAACTGACTTCACTAGGCGTTTTGAAGCGATATTTCCGAGCAGGCAAGAATGGCTAGATGGGCGGCCAACCTGTTTGCCTAGAAATGCTAAAGTGTTTTTCCCAAGACCGTAGAAAGAGCAGGGGCTGGAATATACGATCCAGACACTGCACATGGCAGTTGGTTTCATTTGGGCAAAGCTTCCAGTGTCCTCTAGGCAGAGGTCTACGCAGCTCTCATGGGAGCTCAAGCATCACTGCCGGCGGGGTCGCAGGGAAAAGAGATCTTTATCTGTTCCGACAGTAAAGAGATGATTAGGGCGCTCATGTCACCAACCTCGACCTCCAGGCTGATGAAAGAGGGAAAGGATTATCTAAACTACATGGGACTGAGTAATCAGATTACCTTGGTTTGGGTACCTGGACACTCTGGCGTGGAGGGAAACGAAAGGTCAGATGAGCTTGCTAGGGTAGGCTCCGCTGCCATAACAAGCGTAGTCGACCCACGTCTACAAATACCCCAGGCATTATGCAATGATGCATTAAGCAACTGGGGGCGTCGGAGACACGCAGAACGCTGGGAAGCGTATGAAGGAGGCGCGAATACGAAGCGATTCTTCCCGAAACTTGATGAAAAATGGACCAAGGACCTTATCAAAATGAATCGTGATCGTATCACAAGGGCAGTAGGTGAGACCACTGGGTACTGTGGGCTGAACCGACACCTGAATATGATGCGGTTGTCGGAGACCCCAAGATGTTCTTGCGGATTAGAAGAGGAAACGGGCATATACGCCCTAAATTCCTCCAAATGAGACGCAGGATTCTTGGGAATTTTACTGTGAGACCATCTGAGGCTATCAAATGTGGACCTTTCATTTTGGACCGGTTCTTGGAAGCGACAGGAAGGCTCACATAATGATTTATATGATGAACGGGAAAAGGAACAAAGGATCCCAGGATCTGTTTTTCAAGACCAACAATAGGTCGTCCCAAACTGATAAATTTAAAAAATGTAAGACACAGCTCTGCGGCTGAAACTGCCAAGATGCGCTAAGGCGATTGCTTTTGCCAACGACTTGATCCTCACGGTATCTGGAACGTCGAAGATGGAGGTGAGCGGATCTATTTGAACATTGACGGGGTAGAAATCATATCCACTCGCCAATTAAAATACCTTGGAGTTATGCTGGACGACCGCAGAAATTTTAAGTCATGTGAACTACACGTCAAAATCCAGATGCGTCAAAATCAGGAGGCGTCAAAATCTGGAGGCGTCAAAATCCGGAGGTGTCAAAATTCGGAGGTGTCAAAATCTGGAGGCATCAAAAGTTTTGATTCAAAACTCAGAGGAGCGTTCGAATTTTGTAGATTCCGAATCTTGTGATTAGTATAAAGAAACTGCCTCTGATGAGAAAAATACAACGTCGCTCCGGATTTTAACCAGATTTTCGAAATTTATCGGGATTTTGACGCCTCCAGATCTTGACACCACTGGATTTTGACGCCTCAGGATTTTAATTCCTCTGTATTTTTCGTCCAGATTTGGACACCTCTGGATTTTGTAGCGAACCCTACCAAACCTACATCTAACTTCACTCCCAACCTAATGCGCCTTTAAATTCCCCACCTAACCTTCACAATTAACGAAATATTCATTCAAGTGTTCAGGTCAACCTAAAAGGCTTTTTAGAAGGCCCACATCTATGTTATTGACAAACAATCACTAACGTGACCTGGATTAGGGAACCGGAACTTAAAAATTTTGGTTCAGGTGCACTGCCTTAAGGCCCATAACTTGTATGCTAAAATATAGTCTACCTTTAGGCGCTCAAATATTATATTTTCGCTGATATCAGTGGACAAACACGCAGTTTCAAAAAAGTAAGTCAGCATTTCCCTTCCTAAATGTGTTGCCTTTTAATAGCAACTAAACTTATTTTTTGGGATCCTGCCTACTCTGAGAACGGCGAAAAAAATCGTAAAAATTTGCACAAAAACTCGTCGTTCTGAGACAAGGTTTAATCCCAAAAAATAAGTTTAGTTCCTCTTAAAAGGCAACATATTAGGAAGGGAAATGCTGACTTACTTTTTTGAAACTGCATCTTTGTCCACGGATATCAGCGAAAGTATAATATTTGAGCGCCTAAATGTAGACTACAGCTGAGAGAATATAAACCACTACACTCTCCTGTATTTTGTGGGTTTCGTGTGGAGTATTTTTTTGTATGATTTTTTACATTGAAAATATGGGTTCCACACGAAACGAACGAAAACGTCAAAGTGTAGTTTTACATTTTCTCTTAGCTGTATATTTTAGCACACAAGTTATGGGCCTTAAACCTTTTTTATCAGTAGAAAAGGAAATTAAATCGTGTCATTGAGTATTGCGTTGCGCATGCGTATCATTTACGAAGTATCACCTTATCTCGTCGTCAATAATTTTAGTTACTGTATCATCAACAACTTGTGCAATTTCAGTTTCTTTGTTTCTTTTTATTAGCACAAGTTGACTTTGAGTCATATGTCCGAAGCGAATGCATTGTATCAGTTTTAACGAATATTTTGACCTCTCTTTCCAGTCATAGAACAGCCATCGTAGCGCCGAGAATAACACCTATGGAGATGACATTGAAGCATTAACGAAATGAAAAATCTTTGTCAGTTACTTCGATTTCAGTGTGGACTCCAATTGAATTAGATTTTAAGAACACAGCCACTTCGTCAACATTGAATTCCAGAAACTCTTTAGATGCCACAAGATTCAGAAAGAATTTACAGATTCTGCTTGACATCGCGGTTTGCACATCTCTTACACCAATTTCACGAGCTTCTAAATACAGGAACATTGCCATATCCTCAACGAATTGTTCATCACAAATACAAGCCCAGCATTGATTTGCTGCACATTCAATTTGAAGAAATTGTGCGGCTTTAAAAAATTCTACAATATTTTTCCGATGAATTGCTGGATCAGAGCTAAGCATCCATTTGTATATCATAAAAAATGCTCCCGGTGTCAGCTCGTTCGATGGCAAAACAATTGTTTTTGGGTTGTCGGTTATGTTTTCGAAATATGTGGAGTAGCATTGCAACACTATCATATGGCAACGGAAAATAGTTTCGCCAATTATTACATCGATGTCGGTCTTGTCGTGTTTCATAATAATTTCGTTTATCAGAGTTTTCATATCTTGTTTCTTCGGCTGAACTATATTGCCCCAATGGGCTGTGGAATTTCTATCGTATCCCATATCAGCCAAGGAACGTTCTTTGAAATGGTCATCTTCGATTGGTTTCAAAAGCGGAAAATTTGTGCAGAAGTCGTTTGTAACCAACACTAATTGATTGCTTAAGATAGAACTACCGCTCACGTTTACATTTGCTGTATAAAAAGCTTTATATCTCTTGTTAATTACAAGATATCCACATACTTACTTGAATCATCCGTTGTCGGTAAAACACTTTCCGTGTACACTATTTCGTTCACACTGCAATGAGAAACAGATTGAAAACAAACCATTTTATCAACAATGTAATGTAATATGTGAAATTCTGTATACAACGTAGAAGACGAAGAAAATGCGTCCATTTCGTAGTGACTTCCGTTACGTGATTTCAGTTTTGTGTATGAACATTTCATAATTCATCCAGTATAGAGGGAGATAATCGAATTATTTCAAATTACACTCAATATAAAATAAAAAGATAAGTTTTGAAACAATTGGCAGAAGTCAATTCTAAATCAATGTTTACTCATCGAGAAAGCAAGGCTACAATTTTTGTTAAAAAAAATACCTTTTTGTTACACACCGCATCCGAACCATTGAAGGTATTAAGGATATCTTAAATACACGCGATGTATTTTATTAAATGATTTTTTTATTTATTTGGGAGTTGCGGGAAATGCTACTTTTCAATGAAAAATACTACTGAACTTTGTCAGTTCATTAATATCGTCTAAATTTGAAAAAGTTTTTCGAAAATACAAATGTGTGGAAATGTTCTCTTTTCAGCGGGTATGTTTGTCTGAACTCATTATTTCACAACCAATCTGCGAAATTTTGAAAATGTTAGCACTATGTCGATTCCAACCTCTCACATACATTCCCAAATTTATGTTTCGTGAATTTTACGTACGGCCGTTTAGGCTCCGTATTTTTTTGTGTTTTTTTTCAAATATACGTACTTTTTTTTCTATTTTTTCAAGTACTGAGCTGTATTTTTTGCACATTTGCCACATTTGTTGTGCCAGTCTGGGAGTGGCGGGAATTGTGAAAAGTTAACACAGCGCTGTGTCTGCACTCCGCACAATGGATCAATGCAGAAATATTACGAATAATAATGTCTACGATATTTAATAGTTATGAAACTGTATTATTCAGTGCCTAATACGCAACTCTTCGTATGTCCTGTAAATTTATGCAAGTCGCTGTAACTGAACCCAACCTCTCACATAAATTTCCAAATTTATGTTTCGTGTATTTTACGTGAGACCCTTTAGGATGCGTGTAGGCACCAAAAGAATTTCGTCGGCGTATTAAGTGATCCGTATTTTTTGAAGTACTGAGCTGTATTTCTTGCACATTTGCCACATTTGTTGTGCCAGTCCGCTTTTTTTTTATCGAAAAAGTCGTTCTGAGTCGAGAAATGTGGACATGTGTTTTCACATTTCCACATTTGTTTTCACATATGTGAGTGACATTTGCCTCGCAAATGTGAAATTTTATTTTTTTCAAGTGACACATTTGTCGTTCCCGTCGCACATTTCCTTACATCTCTTGCACATCTGAAAACTTTGTGTCGAAATGTGCCGAGATGTGAAAAACACCATAATACACAGGTTAGGGAAGTGGTCACATTTCGGCGAATTTGCCGAATATGGCAAATTTGCCTACATTTTCGCCAAAAAAAACACAAAAAAATACGGATCACTTAATACGTCAACGAAATTCTTTTTGAGCCTAAACGGCCGCACGTAACATTCATGAGACATAAATTTGGAAATGTATGTGAGAGGTTGGAATCGACATAGTGCTAAAATTTTCAAAATTTCGCAGATTGGTTGTGAAATAATGAGTTCAGACAAATATATATATAGAGAACGTTTCCACACATTTGTATTTTCGAAAAACTTTTTCAAATATAGACGATATTAATGAACTGACAAAGTTCAGTAGTATTTTTTATTGAAAAGTAGCATTTCCCGCAACTCCGTGCTTTTTTCATCGAAAAATTCGTTTTGAGTCAAGAAATGTCGATATGTGTTTTCACATTTCCACATTTGTTTTCACATATGTGAGTCACATTTGCCTCGCAATGTGAAATTTTATTTTTTTCAAGTGGCACATTTGTCGTTCCCGTCGCACATTTGCCATGGGTCAATGCAAATCTGAAAACTTTGACAGGAAGTTGCGGGAAACGCGAACGATTGATGGACATCAGTCGATTCGAATAGTCAGCACTGACATCTGTAAAATTGTTTGACACATTCGTTTATTACAGAAATATGAAGTAGCTATACGAAACATTTGTCATCTTGAAAGCGTTTTGAAGTAAAATACCGAGGTTTGAACTTGTTTCTTTTTAACTTCTTAAGTTTCTTCCTTGTAATTTTTACAGTGAAAAAAACTCACCGCAATATTTATTAAGTAATTTTATTTTCTGGTGCATTGCCTGGGAGCTGACATGCGTGCGATGCGAAGTGACTCTTAAAAATTGTTCTATTTTTCAAAAAATGCATTTTCATATGTTACATAGAACAGTCAGAATAAAGAAAATCATAGATCTGCACCGTTTTAAGAGAAGAATACAATTTTCATATTTATCCATTTTTGTGTCAGTTTTCGGGCCGTGGATGCTTTCAGTTGCTGAGATGTGACCTAATTTTTGGTTTGTATTACTTTTTGTATGTGTAAAAACATTTCAAATACAAAAAATCGAAAATGTGAATTTCACATTTCACATTTTTTTTCACAGAAGTGGTCACATTTAATTAAAATTAAAATTTGTTTTTCGGAATAGCTCAGTTATGTTTATTGTTTTTACCAAATATTTCGACCACAATTCATGGTCATCATCAGGGAGTTGCGGGAATGATTCTGACATTATCCACATTTTCGGCGACTTCAACTTTCCGGACGTTAAGTGGTTTGAGAACGAAGAAGGTTTCGACTATATTCCCGTCATTCGTGATTCTATGTCAATGAAATCAATAATAGCAAGGGATATCACATCAGCAGCTACCGACCTTGGTCTATTCCAAATGTCGCAACTCAAGAACACCAGCGGAAACGTTCTAGATCTTGTTTACACTGACAATCCTGAACTGTGTGTTGTTAGTAAAGCAGACCTTCTTATGCTTCCACCATCAAAGAGTGATGTCGACCATGTGCCGCTCATGTGTACAATTGAATACTATCCGACAATCAACCACAACGATACACCAAATCTAGTTTACTGTTTCAAGAAGGCAAATTACAGTGACATGAACGAATACCTGTCAACCTTCGATTTTAATGATTTGTTGTGCCAACACCAAGGAGTGTCAATGAATCTTTAGAACGATTTTATGGACTCATTTCTGGAGGCCAGGGCTGCTTATTAAACGCTTAGAACGGCACTTCACAGTAATTATATTCGAGAGAAGGCGCACTGTCTTAAACACGACCCCAAATCATTCTGACGACATGTCGTCATGTCGACATGTCGCGACATATAAATGGTAAACGCAAATCAAACAAATTACCGGCTGTTGTCGAGCTGAACGGATTAAAAGCCTCTACGGACGCCGAGAAAGCAAACCTATTCGCAGAATACTTCAAGAGTGTATATGTCGACAATCCACACGATCCGCTGTTATTGGATTTCATTAATAATAGAACCGAAAACAACTTTTATGACATCGCCTCAACTACAGAACTAGTGCTATCGGTCCTACGAAAGATGTCATTGAACAAAGGCAGCGGTCACGATGGTGTTGCATCGTTATTCCTTCGAGAATGCGCCGATTACTTAGCAGAACCATTGAATTTCATCTTTAATCAATCAACATCGGAATTATGTTATCCAGACCTGTTTAAGATCGGACAACTAACGCCTGTATTCAAATCTGGTCGAAGAATGGACGTGAAGAACTACAGAGGAGTTAATGTCATGCCTAATTTAGCTAAAGTGTTTGAACGTGTTATCTTCACACAACTCAAATTCGTCATCCCATGCGACATCTCGACGACCCAGCACGCATTTCTTCCACATAGGAACATCGAATCCAACCTAATGGAGTTGAGTGTTCTGACTCATGATGCCTTCAATCAAGAAGCACAACTGGATTCGTTCGATGCTGATATCAGTAAAGCATTCGACAAAGTCGACAAATCAAAAATAATTCGTAAAATGGCTTGTTTTCGACTTTCCAATAGAACTCTACTGTGGTTTGTTTCATATTTGTGCTCTCGACTACAGTACGTGATTCTGGGTTCGGACAAGTCTGAAATCATCAACGTGCTTTCCGGTGTTGGACAAGGCTCAATTCTGGGAGTAATAATGTTCTTAATGTTCTTCTACGATTCTGATGTTTGCATACCTGGCATACTCAACGTGAACTTTGCTGACGATAAGAAGCTAGTGAAAATTGTCCGATCAATAGAAGATGCTTATACTCTACAAATTGCTATCGACATGTTCTTCGATTGGTCACCGAAAATGGGTTGGAAATTAACCGTTACAAATCAAAAATTATAACATACACGCTTAAAAGAAAGCCAATTATGTTTAATTATACTCTGGATGGTGAAACTATCGAGCGCTGCAACAGTTTATCCAATTTAGGTGTCTTCAACATCGCCACAAAAACAATCGACCCGACGTTGCCGCATAAACTTTTTCGCAAGGCTTTGCTGGAATTACCTGACGCCACATTTGGATCATTTGTGGAAATGTGAATGGTCCATGACACGACTTATTTGAGCGATTAATTGACTCATTACTTCATTTGCTTGCTTACTCATTTACTGACGGGATGTACCTAGTACCTAACTGTGATACTTATTTTAATTCTTTTTTTTTTTATTTATTGACGAGCTGTACCTAGTACGTAACTGTGATCTTAGTACTATTTCTGTTTTCTCTCTTTATAGTCAGACTTCTCCTTTTTTGTTTTTTTGTTTAACCTAATATCTAATAAGTCCGCCTGTTTTTAAGTTGACGTGAAACAAATAAATTGAATTGAATTGAATGGTTAATTATTTTCATTTTAGCTATCGCAGTTATGCATTGTACGCTCTTGTCGACTTTATTAATTTAAAACTTAAAGTTCTTAAATAAATAGTAAAATTAAATTTAGAAATATATAAATCACTAGGGAGATTTCCGAACAAATTAACCGATTTTTGAGTTTCACACTAATTTTTCCCATTAGTTCGGCTGTGTGTGGTTGCGGCGGAATCAATTTTTCAGTTGGAACCAATTTAAATTCGTAGCACGACTAAGTAAAGCCATGAAACATGACGATCAGAACAAATGAAAAGAAGATCTCTAAACATTTGTGTTTAAATTATTGATTTTTCAAGCTTTTACTTTACTTTACTTTACTTTACTTTAATTGAAACTATTTCACTACTAGGGTATAGTGGGCCGATAGAGGTCAAAAGATAATAACTATACCCAAGAAAATTGGTAATTTGCATGAAAGTTGCTTTCTTTAACATTTTCATGGAAATCTTCACATTTCATAATACTCAGTTTTGTTATTTTAACAACGAAAAACAAGTTCAACTATAAATATGACCACACCATAGATACCAGCAGCCTAATGTAAGCCGAATCTCATGTTAGGCACAGAAAACGACAATATCTTTTTAAAAAAACCTTCGAATTTTATGACTTTTGATAAAGTGCCTGATGTTTAGAAAATTATACTTTCACAACATAACACGGGTTACATTTACAACTTTCTCATGTGTTTTCGTCGCAGATTGATAATATTAACAAAAAATGAAAATTATTAACGATTCCCGCATCCCCCAGTACGAACAATATTATAATTCAGAATACACTTTACATCATTTTTATTGATTCTACACTTATTTTACTTTGAACGTATTTTTCGTCATAATAAAAATTTGAGAAAATATTTTCTCAAAAATAGGCCCTGGTCTGTGCACGTTTTAATTCCCGTTAGTTATGACCACAAAGACGGTGAGCTATCATTATCGGGAGTTACGATCACGAAGAGTGTTGGCTTAGAGTTGTAATTCTATGAGCTATGATCACGAAGACTTATGACCGAGAGTCGTAATTCCCGGGAGTTTTGATCACAAAATGTTATAACTGAGAGTTACAAATCCCTCGAGCTATGATCACAGAGATGACAGAGAGTTATAATTCAAAGATTACTTTTGTAAACAATCTATATGATTTGTCCATTAAAACTTATGCCAACATCCTCATACAGTTCTATTACTGTGTCAGTAAAAGTAAATACTATGGATTAATGGACAATAAGACGGATAAATTATTTTGTCAAGAAAATTAGTCTACCGCTACTTTCTTATACCATTTCAATGGTTTATTTCTCTACTTTATTTCCCACATGTCAATTATTTCACTGCTTTATTTCCCACCTGTCACCTATTCCGCTGCTTTTTTCACATCTGTCAAATATTTCCCTACTTTATTTCCGACATGTCAAATATTTCACTACGTTTTTTCACACCTGTCAAATATTTCCCTTCTTTATTTCCTCCCTGTCAATTATTTTCCTGCATGCTTTGTTGGGAATTTGACATTTTGTCAGCCTGTGCAAAAAATAGTATACATCACACGGATCTAAAAGGGCTGGATTTAGACCACTGTGGTGAACTAGTCAGAGAGTGGAACGCGGCGAATGACTTGTTCATCACCTGGGTCTAAGTCAGCCGTTTCACTTCCTTGTTATGTAATGTACTATTATTTATCATCGTTCCAATTTGCTGTGTGAATACAATTTTGTTTAACTATTGGTATGATTAGGGTTTTGGTCCTAACGGTTAAAGAATAAAAACAAATTTTCGAAGTGCTATTTGCAGGCATATCATGGGCGCGCGGTAGCGATGCGAACGTGACGCAAGTCCCCATACGAACAAAAAATTCGGAAACATTTTGTTCGTAGTCTTCGGAACCATATATACAGCTAAGTTTTGACTTCCCCCCTTGCGACGTACCCCGCGGTAAATATTTTTCCCTGAATCTACGGAAAATTCTAAGGAAAATGTCTTTTCACTCATTAAAATCGGTTCGGTGGATGATTAGAAAATGATCATTCTATACAAAAAGTGATGTTTCATAGAAGCCAAAGTCAATGCAAACATCCTACGTTAGTTAGTTAGTTAGTGGGTGAAAAACCAATTTTTTGGCTCGTGCTCGAAAACGGCTCGATAACTTTTCTTGAAATTTTGCAGGGACCTTCGGGTGGGCATTCTACGTCATATGAGATTTTAAAAAAAGAGGGGTACCGGCCTCGTTTGGGCACCAGGGCTCTTAGAAGGCGCCATATAAAGCCCATATGTAATCGTTTGTGTGTGTAGTGTGCATGATAGCACATTTTGTATGAGGCAATGGTTGTGTGTTCGAGATAGAGGTTTGGTGTCAAAGGGAAAGTTGTTGGGTTGGGTGTGTAGTGTATCAGGGCGGAAAATAGGCGGGGACTCAAAAAAAAACTTTTGATATGTTGTAGAGGAAGTTGAGGGGATTATTTTCGCCCATGGAAGTAGTAGCCGCCGCGCTTCGGTTCGCGGTTTGGCGGCAGCGACGGCTCAAAAAAATGCAAAACATTACAATCACAACAAAAACCCTTTTTAAAAGGGAAACGTGACGCAAGCCCTCGTCCCTTCTTCCAAAACAATCTGATATCAATTTGGGTGACGCTTACAGCTTCGGAACGCAAAAAATTCTTTTGAAATATTTTCACTTTTGATTAAAAAAATGCGTCACAAATGCCGAACCTCCCAATGTTATAGTTTTTCTGTTCCGTGATGTGTGGAGTACGGGTAGTCAAATTTGGCGTGCGAAATCTGACAGCGCGGAAAAATTATTACGTTGGAAGGTTCGGCATTTGTGACGCATTTTTTTAATCAAAAGTGAAAATATTTCAAAAGAATTTTTTGCGTTCCGAAGATGTAAGCGTCACCCAAATTGATATCATTTGTTTTGGAAGAAGGGACGACGACTTGTGTCACGTTTCCCTTTTAAAAAGGGTTTTTATTGTGATCTTAATTTCTCAAAGATGTTCTATTTCACATGATTTTCTAATTTGTTAAACTTCCAAATTTGACTTTTATTTGAAATTTCTTTGTTGATGTGCCTATTAGCAGAAGATGAACATATTGCGGTCATTATTTCAAATAATAGTTTTCTTATCATTGCTGGATCAAACATATCGGCGAACATAATGTTTAACTACGTAATGTCGAACATTTGGGTATTACAAAGCATCATCGGCCAAGCAGAAAATTTATTGATGACTAAATTTGAAAAGGAAATTAATATTTGAGCAGAATTGTCCCAAGGGAATAAAACTCTACAAATTTCAATCATAGTTCCGAGAAGTACTTTAACAATGACTTGTTTACATCCCATATTCGTATTACAAGTTGATATTGTGCAAATGTTTCGTAAGGAATTCAACGCTAAATTGAACCATTCAAAATTGTATTCCCAATCTTCTACTAATAAAATATTGATTGATGAAATAACATCAAGTTTGCACGTTTCGAACTATGCAGAAAGCCAATATTTATTTCAACTAGAGTTTCATAATTTTATTAAATTAAATTGAAAATTGCCCAAAAGGCATTTTTGGAATACCCGTTCGAAATAACGGTGCAAAGAATTCAAATTGATTAAAGGAGTAGAGTTAATAGCGTGCGATGTGAATAAATCGCGTGAGGTTTGTTTGAAAGCTCAAATTGACGGAAATAAAAATCACAACAAGAACCCTTTCCAAAAGTCCTCGTCCCTTCTTCCAAAACGCAAAAAATTCTTCTGAAATATTTTCACATTTGATAATAAAATGTGTCACAAATGCCGGATCCTCCCAACGTAATAATTTTTCTACGCTTTCAGATTTCACACTCCAAACATTTAGCTTTGTGTGATGTGTGGAGGTAGCCAAATTTTTTCGTCATCATCATCATCATCATCATCAAACTTTATAGACCGTTAGTACCTTCCGGTGTGAGGTCTTTCTGTCGCAACCCCAGATTGGTGAACTATCGTCCTCCATGCCCTCCTATCGCCCGCCAAGGAGATGGTTTGTTCTCCCAGAGAAAGTCCCCTAACTTCTAAATCTGATTTAATTGAATCGATAAACCTTCTCCTAGGTCTACCCCTTTGCCTAACACCCGGGACTTGTGCATCCAAGATCCTTTTCGGTAGCCTGTTATTACCCATCCTTTGAACGTGCCCGAACCAGCGCAGACGACTGGCCATTGCCGCCTCTTCCACTGACGAAATCCCTAAATTTTCCCTAATGTCGTCGTTCCTTATATGATTATCCCACTGCTCCCTCCTATTAACTTTCGCTATATTCCTAAGAACCCTCATATCAGAAACCTCCAGGTTCATGCACGAGATATCCGCAGTCAACCCAACTCTCACTACCATACAGAATCGTCGGCCGGAATATTGACCTGTGAATAGCTAACTTTGTTTCGCTACTTAATTCCCTTTTTTTGAACACGTGCGACCTCAACTGACTGGCCACCGCGTTTCCCATTTTCCTCCTTTCCTCAAATTTCCTAACTAACTTGCCATCCTCTGAAAAAAAATGGTTCCTAAGTACTTGAATTCAGAAACCTGCTCCAGCTCCTCCCCATTTAAATTGCAAGCTATCTCCTTCCGAGCTTTGCCGACATGCATAACCTTAGTTTTCCCTACACTTATCTTCATCCCATACTCCTCACCTGCAGCATTTAGGCAGTCAATCCCACCCTGCAACTCCGTGGTACTATCTGCCAACAGAATCAAGTCATCCGCGTAGGCCAGGATTTTCATTATTACCTCACCCACCTCGACATTTCCCTGCAAGTTTGCCTGCTTGATGATTTTGTCCATGAAAATTATGAACAGAAGCGGGGAAAGACAACAACCCTGACGAACGCCCTCTTTAACCTCGAAAGACTCGCTAATTTCGCCACCTATTCTCACCGCGGCCCTGCTTTCTGAGTAAATACTCTTAATGGCACGCAGTAAACCCCCATTGATACCGTACTCGCTAAGAATCCCGAATAGCTTCTGCCTTGGTACCCGGTCGAATGCCTTCTCCAAGTCGATGAAGCCTAAGTATAAGTCCCTGTTCTT
>CM055403.1:151701858-151717820 GCA_029228625.1 Pseudolycoriella hygida
TCCTCTGTAAACTGCACGCTATTATGGTTTCTGTCCTACCTGGGTACTAGACTTCAATATGTTAAATTGGGCTCCGATAAATCAGAATGCATTGTGGTTCTTTCCGGAACGGGACAAGGATCAATTTTAAGCGTTGTAATGTTCTTGATGTTTTTCGATGATTCTGACGTTCAAATTTCCGATGTCTTCAATTTGAAATTTGCTGATGACAAGAAACTAAGTCTCCGTAATGGCGATTTGGAGCGTCGCGCACAAGGTGACTACGAGCTTAGTCCATACGTAGATAGATGCTTGAACCACGGCCTGGAGACCCTTGTCCGACGGAGAGTAAATGCGTGTGCACTGTTTATTCACTCTATTATAACTGGTAGAATCGCTTCACAGAGCCTTCGATCCCGTATCACCTTTAACCAACGTCCTCTCAGGAACAATGGAATAAAATTTTTTCCTGCTAACAGAACCCAACGCTCTAATCATTCGCCATTCAACTATGCCTGTCAAATTTTTGATGTTGTTTGCAATTTCGTCAACTCTACTTTACCTCGTCACGAATTTCTCTCTGAGCTGAGGAAGCTGCCAGACTCTACCTTTGAATTCTTTCTTGATTTGTAATTCAACCAGCCTATGTTTCTGCTTAACTTTTTTCTTGACAACATGCTACTTACATTACTTTAAATTTGTTAGTCTCTGTAAATTTATCTTTGGACGTCCGCTTGTACTAAGTTGACTTTAAACTAAATAAATTATTATTATTATTATACAAAAACTGCACAGGCATTGATTCTGCGTCGGACGAGTGTTTCGATGTTGATCGATTCGCATCTCTCAATATATGGCGGAAGCTTGTGGTTTTCATCCCGCTTCACCGTCCGCCTCAGTACGTATATCCAAAATGTTTTCTGAATTGATTCAATCCTGTCAACAAATGTGTCTTGATAAGGATGCCAAACAACTGAAACATATTCTAAGTAAGAACGGACATAGGCAAAGTATATACTTTTCAAAGTTATAATATTCTTAAATTGCTTACAAGTAATCATAACGAAGCCAAGCATTGAGTAAGCTTTTGCAATTATATATTCAATGTGTTCACTGAACGTCAGTTTTTGGTCCAAGATGACTCCCAAATCTTTAATTATCTTGACACGAGTCAACGTAACATCATCGATATTGTAACCAAACTCAATCATGGATCTCTTTCGAGTGAAAGAGATTATCTTAGACTTATCAACGTTCAAATAAAGTTGGTTGATTTTGCCCCATTGTAGAAACCTGTTCAAGTCACGCTGACGAGCACTTGCGACAAGAACATTATTAATTCTCATGAAAATTTTCAAGTCGTCAGCATACATTAGGTAAACTGACGGAGAGAAGACTTTAGTAGCGTCGTCCATGAATAATATGAACAAGAGAGGGCCGAGATGGCTACCCTGAGGAACACCAGAGGTCACGTTAAACGTTCGGGAAGAGCAATTCCCTAGCTTGACGAATTGTGAACGTCCATTCAGATAAGATGCAATCCATGCCAACAAGTTCGAACACCTATTTGGTTCAACTTGTGCAAAAGAATCGAATGCTTGACTCTATCAAATGCTTTTCGGAAATCGGTGTATATGACATCTAGCTGATGCCTGGATTCCATAACTTTAGTAGCGTAGCTAACAAATTCAGCTAAATTTGTTACTGTAGATCTGTGCTTTATAAAGCCGTGTTGCGACTTTGAAACTATTCGATTGAACTTCGTGGATAAAATACTGGTGACGATGGCTTCAAATAGTTTTCCTATTGTTGGTAAAATAGCTACAAATCTGTAATTTTCAACATTACTTCTAGAACCACTTTTAAGAATTGGAGTTATATAAGACGTTTTCCATCTAGTCGGAAACTTTCCGGATGAGAGAGATGAATTAAAATTGCGAAGTAGCGGAGATGACAGACACAGCACAGGCTTTTAACAAAATAGGAGAGATTGTATCTGGACCTTCACCCTTAGTGGTGTCTATACTACTCAGATGGTTCAAAACGTCTTGGATCTCAAAAGAGATTCATCCAATATCAATGCGCTTTTCTAAGGGGTACATTTTTCCCGTCAAGTTAGAAGCACTCTCGTTGTCAGCAACATAAACGCTTTCAAAGAATTCAGCGAAAAGATCACACGTTTCGTTAGGATTGCGGGTCTTCTTATTGCCTCTAAACATAATTGACGGGTAGCCTGTAGTAAGTATAGTCAAATATCTCTATTACGAACTTTCACGGGAGTCACAAATTCGTAACAGAGAGCTTTTCCTCAAAATCGTGAAAAATCATTTAATGTAAAGTAATTGCAATATTTTTCTTCAAATTCTTACTGTAATGGATTATAAAGTAGTTAAATTTGTGAAAATATCGGTGGAAACATATAGATCGACTTACTTCAGAATTCGGAAATGTTCGAACGAAGAGAGTGTCTTTTGGAAAGTATGGCACCATTGTTTTTCTATCGCTGTGTTTGTACGGCAAGATGATCGAAAATTTCGGAAACTGTTCGAAAAACTTCCTTTGAATCGATCTATTGTCTATTTTTATAAAATGCTAAACGAATATGCCGGGCAAAGCCCAGTAAGAGTGCTAGTGTTATTATAATCTGTAGCGTAAATTAGCACCCGAAATATAAACATTTGTAAAATGAAAATGAACAAAATTTACCCGCTTTTATCACATATGAACGTCATTATTGCACGAGCTCATAGAAACAGCTATACGTTATGAATACCATTAAGGATGAACAAATTCAGCAATATCACTATTAACCAGTCAGACAAACAGTCGCCCGCAGTCGCTATTTTCGTATAGTCTGTGTAATATTACACTGAAAGAGTGACTTCATTTCCAAAAATTGTAAGTGATTCATGTCAAAATTGTATTGCAGGAAAACATTGACCACTACACTAAAATCTTGAAAAACAATTTCGTCGGTATCGATTGATAAAATAAGTTATTACCAATAATTCAACAAACTCACTTATTAAAGACATCAAATTCAGGTGAATTCAATTTCAAAATCAAAATCAAAATAGAAAATCAATTTAATAAACGGGCGTGTACCATAAATAGTATGTTATTACTATGTAAATGAAGAAAACTTATACCTCTTCAAGCATGCTTGAACACACTGACGTTACGGTGCGATACGTAAATATATGAGATGAGTATTTTTAGTATATACGTTTTGATACTTCAATAAAATTATTGAACAAATTTATATTCAAATGAAGACATTAAGTGGTCCGCTTAATTTGAATTCATTCTGCAATGGAATGATTCGGTTGATATAACAGTATTATTGTTATTGCTGAATAAAACATGACATCTTAATGCACCCCTTTTCAGACATTTTATGTTTTATTAAAATCATTTCTTATCGATTTCGTTCACATCATAAATTCATTGAATACGTAGAAAAAATTGGATGTGTCATATAAGATGTGATTTCGATCGTTTTCATCAAAATATTTAAAAAAAATCTCTCACAGTCTTAATGGAGTTTCGAATAAAGGTTTTCAATAAACAAGAAAAAACACTTTTCAGCCGAAATATATTTCACTTCAAATTTAATAAAAAATGCTATAAATTATGGATAACTCACCTGTATTGGCACCTTTAGCTATTAACGTTGACAGAATTTAATTTACTATTTTTGAATGAAATCTGAAATCAAAGAAATGCAAGTTTTTTTTACAATGAAAAGATTCACGTCAAAAAAACTTATTCGAAATAGATGATAGGAGACAATATTAGATAGTTTAGGACAATCAAAATTCATCATCAATAATGAAACACAGATATTGTAGCGCTTTGTTTCACTCCGATCACAGTTATTGGTCTATTTTGTTTACCAAGACGTTTCGTTTAAGAAGAGGAAAATTCAATTTTGTCAAAAACTTTGTTTTCCCTCAAAGGTAATCGAAAAATCTTTATGGGATTGAATCTGATCTGGGCACTATCGAACCAAGGGCCGCCTAAATGGATTTGGGTCTTTTGTAGATAGGTCGAGTAAATCTTTTCCGATTTTCATAATTTTTTTTGTGTGAAAGATCTAGGCATGCCCAACAATTTATGGAAGAACATTTTTAGACCGTTTGATCGTTTCACTCAGCCATGTCCCTAAAACTGAGTCCAAACTAGGGCCAAACATTTGTTTTCTGCATAAATCGCGTAAATTTTTTCACTTTGAAGGTTTTAAATATAGACATAAGAAAATCCAGATAATAAAATTAGTGAAAATCTGTAGAGTGGGTTCGGGCTGTAGAGGCCTTAGTGTGCTTTTTTTGTTCAGTGTTGTGGAGAAAACATATGAAGGGACCCGTACGTATCGGAATAGATGTGGCAAACAGAGATGATCTTACGAAAAGACTCGAACGTATAGTAAATATAACCTTGACTCTTAAGTGTTTGAAATTACGTCCACATTAAGTTGTATTGCAAATTGCCGATAGGGCAATATTGAAAAACCCGTCCGAAGAAACGGTGTAAAAGAACCCTGCCAAAAGCACAAAATGCATCTCCAAATAGACAAAAATGTTCGCCTCAATTTTCTCAACAACATAGCAAAAAAACAATTTTTTTGTTAATGGCCGATTTTAGGACCTAGGACCTAGGGCCATAAGGAACTACCTCTGACACATACTTCCATAAACAAAAATGTTTCCCTCAATCTGCTCTGCAATATGACAAAAAAATGTTTTTTTTGATTAGGGCCGACCTTAGGACCGACCAGAGGCTCACTTGAGCCTCAAGCACAGGCAGAAATTTGTTTGAGAATATAATGCGGCACCGATTTTAAAAAACTTTTTTCCCTGAAAGGTAATCGAAAAATCTTTTATGGGATTGAATCTGGGCACTGTCGGCCCAAGGGCCACCGAGCTAGGGCCGTTTAAGTGGTTTTTGGTCTTTTGTACATAATTCGAGTAAATACTTTCCGATTTTCGTAATTATTCCTTTAATCGACAGGTTTATGAAATTTTATTATCGAAAGGTCTAGGGATGAATCACATTTTATGAAAGAAAATTTTTGGTTTGAAGCCCAACGTGTTTGTTTACATAAATTGGGTAAATCCTAACCGATTTTGTTGATTCTTTTTCTATTGGAGAGGTACCCGAGTACGGAATTATATTGTAAACCACATTTGGGCCCGGTATCTGTGCTTAGGGCTTAAGTGGGCCTCAGGTGGCTCCTACGGCCCTAATCAAAAAAAATTTTTTTGATGTGCTACAGAGCAAATTGAGGGAAACATTTTTGTCTATGGAATTATGTGCCAGAGGCATTTTCTAATGGCCCTAGGCCAGTCCTAAGGTCGGCCCTAGCCCAAAAAATTGTTTTTTGCTATGTTGCAGAGAAAATTTAGGTGAACATTTTTGTCTATTTGGGGGTCAATTTTGTGCTTTCGAAAGTTTATTGATGAAGTTTTCAATGTTACCCTCTCGGCAATTTCCAATTCGACTCAATGTGGACATAATTTCATACACTTAAGAATTAAGGCAATATTTCCTTATATACGTTCGAGCCTTTTTGACACATCTATTCTGTTTGCCACATCTATTCTATTGCATATGTTAAGACCCGTACGAAGAGCGAAGTTCTGCGAAAAGGGGTCTTATGCGTTTACCACGACGTTTGTAACCACCCCAATTTAGACCCGGGAATGGGGGGGGGGGAGCATCGATCATGGTCCTTAGATGACGAATCAACAATAAAAAAATGTCCTTCCGTCCGTCCGTCCGTCACTCAACCGATTTTAGAAAACTTTTTTTTCCCTGAAAGGTAATCGAAATATCTTTCATGGGATTGAATCCAAGGGCCGCCGAGCTAGGGGCGTTTAAGTGGTTTTTGGTCTTTTGTACATAACTCGAGTAAATCTTTTCCGATTTTAAAAATTTTTATGGAAGAAACTTTTTTGATTTTGAGTCCTTGGAGTTAGCTAGGCCACTAAAAACGAGTCTATGCTAGCGCCATACGAGTTTTTTGTACATATCTCGAGTAAATCTTTTCCGATTGTCATAATTATTTTTTTAATCGACAGGTCTATGAAAGCCCAACAATTTGTAGAAGAAATGTTTTTGAGGTTGGGCCCTAGGATATAGCTGGGGCACTAAAAACGAGCTTCTGCTAGCGCTCTACAATGTTTTTTGTACATAACTCGAGGAAATCTCTTCCGATTTTCAAATTTTTTCTTGATCAAAAGGTCTAGGATTGTCTCACATTTTATGGAAGAAATTTTTTTGATTAGAAATCCTTGGACTCAGTCACGACCCTAAAACTGAGTTTCTCTAGGGCCCAACGTGTTTGCTTACATAAGTCGGATAAATCCTAACTGATTTTGATGATTCTTTTTCTATTTTCTATTATTTTATATTTAATAACAAATTTAGACCCGGAGCCTGTGCTTAGGGCTGAAGTGGGCCTCGTAGCAGAGCAAATTGAGGGAAAAATTTTTGCCTATGACAATATGTGTCCGAGGCATTTCCCTATGGACCTAGGTCGGTCATAAAATCTGCCCTAGACAAAAAAATAGTTTTTCACTACGTTGTAGAGAAAATGGAGGGAAATATTTTTGTCTTTGTAAGTATTTGTCCGAGGCCTCTCCTTAGGACCCTAGATCGGCACCATGGACGGGTTTTTCAATATTGCCCTCTCGGAAATTTCCAATACAACTTAATGTGGACGCAATTTCATACACTTAAGAGTTAAGGCAACATTTTCTTAAATACGTTCGAGTCTCTTCGTAACATCAACTCTGTTTACCACATCTATTCTAATACGTACGGGTCCCTTGCATGTTTTTTGTTTTAAATGTCAGAGCATACCTGACAATTTATGGAAGAAACTTTTTTGATTTTGAGTTCTTGGACTCAGCAAAGGCCTTAAAACTGAGTCTCTGCCAGAGCCCAACGATTTTTTTTCTAAATAAATCGGGTAAATCTTATTCGACTTTCGAAAACGGCTGATAACTTTTCTTGAAAATTTGCAGGTATCTTCGGGTGGGCATTCTACGCCATATGAGGCGGCTCGAAAAAATTCTATAATTCGTTAAAAACTACTTTCCTACTTTCAAAAGAATTTATAACACAACAAAAACCCTTTTCAAAAGGGAAATTTGACGCACGTCCTCGTCCCTTCTTCCAAAACAACTGATATCAATTTAGGTGACGTTTGCAGCTTCGGAACGCAGAAAAATCTTCTGAAATATTTTCACATTTGATTAAACAAACGCGTCACAAATGCCGGACCCTCCCAAAGTAATAATTTTTCTACACTTTTAGATTTCACACGAAAAAATTTGTCAAGTCAGGTCAAGTCAAAATGGCCGCCGTGATAGACGTGTTTTGGTTTGCTCTGTGTAAGTTTTGTTTATTTTTACAATTTTACGTTTCGATCCGGGTTTTGTTTTAATTAATTTAATTTTTATTAGTTGTTTTTGTGTTGGGTGCCGGATCACTCAAATCATAACGCGGGTTTTATTGTTCTTTTTGCGTGTTTCAATTGCATTGTGATTCGAATGCAACGTGGCAGGTATTTGCTGGATTCATTCATTCTCGGTAAAAACAATTCAACACAGCCTCGGACGGGTGTTGGATACGGGGTACGACCAACGCTCGACTTGCTAGGTACCCCATCGTTGACGATCAGGCAATGCAAAATGGTTGATGGTTTGTTTATTGGAAGTCTAAACGTTAATGGGGGTTTTCGGGATCGCAGAGAGGAATTAGTTGATCTGGCTAAGGACTACGGTATAGGCATATTGGCGTTGAGTGACGTTAGGACGAAGGGACAGACGGAAGAACACGTGGGCGGGTATAAGGTGTTTTTGTCCGGAGTTCAGTCTGGTAGGGCAAACTGGGGGGGTGGAATCGCTATCAGGAAGGAATTGATCAAATTTGTCCTAAATGTTCGTTTCGTAAATGAAAGGCTGATGTGGGTCTCTGTAAAGTTAGCGGGTGGAATTTATCGCTTGGTTAGCGTATATAGCCCTTGCAATGGTAGTGATGCTACTGACTTGGACACTTTTTACGAACAACTAGGGGACGTAGTTAGCAAAAAGGGAAATGAATCATTAATTTTGCTGGGGGATTTCAATGCAAGAATAGGAAACTTTAAAAGCAACTCAGGGTATGGGAAGGTAGGGGTAGATTTGGGGAAGAAACACTGAATTCAAATGGTAAACGGTTGTTGGATTTTTGTGATTTCAATGGGTTAGCAATAACCAACTCTTTCTATAGGCACAAGTGGATCCATCGGTATACGTACGTCAATGAGGGTTTGGGTCACAAATCCATTATTGATTACATGGTTATAGAGCAGGACAGGAGACAGGTAGTCAGGGACACACGTGTTTTCAGGGGTTTCACTTTCGGTTCTGACCACTACTTTTTGGGTACCCATCTGTCGGTTGGTAAACTCTGTCAGACTAAAAGGAAGAAGGTGGTAAGTCGCAAATTTCGTGTGGGCAAATTTAGGGAAGAGGCAGTTAGGTCTCGTTTTATGGCAAAACTCGCCGAAGGATTTGAGGGGCTTCCAGCTGACTGCGGGGACATTGAGGCTGAGTGGGCGAATTTTAAGAAATTTGTCTTGGATCTGGCTGAGGAATGTCTGGGCAGTGTCGCTAGCGGGGGTCGAAACAAAAAGACGGGTTGGTGGAACGCCGATATCAGGGGGCTGTATTGGAGAAAAGGAAACTATACTTGATTTGGTTACAGGACAGGACGGTGGCGAAGTGGGAGGCTTATAAGGCTTGTAGGCAACTGGTTAAGGATCTAGTCAGGGAAGCGAAGGACCGGTAGGGGAAAAAGTTTGGGGAGGATTTGGAAAGGGCAGGTCAAGGCAGGGGTAAGAAATTTTGGTCGATGATTAAGGACATTAGGCGCGGTGGCGTGAAAGAGGGATGTAGTAGTATTTTAGATAAAGACGGCGAGTTAATTACAGAGAGGGGTGAAGTCTTGAAGACTTGGCGGCATTACTTTAAGGATTTATTTACATCTGTCAATCAGGTAGAAGAAAATGGGAGGGAGGCAGGTCCTAGCTCGGAGGTGGAGGAGGAAATTACACTGGATGAGGTGTCCCGAAAGGTCGGCAGATTAAGGGAAGGAAAATCCAATGGCTTTGTAGGATTTTCGATTTGGCCATGAGGTCTTCAACAGTACCTGCTGACTGGAGCTTCGGTGTTATTGCTCCAATTTATAAGAAGGGCAACCGTAAGGTTTGCAGTAACTACAGGGGGATATCGCTCTTGAGCGTGGTAGGTAAGGTGTACACGTGTGTACTTGTTGACCGGGTTAGGAACATAGTGGAAGGTGTACTGGATGAGATTCAGGGTGGTTTCAGGCCTCTGAGGGGATGTCAGGATCAGATTTTCTGCCTCAGACAGACTATCGAAAAGCTTTATGAAAAGAACAGGGACTTATACTTATGCTTCATCGACTTGGAGAAGGCATTCGACCGGGTACCAAGGCAGAAGCTATTCGGGATTCTTAGCGAGTACGGTATCAATGGGGGTTTACTGCGTGCCATTAAGAGTATTTACTCAGAAAGCAGGGCCGCGGTGAGAATAGATGGCGAAATTAGCGAGTCTTTCGAGGTTCAAGAGGGCGTTCGTCAGGGTTGTTGTCTTTCCCCGCTTCTGTTCATAATTTTCATGGACAAAATCATCAAGCAGGCAAACTTGCAGGGAAATGTCGAGGTGGGTGAGGTAATAATGAAAATCCTGGCCTACGCGGATGACTTGAGTCTGTTGGCAGATAGTACCACGGAGTTGCAGGGTGGGATTGACTGCCTAAATGCTGCATGTGAGGAGTATGGGATGAAGGTAAGTGTAGGGAAAACTAAGGTTATGCATGTCGGCAAAGCTCGGAAGGAGATAGCTTGCAATTTTAATGGGGAGGAGCTGGAGCAGGTTTCTGAATTCAAGTACTTAGGAACCATTTTTTCAGAGGATGGCAAGTTAGTTAGGGAATTTGAGGAAAGGAGGAAAATGGGAAACGCGGTGGCCAGTCAGTTGAGGTCGCACGTGTTCAACAAAAGGGAATTAAGTAGCGGAACAAAGTTAGCTATTCACAGGTCAATATTCCGGCCGACGATTCTGTATGGTAGTGAGAGTTGGGTTGACTGCGGATATCTCGTGCATGACCTGGAGGTTTCTGATATGAGGGTTCTTAGGAATATAGCGAAGGTTAATAGGAAGGAGCAGTGGGATAATCATATAAGGAACGGCGACATTAGGGAAAATTTAGGGATTTCGTCAGTGGAAGAGGCGGCAAGGGCCAGTCGTCTGCGCTGGTTCGGGCACGTTCAAAGGATGGGTAATAACAGGCTACCGAAAAGGATCTTGGATGCACAAGTCCCGGGTGTTAGGCCAAGGGGTAGACCAAGGAGAAGGTTTATCGATTCAATTAAATCAGATTTAGAAGTTAGCGGACTTTCTCTGGGCGAACAAACCATCTCCTTGGCGGGCGATAGGAGGGCATGGAGGACGATAGTTCACCAATCTGGGGTTGCGACAGAAAGACCTCACACCGGAAGGTACTAACGGTCTATAAAGTTTGATGATGATGATGATGATGCAAAAGCATGTTTGTAATTCACAATAAATATAAAGAAAATTGGAATATTTCTAAAAATGTTCAAAAATGTTTTCAAACTGATATGGCTGAAAAGTCACGCCGAGTTTCAGCCGGTGAAAATAGTTGGCGCGGCGGGCGGCGGCTCTAGGGCGCTGGAAAAAACAAGAAAAAATTAAACGATTTGATAAACTTTATTGCAATCACATATTCAAAGTCAGTACAAACGATGGTCTTGGACTATGTGCATGAAGACGCAGTCCTCCAATCACTCGAAACGCATTATTGTCAAGTAATGTTCCTAACGCCTTTTGTGAAGGCAATGCATGCAACTACGCTCCCGATTCCGGTCGTTGGACGGTCAAAAAACTCTGCTTTTTCATCCCGTTCTTCGAAATGTAGCTTCTTAAGCAACTTGGTGTATGTGATTGTGCACCATTGTTTCTGAGACCATGGTTGAGCTAGAAAATAAGTTTCAGGGTGCAGGCATTTCCATGTATTAAGACCATCCGCGCAATCAGCATCTTCTGGGTTTAGAGCAGGTGAATTTAACATAAAGCTAACGAAGGAAGATGCAGAATGTACTGATGATAAAAATGCTGGCAGGGCCGCAACCCCTAGTCTACCAACTCCCAGATCACCACAGTTCACAGGCAATGATGACAAAGTCCACGTGTTGTTGTCTAGCTTACAGTTGATGGATGCTTCTACCGTCAATTTAATTTGGATATCAAATTCTTCTACTGATTCTCTGAAACAGGGCCGGACTGATCTAAAGGGCGATCGGGGCCGATGGGTGTTTTACTATTTTCGACGAGACAAAATTTCGTTCGGGGAGATGGCTCTTTTTTAATTCTTGCAACATTTCTTAGAATGCAAACAAAAAACTTAAGGAGTGACTTCATGAAATCTTCGAACGATTTATAAGAACCTCACATACATCACGCTTCTGATCCTTCCAACCTTAGTCTCTAGTGATTTGCTGTACTTTTCTTAGAATGTGTAATATAAGCTTCAAGAAGTGCTTTATTCATTTGCCCGGGGGCGCTGGAAACCTTGATCCGCCTCTGGTCTGTTCAAAGGGGACTTAAAAATTGTTGTTATTCACTTAAGAACGAAAGATTCTAAGGCCCCTAAGGTGAAATTTCCTTTTAGTACTTGGCCCTCCAAATAATGGAGTGCTTTTCTCATCAAGAGCTTTTGGCGCCTTTCGGACAAATTTCTATGTGCAGAAAAGTCCGGACGTTAGTCCTTGCTTTCTGGCTTCTTTTTTAAGAAAACATCATCTATATCTACAAAAATGAGGTGCTAATAGTTCTATTGTTACTTTTCAATGAAGGATAAGTGCTGTGAACATGACAATTGGTTTCCATCCATACAAAGTGTATGTCTTTTTTAGTAGTTGTGAAGTTAAGTATGATGTTTGTATATGTATGTACTTCACTAAAGCTAATATAAGCAATTTTTCATCAACAGCGAAACCTTTTCTCACATAATTTCATTCTGATTTATTCTGCTCACATTACACTTTTTTTCACCTACAGACAGATGTATACTTCATAATGTTTCATATAGATCAACTTGTTTTTCCAGCTAGGCTCCGATATTTAAACGCCGACAGTAAAATTTTCCCATTCAGGTTCATTTCCTTTCCTGCATTGAAATTCAATTGAATGTTATATTTATCGCAGTACATACAAATTTATATGAACGAATTCAAAATATTTCCATAAACTTTTACACAATAAATTATCAATTCACAATACGTACTTCTAATATATTAACAATATCGAAGCACGTATAGAAGTATAGAAGACGTAGTTCAGGGGTGTACTGTACACAAATCACCGAATCATCGAATATCTGTTTCTCAAAATGGTCAGATTTCGAATCAACTCCACCTTAATGTTAATGTAATGCCATTACTGTCAAATTTCAAAACCATAAGGAAATGAACCATGTATATGACACTCTGCAAAGCTATGGGTGAGTTCGGAAATTTTATTGTAATTCAAAACAATTCAAATGGTCATTTCTGGACATCTTTAAAATGTGTGTGTTTTAAATATGTCCAGAAATGACGAACATTTTGATGCGTTTTGAAAAGTGCATCGTAAATGGAGTAAAAGACTTATAGTATCAATCCAACATGCGAAAAAGTGCATTAAAAAGGAGTTTTACGGAGTTATTGTGAACTATTGTGAACTGCGAGCTATTGTGAACTATGAGCTATTGTGAACTGTGAGCTATTGTCAACTGTTATACCCGTGAAATGAACACAAATGACAAAACTGCATCTAACTTCATTGTGAATAGCACTCTAATCATCTTCAAGGTACCTGTGAATTCGATACTGACAATTGGCGAATACAGTGAAAAAGCTAGCTTATAAGCCTCTTTCACGTTCCTTTAGACACCACACATCTTTAACACACAAAATCCACAGGCGTCACGATTGCTTTTACCACTTAACCGATTCAGCTTTTTTTATGTTTGTTTCGGGTTTCAGGCGATTGTATTTGTAGGGTTCAATAAATGAAATTCAAGCTGTTTTTGTCGGGTGTAGTGCGATATCGGCTTGTGTCAAAGTCTATCAAATTTCACAATGAAATTAGCAAACTGTCACTTGAAACTGAATTGAAATATAAAATGTCATTTGAATGGAAGATCAAAATTGGACACTGTGCAATTGGTCACGAACTAGCATCGAGTTAAAATTTGTAAGATATAGAATGTCACAAAGGTGCGATTATCCGAAGATTCACTGGATAGAATCAAAAAAGAACTGAACTACACCCTTGATACAAAGGTATTGAATTCGGCAAATAATAATATTTCGTACAGATATAGAAATCATAAATAAAAGCCAAATGGTTTCAAATAATCGAATTTTCCGTTGAAAAACTTAAACCAAAATCGTTATAGCTAGTCGAATGCATTGACCTAATATTTCAAGTTGAAATCTAAAGAAAATGTTCCTATTTTATGCTCAAACCGTACTCATACATCATAATTGTAAAACGTGTGCACATAGCGTGATTTTTTCCAGAATATTATAAACGAAATATTCAAAATAAATAACAATCAAGAGCATTTTCGTTGTTCGAGGGATAATGTATTGACGATGAGAATACATTTATGTTAGAGTATTATGGTTTTATAACTACGAATATTTGTATAAGCCATGATAGATGCACCAGAACATTTATGGAAAATGAGCATAATACGACCGTAATAAGGTCTCAGGAGTATGTTCAAATACATAGCAGTTGGTTGGAGCATATAAATTAAGATTGATCGGTTTTGTGACATTTATTTTGATATAGGACGTTAAATATTTAAGTTAAAGATGACTACATTAACATTGTTTGGCGCCGCATTCAATTAAATTGTTTTAACGAAATTATTATGCGAAATTTTTTATTTCATTGAATTTCTAGCTTCTTTTGTCATAAAGTTGAATCGAGGCGGCGCGAGAGTCATTTTAATGGGAGACTGTCCGATAACTTAGAAACCTGGTCTCACCCCAACCACACTTGATCTTCCACCTTACAACCCCTCCCCTCTTTTTTCATACTTTACCACCCCTCCCCCTTTTCACTTCCGCGGATTCACTTCATCATTAAATTTCCTAAACTTTGAAATAAGCCGACGGACGTCACAATAAACACGTGGATTATGACAGATAATCGCGCAGATTTAGTGCTTTTTGCATTGATTCACGATGAAGGAGGAGAGAATTATTCAAGTTGACGGGAATTTTCCCCCAAGGAATAGTTAGGCAACTATTAAGTTGATAGTTGCGTTCGTCTAATTTCAACTTGTTTTAACAGAGATGCTTATTTACCGACAGACTACAATGGACTGATGAAATATTTTTTTCGCATTACTTTTACATAGTCCGAATATTTCATAGTTGATACTTAGCTGGCCAAATTTTTAGGCTTTTTCGTATACTTAAAACGAAAAGCCTATTGCGCTCGGTTAGTTGGTTGGTAGGTAGGATGGCAAATTTTGACGTAGAAATATTTTCGGTTGAGGGTGAGTGACTTTTTTGGACATTAAGAATGAGTCACAAATATTAACTTGTGATTTCTTTTTATAACTAAGAATGATTGTAATATTCAACTATCACCATAGTTAACAACAGAGATAGTTAACAACTATCAAGTTGCTAGCTGTTGATAGATAGGTAACTATCAAGTTGATAGTTAGACAATTATCAAGTTGATCATGCTCGGAGCGGTAGCGGAGAGCATGACGCAGTCCCCACACCCAAAAAAAACGTCCACAAACCCAAAAACCTCCATACAAAAACCTTTGGGACAAGACACCATGTATAGGCGAAGTGTGGAAAAGTGGTCAATTTTCATGATTTTTCACGTAGTGCTCGGAGTTTTCGAATTTTAGCTCCGGAGTGACAACACCTAGAGAGTTGGTTTGTTCCGAGCGATTATAGAGTTTGATCAGGAGAATTTTTTGGGATCATAAGAAAATGGCTGCCGGGTGTCAAAAAGGCGCCATTTTGAATTTTCCTAAGCAATAAATTACGTTTTTTTGTGTTGTCGAATTTTAGCTCCGGAATGACAATACCTAGAGAGTTGGTTTGCTCCGAGCGATTATAGAATTTGATCAGGAGAATTTTTTTGGGATCATAAGAAAATGGCTGTCGGCTGTCAAAAAGGCGCCATTTTGAATTTTCCTAAGCAATCAATGACGTTTTTTTGTGTTTTCAAATTTTAGCTCCGGAGTTAAAATACCTAGAGAGTTGGTTTGTTCCGAGCGATTATAGAGTTTGATCAGGAGAATTTTTTGCGATCATAAGAAAATTCATCATAAGAAAATTTGCTGCTGTCAAAAAGGCGCCATCTTGAATTTTTTGATATCTTCTGAATTAGAATAGCCAGACAGTTGGTTTCTTCGGGAAAGTTATAGAGATTGGTGAGGAGAATTTTTTCGTTATCCTAAGAAAATGGCTGCCAACTTTCAAAGTGACGCCATCTTGGAATTTTTGCTATCTTCTGAATTAGAATAGCTAGAGAGTTGATTCCTTCGGGAAAGTTCGATAGATGACTTGGGCATCATTTTGATGAATAGAAAGCGGGGTCGCCGAGGCGCCGAAGTTGGCCAAAATTGAGGCGAAAATTTTGGCCAAAAAATTTGTTTCGTCGGAATCGATAGATATTGACTTGCGCATCATTTTGATGAATAGAAAGTGGGGTCGCCGAGGCGCGGAAGTTGGCCAAAATCGAGGCGAAAGTTTTTTTCGTCGGAATCGATAGATCGGAGAAAAATTTTTTTGGAGAAAAGTTTTTTTCAGAGTAAATTTTTTTGGAGAAAATTTTTTTCTGAGAAAATTTTTTCCGGAGAAA
>CM055403.1:151725946-151750946 GCA_029228625.1 Pseudolycoriella hygida
TATGGCCTCCATGTCACATAACTGTAGTCTTTAGAGTAGTCCGACTGGAAATAAATTGTTTCTAGGAAACAAATTGGAGAAAGTTTTTTTCCTTCAAAAAACAGACAATTTCCATTTTGTCTACGATAATTCATACGAAGAGTTTTCTTTATAAGTTTTATTTTTTCCTTCTACATTTTTCATATTCGCTGGAATAAATTTCAATTTATAATCAAGTTAAATTTGAAGAAAGGGAGAAGGACGCAAAATATTTCTCAATTTACATCGTTTAGGTATTACATACATAGGTAAGTGAGACTACTTCAACGGAAAGTATCTAATATAAAGAGGTGAAAGATCTCAGAAGGACTCAAACATTCCATTATATTGAATACAGATGAAATAAACCTCCCCAAAAAATGAACTATTTAAGATGTTGTTGAATCTAATATGACAGCAGGTGGAAATCGATTTGCGGAAAAATAATAAGAACAAAAAATGTATACAACAGACGAAACCAATGCACGAAAAATAAAAATGTTTGGATATTTTCTATAAATATTGGTCTGAGGAAATGCTGGTGTTTCATATTTGTGGGAGCGATGTTCCATTTTGAATAAATGAACAATTTATTTATTCTCCAAAGGTATTTCCATTGGGAAAATGAAATTCCACCATTGACTGTCAAGAGCTTTGCGTATTTTTGTTTCACAAATTACCGAAGTAACAACTTTGTTTCAGCGACATTATGAAAACATGAACCGCAATTTCGAATAGTGAAAAATCGGTATAAACTAAATCATTTCTTTTTGTATACACTCACTGCATCTTTCAGTCAATAATATTTGCAATGTTTTTTCCCCAAAATTTTTTGCAGAACACAGACGAAGCCCGTCCCTTTTATTTTTCAACCATTTCCATGAGATATGATAACATAAACGACATTCAAATCTTACACTTTCTGCAGCAAAATCGTTAAATATCCATAATCCTTGATGTTATCAATGCACAATGAAGAAATTTTATTCACTTATTGCAATAATTTTCACACAAAATTATCCACTTTTCTTATAAAAAGTCCGTTTAGCGAATCACTAAAATGCACGAACAGCACTTCTACACTTCGCTTATTAAAACTCTATGAAAAACCGTACACCGTAAAATCAATAAAATACTCCCGTACACACTGGCTTGAGCAATCCCGAATATTGGACGATTTTTGTCGACATATAACATCGTTCTGTCGTCCCGGCGTTTGCGTTCTAATCGACTAAAAAAAGCATGCAGGGTAGTTACCCCTAAATGTCAGACAGACAGAAGTAAGATGTGGAGTTTTGTTCCGTTAAAATACGGGGATGTGTTGTGTATATCGGCGAGTATATATTAAGTGCATGCATAATGGATAGATATGGCATAGCAAAATAAGGTATCTATGTAGAGCGTATTGTGTTTGTATTCTAACGGCGGATATTACCAACCACTAAATATTGAACGAATATTAAATGAGTTGCCGCGAATCTGATTCAAATAGTACATTCCAGTGTACATCCAACATTTTAGGACTAAAGGCAGAAAGGAAGTCAACATATCAAACTGTTTTCTTTTTAAGATAAACTCTGTGGGAGGGTTTTGTAAATCTAAAATCATTTATTTTTTGAAATTTTCGAGAAGAAAATACAAAGAAATTCTCAAATATAATGATTCGATACGATGCGTTCCATAACTGTCGTATAATTCACTTCTGAAAAGTAAACTGAAATTAATGTGTTGGTTGAACTTTGGCCCCACGTTGCTAAAGGAAAGAACAACTTTAGTGTAAAGTGTTGGTTTAAGGTGTTGCCTTTTTTTTTCCCTGTATAAAAAGTTTTACAAACTTTTCTTTAAAAGTACGTTAGATTAAGTGGTTTTTCTCAAAGATTTTCTCTTAATATAACGTTTAAAATCGTGACGAATTATCAGACTTTTAGAAAAACTAAAGTTACTAACTGAGCTTTAAGAAGGATTCCCGGATTTTGATTTTTTGCTATGTCGAGGAAACACAGCCCACATTTTTTGTTTCGTGAGTTTTGTAAGTTATTTTGTGGAGTATGCAATTTGAATGTAACGGCAAGAGTAGTAACGGCGGTAGTAAAAGAGTTCATAAATTATCCGCAACGAACCAACAAAATTGGTTGTAGGTATCGATATACTCCAATCGCTACTTCTTGTAAAACGACATAAGAAAATGCATTTCCTCTCGAATTTTCATAACTTTTCTATCTCAATTTCGTGTTTTATTCTTTCCTTTCTTTTCAATCTCATTTTCTGAAGCAGCGATCCTTTTAACGGACAATTTTCAATGAACAGAGAGGTCTTACAAGATAACGTGCTTGTAAAGTGGTAATAATGGAGTCGAATAATCAGACCGTTTTATCGAAAAAGCTGAACATTTTCATTGAGGAAATGATTTAAATTCGGACAATTTTAAGGAACAAATCGCTAAAATTTCGAACTTTCCAAAAAATTCTAGTTCTGCATCAAAACATAAGCAAAGACCCGTACGTATCAGCATAGATGTGAGAAACAGAATAGCTGTGGCAAACAGAGTTGATGTTGCAAAAAGTTTCGAACGCATCTAAATATAGAAATGAGCAAACAATCCAATGCTTGATATTTTTTCATAACTCTCAGATTTTGAAAGATCCACAGAAATTACCCAAGGTAATGTCAAAGGCCCTACTGAAGTACTTCTGAGACCATTGATTTTGACGGCAGTAGTAGTTTCTCCAAAAAACCCTGAGACACGTCTTCTCTAAAATTTTATTCTCTACATCATTACCTTTGGAAGCAACTTTGTACCTCTCATAGTTCTAGAGATATGGGTTATCCCTCCCAATTCTAGAAGTGGTCATCTACCAGGATTGGACCAGTTTTACCCAAAACCCTGAGACAAGTGTTCTCTACAATTTTATTCTCTACATCTTTACCTAACTTTGTACCTCTCATAGTTCTAGACATATGGGTTATCCCTCCCAACGCTAGAAGTAGTCATATTCCAGGGTTGGGTAATTTTTACCCAAAACCCTGAGACACATGTCCTCTAAAATCTTATTCTCTGCAACTTCGCCTTTGGAAGCAATTTTCTATCTCTCATAGTTCTAGAGATATGAGTCATCCCGAGGGGTGACGCACTTCATTAATTCCATTTACTCTTTCATTCCATTTATTCCCAAATTTTTTTTGTTGTTCTTGCGAAATATCTGAACCAAACACATCACAAGTTAGACAAATCACAACAAAAACCCTTTTTAAAAGGGAAACGTGACGCAAGTCCTCGTCCCTTCTTCCAAAACAACTGATATCAATTTTTGTGACGCTTGCAGCTTCGGAACGCAAAAAAATTCTTTTGAAATATTTTCACTTTTGGTTAAAAAATGCGTCACAAATGCCGGACCCGCCAATGTAATAATTTTTCTACGCTTTATTTTTATTATTATTATTATTATTATTATTATTATTATTATTATTATTATTATTATTATTATCCGCTTTGTTTATAAAGATAATCAGCTTTCATACGCAGAAATTTGATTTTCTGTACAAAAATACGCCATACATTCTATAAAGTTAAATTTTTGCATTGTGAAAGCTGAAAGAACAGAAAAACTATAACACTGGGGGATCCGGCATTTGTGACGCCTTTTTTTAATCAAAAATACTTCAAAAGAATTTTTTTGCGTTCCGAAGCTGCAAGCTTCACAAAAATTGATATCAGTTGTTTTGGAAGAAGGGACGAAGACTTGCGTCACGTTTTCCTTTTAAAAAGGGTTTTCGTTGTGATTGTAATGTTTTGCATTATTTTGAGCCGCCGCTGCCGCCGAACCAAAGCGCGGCGGCTACTACTTTCATGGGCGAAAATGATCCCCTCAATCTCCCCTACAACATATCAAAAGTATTTTTTTGAGCCGCCGCCGCCGCCGCCAAACCCGCTATCGCGCGCCCATGATAAGTTCAAAAAAAGGTTTGCCAAAACTATAAAGCATTTCGAGCATCTTGAGATTAAATTTTATTTTTTTTTTTTTTTTGAATTTATTCCATTTTTCAACAAAAATTCTTTTAAGTTTTCAAAAGTGGGTTTTTTCACTTTTTGATATATTAGTATGGTTTGTTGAGTTGCCATCAAAATCAAGTCTATTTGAGGTTTTGAAGAATTTGAAAAAATTATCATTTATTCCAATATTTATTCTATTTATTCTATTTATTCCCATTTATTCAATTTATTCCCATTTATTCCATTTATCCTATAAATCGCAGAAGTGCGTCACCCCTCGAGTCATCCCTCCCAATTCTAAAAGTGGTCATATCCAAGTATTGGGGCATTTTTAATCAAAACCCAGAGAAACGTATTCCCTTAAATTTTATTCTCTACAACTTCGCCTTTGACAGTGAATCTCCATATTGAAAAGTTTAGGAAATATAGACGAAAACCTGGCCGATAAACTGAATTTCGTTCATTTTATTGGTCTCAGTACCCAGACCCGATCTCTACAAAAAAAAAATTCCCAGTTTTTGTGAGAGCAAATGCTTTCATCTGAAAACAAAATGAATAATTTCCGTGCTGTACTTGCTGAGATATTTGCGAAAAAGTTTCACCGATCCTCGAAAATTTCATTTCCGACCTCCACTTCTTCGACCATATCTCCGGAACTACTTGTCCGATTTCGCTCATCTTCAAACTTGAATCGTGGGAGGCATGTACCTTTCAGGGAAAAGCAAGTTTAGGGTGATAGGTTTGGAAAAAAAGTGGAGACGGACATTTTTTTATTCGTCATATTTTGACGATAATGTATCCCCCCCCCCAACTCCCGTCTCGATCTACTCCATGTTACATTAAAATTGTTTGTAGTAAACTTTGTTTCATCAAACTAACAATCGAAATCTCAATTTGGAATTGGGTGTTTTGAAGAAATTTCACTTAAAGTTTTACTTCATGACTCGCCTATATTTCTCTAGAATTTTATTGACAAAATTAAATATATCTTCCCGACTTCTTGTCAGATGGGAAGCCTAAACTTTGTTTCATCAAACTAACAATCGAAATCTCAATTTGGAATTGGGTGTTTTTAAGAAATTCCACTTAAAGTTTTACTTCATGGCTCGGAATAGTTGTTTTCTCTAAGGCCATATTTCTCTAGAATTTTATTGACAAAATTAAATATATCTTCCCAACTTCCTGTCAGATTGGAAGCCTAAGCTTTGTTTCATCAAACTAACAATCGAAATCTCAAAGAGGACCTTTGTAATTCGTACAAACATAAGCGGGCGTCTGTAAATTTTCGTTTACAAATCTTTACAATTTTAGAATACGTATGATACGTATCGACATTTTAGCACATTTCCCTGTATTTTTAGTACTCTAATAACGCATTTTGAAATTATTTATCCCTGAAGTCTGCCCTTTCCTAGAAACTACCATTTTGAAATACATTCCGACAAGAGACGAGAGCCAAAAAAAAAATGGCGGCGGCGTCTAGCCGAAGAGAAAAGATTGGCGCCCTGCGGCTACATTTTAAAATATTGTTTGATCTATGACTGAGCTGCGAAAAACATTTCCTCATTAGAAAAGGTTTGAAGTGAGCAGAGAAGATATTTAAAATAAGGAGAAAATTGCTCAAGGTGGAATTTCCTAGTTCTCACATAGGCAAACACAACGATTTTCATGCGTGTGAAGTAGAGATGAGCGGCCGGGAGGGAATTTGAAATTTTGTCAGTGCCCGGTAGGGAATAAGCCGGGCAGGGCACAAAATTTACGGACACGTTTCGAGGCGGGCAATTTTTTTAAATTTTGGACTATTGTAGGCGGGCACGGGCATTCCTTCATAAATATGCCCGACTTAAAATTTAAATAACCAAATTTACATAGAGAGAACAAATGGAAAATATCTTCATTTGAATATTTACTAGAGAGATTACCTTTACAGTACAAGTTTGTTTTGTACTTTGGCTGAAAATATTCTCAATTTAATTTTTAAAGGTGTGCTAGGGAAGAATTCGAAGGACGGGCAGATTCGGGCATGAAATTGACACATTTTGAGGCGGGCATTTTTTTTTAAATTTCGGGCACAAATTTTACGGGCACCATTTGGAATTTTTTTTTTTAAATTTTGGGCTAGAGTAGCACCGTTGCGATTTCTATTTTCCCCTTGTGGGAAAGTAAAAAGTTTCTCGCCCGACCTGTCAACAGACACGACAACGTCAACAAAACGCCGTCTCCTCACGACTTTTGATTGTAGAAAATAAGTAAGAAGCACATAGCTTTCCAATGAACCCACGATGACCTAGGTCTGTCACTTCCTGCAAGGACGACAGACGACCGACGACACGTCAAGAAATTTTAATTTTTAACAGAATGCTTGGAAAAAATATGAAATCTCTCAGAGGATTTTGGGGCAAAGTCTCCGTATAAAATTATGATGGAACGGTACACAAAACTTCAAATTTGTACACTAGAGTGGAAGAAGATTTTAATTTCTTTAAGATGAAAATGAAATGATGAGTAGCAGAAAAATATTAAAATGATTTATAAACGGACAAATTGCACCAGTCGTCGAACCCCGCCGACCCTAAGCACTGGCGGCGGCTCTAAGCACTAGCATATTTAGCCGTCAGCCACAGTTTTCCGCCGGCTAAACATCGGCGGCTCTCATCTCTGATTCCACACACCGAATTTTACTACTTTACCTATCACATTAAACTTCTCTCTAAAATGTCGCACAAAGGAAAACTTGTTTTCCCTTCATATTTCCTGATAAAACCACTTTACGGCCGTATCTCCGTGTCAAAGCCGTTTTCAAACTGACTTCCTTGCTATTTTTTTAAACAATTAAAATAATTCTTTGAGCTTTGAACGATTTGTGTAACGGTCTTGAAGTTTCTGGATGAACTATTTTTAAAACTTGACCACTTGCAATTTTTATGCTATGTCTCTGTATACTTTATTAAGATAGAGGGAAACTCGCGAATAAAATTTTTCTTCATGAAATTTGTAGTTAAAAGTAAAATTTTCCTTCAAGAAAATCGTCGATGAAAAGTACTAAAATCACGACAAAGTCAAACAACGCAGACATCTTTTCATCATGGTAGATTTATCAGGTCGGAATGGTCCATTTTACTGGACGTTGAAGACAGATCGTTTGGTCCTTTGTTCGTTCTCCAATTCATTATGTAAATCTTTAAAACCTACCGGTCTCAACTAGGAACCTGACCAACATGACTGGCATTATCTTGGGCACGTCAATGACCCTCTGACTACACTAGTCCATGCCATCAAGATAGTATGAATGCAGCTAATGATATTCTGTTGTTTCAACTTCTGGTGCATTTACTAAATGAAATCAGTCGTTTTGACGTATTAATTTCGATAGAAAGTGAAAAAACCATATTTTAAGTGAGAATTGACTAATTGACTAAGCCAAATGCGGTCAAACCCTGCTTCAAACCATCCGCATCGGCATATTAATTTTCTTTTTCTGTATTACAATCGAAGCGCCGCGCCATATGTGGTGCATGCACAAAATCAATTTTATTTATTAAATAAAACAATGGGGGTTGCTCGGTATACGATATAATTAAAATATCATCAAGAAATTTTACTGCTAATGAGCATATCCTTGTTATTGCGACTCATGTATAAAATATACCTTTAGCACTAAAGCCGTAATTTATATCACACAAAATCCAACACCAAAGAACAACGTGCAACCGTATTAAAATTAATTTCGTTGAACCCGGAACGTTATAGTCTGTTTTTCATATTCTCAATTGGTTTTAATATTTGGTTTTAGTCATTAGATTTAGAAGCGAAACGTTGTAGAAGGTCTGAGCGAACATTTTGTACAAGAATATTATAATTGACCACTTTAACATTCGCCTATATGCACAATAAGAGCACATTGCATTTCATATGCTGGAGTTTTCTAGTTGTGGTGCATACTTTGTAAGATGAAAGAGATATGATGAGTGGAAAAAAATATGACAGCTTGAAAGACATGAAAGGTCTTAAAGCTACTTACATATCAATTTAATAATGAGTTCAGATATAGAAACGTAGAAGAGCAGAAGCCTAATGGTTTCTGTTAGAGACTATCAACAATGAAAACTCAAACCATTTTCCGAAAACAATTCCAAATGTCAGACTCAGAGAGTATAATTTCCTTTTGAAATACATTGAAACAAAAAGCGAAAATGTTATTGGTCCGGGTGCCAATAGTTTCTTTATTATAGTAAAACTAACGGCACTGGGTGCCAAAACTATCTTTGTCCTACTATACAGTACAACTATTATTGGCACCCGGTGCTGTTAGCATTGGGGGCGATTCACAAAGTACGCACGCTACTAACGGAGGAGAGGAGGGTTCTTAAAAAGCGTGCTGCCATACATCCTAATGTATGAAAATATGCGTGCGAGGGGGGAGGGGGCAAAAAAGTTGCTTTTTTTAACGTGCGTACTTCGTGAATGGCCCCTAGTTGGAGAGGTTGGGCTGGATATTTAACTATTGGGACTGTTGACACACACTAAAGTCATAAATTCAAAGAGATGTCGGGTTAAATTCTCGCCTTACAGATAAATTTTTCGTCGCTTTCGTCTAATGTATCTAACTCAAAACTCAGTTTTTGAGTCTTTGAAGATATAAGAAGATCACCATCAAAATTGATAGACCATTAGTACCCTTCGGCGTGAGGGCTTCAGTCGCAACCCTAAGGATGGCGAACTATTGTCCTCCATGATCTTCTATCGCCCGCCAAGGAGATGGTTTGATGGCTCAGTCCACTAACTTCTACATCCAACTTAATTGAATCTATAAAACTCCTCCTTGATCTACCCCTGGACCTACCACCAGAGAGCTGTGCATTCAAGACCCTTTTGAGTAGCGTGTTATTAAGTAGCGATAGCAAATGATACAACGGAGAATCACCGATGATTCACCAAAGATTCACCAAAGATTCACCGGTGAATCACCAATGAAACACCAGAGAATTGTCGATGATCCACCGATGAGTCACAGTGTGAACACTGATGACTCACCGGCGAATCACCTGTGATTCCATTGTGAACCATCAGTGATTCACCAATGAATCACCTATGATTTAGGTCCACAAATAACTTCTTTAACTACACTCTATCGCTATGTTTACACCCTTCCTGTTCGTCCGTCTGTGCACCCTTTACCGGATAATCACCGATGATTCACCGATGATTTACTAGAAATCACCGATGGTTCACTAAGGAATCACCGATGATTCACTGAGGAATCACCGATGATTCAATACGGAGTCATCGATGATTCACTAAGGAATCACCGATGATTCACTAAGGAATCACTGATGCTTCACCAAAGAATCATCGATGATTTACGAAGGAATCACCAATGATTCACTAAGGAATCACCGATGATTCACTAAGGAATCACCGATGATTCGCTAAGGAATCACCGATGATTCACTAAGGAATCACCGATGATTCACTAAGGAATCACAGATGATTCACTAATGAATCACCTATGATTCACTGAGGAATCACCGATGATTCATCAAGGAATCACAGAGAAATCACCGTTGATTTAGCAATGAATCACCGAGAAATCACCGAAAAATCACCGTTGATTTAGCAATGAATCACCGATGATTCACCGTGGAATCACCCATGATTCACCGGGGAATCACCGATGATTCACCGGGAAATCACCCGTGATTCACCGGGGAATCACCCATGATTCCCGGGTAATCACCCATGATTCACCAATGAATCATCGATAATTCACCGGGGAACCACCGATGATTTACCGGAGAATCACCGATGATTCACTAAGGAATCACCGATGATTCACTAAGGAATCACCGATGATTCACTAAGGAATCACCGATGATTCACTCAGGAATCACCGATGAATCACTAAGGAATCACCGATGATTCACTCAGGAATCAACGATGATTCACTAAGTAATCTCCGATGATTCACTAAGTAATCTCCGATGATTCACTAAGGAACCACTGATGATTCACTAAGGAATCACCGATGATTCACTAAGGAATCACCGATGATTCACTAAGGAATCACCGATGATTCACTAAGGAATCACCGATGATTCACTAAGGAATCACCGATGATTCACTAAGGAATCACCAATGATTCACTAAGGAATCACCGATGATTCACTAAGGAATCACCGATGATTCACTAAGGAATCACCGATGATTCACTAAGGAATCACCGATGATTCACTCAGGAATCACAGATGATCCACTAAGGAATCACCAATGATTCACTAAGGAATCACCGATGATTTACCAGCTAATCACCGATAATTCACCGGGGATTAACCGATAATTCACAAAGTAATCACCTATCGTTCCACGATGAATCATGGGTGATTTATCAAAGAATCACCGATGTTCTAAATTAACTTCTTTGACTAAACTCTATCGCTACTTTCCCATACACATGAAAATAATATATCACCCATCATTCGAACTTGCCCGAACCAGTGCAGATGACTTTTCTAGCACCAACACACCTTGTCTCTATGTCTCATCTAAAGGTTATTAACCTGCTTTGATGATACGCAGCGCTGGTGCCTAAATTTCTATTAGTAAAGAAATTAAATGCTAGCTATAAAAGGTGCTAGAGGGTTCGCTAAGACCTTTGCACAAGTAAAGTGATAGACTGATAAGCGACAACTACCGCAAAATTGTATTAATAAGAATATAAGAAGAATGTAAGAGTGGATGAATTTAAAACCCAAGCATACCACCCCTTCGTCGGTTTTTAGCAGACGTACGACAAAATGAAACAAAAGGAGCAAACTCCGAAGGCTACCTAAAGGGTTCTAAAAGCCGAGCAAAACTACAAATCCAGTATATTAGCAACAAATATGATATACATTCTGTGTTTTACGGATGTTCTCGGTATAGTTAGCAGCGCTCAGTCTAAAAATTGATGAAAATGAGGTCAAACAATCTTACTACTATGCCACATCAAGGCGAAGATAATTTGTGTATACCAGGTAAGAAGGAAAGGAAAAACAAAACATAAAATTCCAGTGAGTACAGAATCTGGTGAGATTTTTCCAGCTCTAATAATTAATGAGACAGGCCAATTTAAAAAACATTGTAAATAATTCAGTAGCGTCTGTTGTAGGACTACGTGAGGATAAAACACAGATTTGGTTTCACTTAGATTTAAGGAGAGCATGTTATGTATGCATTCAAAGGCGTGTCTGACACCCCCGACCACTTGCAAAAGATTGGAACATTGGTCCAAGGGTTGGTGCTATTAAAGTTATTGGTATGGTATGAAAGGCAACTAATTTACAAACTAGGCATAGTTGCTCGCAATCGCACCTCTTAATGGCTTGAAGTATCTGGAATAATTACATTACAGCAGGTAGACAAATTACAATCAATTAGTTACGATATCATGTACCGATTTTCGCATTTGATGTTCTAATGAAATATCGACGTCTTATGAAGAGGCCACTATATCAATCAATCAATCAGTCTATTTAATGAAAACCCTTCAAGCAAAATTCACTATTAGCCTTGACTACAAAGACATATAAGTTCAGTTTCCATTGAATTGCCACACAACACTTCGATATACAATATAGCGATCCTTTCGAAACACCAGAAAACTGTAATATTGAAGCATAGAAATCAATATGTCTGCAGATTAAAGATAAATTTTTTTTGGTTAAATTATTTATGTAGTGAAACAATTTGTTTTAGCTATACAATGGCACACGGAATGAAAAAAAAAGAATTATACGTCGCATGTAACCTGCTGTAGATGGAAATAAACATTCGAATAAAACACCTAGATTACGCGTTGCATGACATGCCGCGAGTTGGCTTCACCATATTCATGGTGTGAGTTATGCCATTACTTTGTCGAATGTATGAATAAAACCACTTACAACCGAAATTATATTTCACATTAGTTATCCTAATCAGCATAACAAAGAAGGATATTAACATAAAGTGGCTAAACACTAGACTAAAATAACAGCTTTAGAATTCATTAGGTTTAACATACAACAAAAAGTCAAGTCTTTTTATTGAATTGCCGCATTTTTAATCGTTTATGTAGAAGTTGACAGATTTATTTAAATAATTTTTAACATAAAATTAATTATTGACTTCGGTATTAAGTAAAACGAAATGATTTATTGTTCGTTCATTTTGGAATAATTTGATGTTTCCTTATTAATAAGCAACTATTGATCTGAAACATTGATGATAGGTGAATAAATCTAATGAAAGGTCTGATTAATCGTTTGAATAAAACTTTAATTGTTTAAACAAATTTTTATTCAAAATAAAAAGAAGGAAGATATGAGAAAACAATTAATTCAGGTCAAAACGACTAATAAGGTACACGAAAGAACATGAAGACTATTCAGACCGGTTAACTCTTTCTGCTCCTGTCTGCATAATTGACTAACAGACACTCAACGTATAAGTATAAAATAGTCGAAAAAATGTTAACTAACTTGAGAGCCCTACTGTAGTATCTGGCAAAAATGTTTTCTTGTTATTTTCAATTTTATTATACAATAGCATTGTTACCCGGACTTCGCCATGGTTTTTAAAACTAATAAAAATTGTTCGGTTTTTGAGTTCTGGCCCATAATTATTTACTAACATTTTTTGTGCTAGAGCCGGCCTATAGACCGACCCAGAGCTCTAGGTTGAACCCATCTATACTTAGGTAGGCAAGAATGCTCCACTGAGTTTTCTTAACAACAAAGCATAAACATATTTTTAGGGGACGACCCTAGAACCAGCCTTGGAACTAATATTTTCATCAATACAACAAAAAGAACTTATAATTCATAAAACAACCACATATCTTATACCGTCTTGTAGTAAGATGAAGGTGCACTATACGAAAGATGCATCCATCTGCACCTCACTACACCTTACTGTACCTTGGAGCACCTCACTACACTACACCTCACTGCACTTTGGTGCACCTGACTACTCTGCACATCAGTGCACCAGTATACCTCACTGCACATCATTACACTTCACTGTACCTCACTGCACATTGACGCATCGAACTACACCTCACAGTAAGGTGCATCAAGGTGCGGTAAGGTACAGTGACGTGTAGTGCAGTGAGCTGCAGTGAGGTGTATTGATTGATTTATTACGAAAACCATTTCAGCCCTAAATACAAAAAAAAAAAATTTTTTCTTTAGAACTAAAATAAGCACTTAGGCCATCCTTCTTGGACTGCGTCTTCTGTTTTTTGGTTTATGGCGTTGTTGTGGTGAATGTTGGTGGTGAATCGTGAATTATCTGGTTCTATTGTGTGTTGTGGGTGTTGTATTTTTTATGTGTTTCCATCTATCACTGACACTGTTGCCGCTGTCTGTGATAAAAGCTAGAACATTAGTCAGTGGAACTCTTCTTAACTCTTCTATGGTGAGATAAAAGTCCCCTAAATGTTTCGTCCTCTGGCTTGCCAAATTCGGGCAATGGCATAGGAAATGCTTCGATGTTTCAGGTATGTCGCCACACCTCCTACAGTCATCATCATTAAGTCCCATTTTGTTGAGATGGTATCCTAATGAGTTATGCCCTGTCAGCATTCCTATCAATCGCCTGATTCCGCCTTTATTCAGGCTTAGCAGGAATCTGGTGGTCCTTAAGTTGCGGCCCAACAAAAATTCCTTTGCCTGCCTGCAATTGTGCAGCCTTTCCCTTCTACGTTGGTGCATTTCTTCGGCTTCTCTTTTGAGCAGCTCTTTAACGCATCTAGCATAAATACCTAGTGTCGGCTCGGCGCCAATAAGTCGGTAGCTGCTTCCCTGTCTTACCAATTCGTCGGCTCTCTCGTTTCCCAATACGTCTGACCCGGATCAAAGAGATAAGATTATCTCTTGATAAGGTTTACAGGCTCTATCGACTGTCGAATACCGTTTTCGATGAAAATTTGCAAGAGGAGACTCACTGTCCGAGCAAATATTTATTCTTTTATCTCTCACCTGCTTTTCTGTCAGTATGCGACAACTTTCACTTATGGCTGACTGAAACACAGTTGCATAGATTCCTAGAGCGATTGATACATTAATATTCAATTCCTCACAGTATATCCCTGCTCCCGCGCCTTCGTCAGTCCTCGACCCATCAGTGTACATCGTCAGGTCTCTTTCTACAGGAAATTTTCCTTCTACCCATTCTTGCCTGCTCGGCAGAACTACCTCAAAACCTCTGTCGAATCGGAATACGACTTCGATCTGGTCACTTGGCATCTCAACTTCCCCGAATTGATTCTTCAGGTGTGCTAAGATTCCTGCGTCTCCCATCTTTCTGCCTGATGCTATCCAATGACCCTGCCTGTACAGTCTCGCCACTGTCGACCTGGCTTCTCTTCTCACAAACAAGTCGATAGGGTCTAAAGACAAAAGCTCCTCCAACGCCGCTCTTGGAGTCGACGTCATCACCCCAGTGATACTTAGACATGCCAGTCTTTGTACCTGGGTGAGCTTTTTCCCGATCACTTTTACCTCTGCTATGTGAGACCAGAGCATACTTCCGTAACTAAAATATTGGCCTCACTATAGCCACATACATCCAGTATAACAATGATGGTCTGAGACCCCAGCTTTTCCCGAATGCGGCGGTGCACTGAGGTGTAGTGTAGTGAAGTGCACCAAGGTGCAGTGAGGTGTAGTGTATTGAGGTGAAGCAAGGTGCAGTGAGGTGCAGTGACATTTTGGATTTTATATTATAGATAGCCAAGCAGCAGAGGTGTACTGATGAGTCTTGATAAGACTTATGGTTGTTGATATAGAGAATTACTTGCGTAATTTTCTTTTCTTCTGTTTATTTGTCAACAGATTTGGTCCATCCAAGCAATACAAAATTCTATCAAATTCAATTTTATTATACAACTTTACTTACGTAAACCACCATTAGTCTTAGTGTACGGTCCGGAAAATATGAATCATGCTGACTTGCCACACACCCAAAAAAGAAATTTGCGAGGAGTTATCCACTGGTCAAAAATTTGTACCAAAAATTCCAATTCCATAAAAAAATTCCAAGAATTCCACAAAAATTCCAAGAAATTCCAAAAGTTCCACGAAATTTCCGAAGTTCCGAAAATTCCAGAAATTCCAAAAATTCAAGAAATTTCACAGAAATTCCCAAAACTCCTCACAAATTCCAAAAATTCCAAAAATTTCACAGAAATTCCAAAAATTTCACAGAAAGTCCAAAAATTTCAAAATTTCCACAGAAAGTCCAAAAATTTCAAAATTTCCACAGACATTCCAAAAATTTCATCGAAATTCCAATAATTCCAAAAATTCCAGCCTGTACCAAAAAAAAAAACGAAGTGGATAAGTCCTCGGGAATTTGGCATGTACGACTCTCCAGAGCATTGTTTCAACCGTCTTACCTCTAAGACGTACTTCATGTTCAGCTGTAATATACGTACACACAACATGCAAAATGTACATTGTACACGTTTTATGATGGACTCACCACTGTGAATTAATAGTTTAAGGGACACAAGTACGTTATGTACGTTATGAACAAGTGACACGTATAATGTCATTTTTTTACAAGCAACACGTACATTGAGCAAGTGATACGTACGATGTGCAGTCGACAAGTAATAGCGGCAAGATTCGCATGTACATACAATTTGATTGTGGAATTTACTAATATACAGTGCACCTCTGGCTAAACCAATGGTTTTAGCGACAATGTACAAGTCTTACGTTCGTCTCTTTTTGGTGTTGCAGGCATTGTTGTAGACTTAAGGTCTCATCACATGTAATTTGTTTTGATTTTGTGTTGATCACACGCAGTCATTAGTGACATCACTAATGTTAGGAATGACATTAATTGATCTTGTCCTGAACTCGATGTTTAGACCCGTACGAAGAACGAAGGGGTCTTATGCGCTTACCACGATGTTTGTAACCACAACAATTTCGACCCGGAAGTAAGAGGGGAGCATCGATCATGGTCCTTAGATTTCGAATCAACAATAAAAAAATATCCGTCCGTCCGTCACCAGGTCGCCGAGCTTCTGCACATGACTCGAGTTAATCTTTTCCGATTTTTTTTTAAATTCAGTCCTTGGACTTAGCTAGGGCACTAAAACCGAGTCTATCTAGGGCCATACGTATTTTTTATAAATATCTCGAGTAAATCTTTCCGATTTTCATAATTTTTTTTTTGTTTGAAAGATCTGGGCATGGCTGACAATTTATGGAAGAAACATTTTTGAATTTGAGTCCCTGGACTTAGCTAGGGCGCTAAGAACGAGTCTATGCAGGGGCCATACGTGTTTTTTGTACATAACTCGAGTAAATCTTTTCCGATTTTCATAACTTTTTTTGTTTGAAAGATCTGGGCATGGCTGACAATTTATGGAAGAAACTTCTTTTAATTTAAGTCCTTAGACTTAGCTAGGGCACTAAAACCGAGTTTCTACTAGGGCCCAACGTGTTTGCTTACATAAGTTGGATAAATCCTAACTGATTTCGTTAATTCTTTTTCTATTTGAGAGGTAATCGAGTACCGAATTATATTCAAAAGCAAATTTGGACTCGCTGCCTGTGCTTAGGGCTGAAGTGGGCCTCAGGTTTGTCCTAAGGTCGGCCCTAACCAAAACAATTTTTTTGCTATGTTGCAGAACAAATTGAGGGAAACATTTTTGTCTGTAGAAGTATGTGTCCGAAGCATATCCTTATGGCCCTAGGTCGGCCCTTAGGTCTGCCCTAGACAAAAAATGGTTTTTCGATATGTTGTAGAGAAAACGGAGGGAAATATTTTTGTGTATGTAAGTATTTGTCCGAGGCCTCTCTTGAGGACCCTAGGTCGGCCCTAGACAATAAAATGATTTTTTGCTATGTTGTAGAAAAAATTGAGATGAACATTTTTGTCTGCTGGGGGTAAATTTTGTACTTTCGGAAGGCCTTTCTTACGCCGTTTCCTCGGACGGGTTTTTCAATATTGCTCTCTCGGCAATTTCCAATACAATTTAATGTGGACGTAATTTCATACACTTAAGAGTTAAGGCAATATTCACTTTAATACGTTCGAGTCGTTTCGTATCATCAACTCCGTTTGTTAAGGTTTATTGATGCAGATTTTATCTCGTCCTGAATTCGCTATCTTTATCTTATGCATTTTTATTTTTTTGCCGTTGTTTATAAATCGTTTTTTGATGCCGCTATTTCACAACAAATATAAGAAATGGTGTAAAAGTGCATCACGTTATTTCCAATGGACTTTTCTAAGCGAATATACGTGCTGAATAGTGCCACCGAATAAAAGTGAATTGTGTTTCACGTACATGACGAATGTGAACATTATGATCATAAAATGGGAAAAAGTTCGTGAATTTTTTACGGAAATTCAGTTGAAAAATAGTTCGACACAAAAAATTTATTCTGAATTTCCAGGTGTAACATCAAAGTGTTGTCCAGTCATAAACAGTCTAAATAAGCGCAGGAAATTACAACGACACAAAAGAACTACCAGATGTTGTTCTTCCACAATAATTGAGTTTCATGGAAATATTTACCCGAACGAAATTCAAAAGAAATTGAAACAATAGTTTTTGTGTCTGATTGGTTAACAGACATGTTGGTAAATTGTATTAAAGCTCAGAGCTGAAGCTATAAAACAAGGAACGAGGAAAGAGCGATGAAACGACATTCTGTTGAAATGGCAATTTGTAGCTATAGCAATAGCGAAACACAGATATGACAACCGATTTCTTTTTTTTATCTTCTTCGAAAACTTTATATTCCAAAGAGGTTTTGTATTAATTCAAATTAATTAGCTCTGGTCAATCTTTCAATTATAGACACTCCTAAATATTCCCGACACCCAAACAAGCTACCTCTACGACAATAGCGATCAAATAGAAGGAAGCTACGAAAAAAGCCAATTTCGCGATATATAAGAAGAGAGAAAGAAGAGATATTTTCGAGAACCGATCCGACCCGATCTAATATTTAAATCCCAACATCCCAAAACTGACAGAGTTACTGAAACCCAAACCGACTTGAAACAAATTCCGAACCCAAGCCGAATCTGCTTAGCAGCATTGGCATAAATTATTTTTATTTAATGTAGAATTATTTTCTCATAAAAAAAAGGTTCTAGTGATGGTTCCAAAATGTTTCGCTGTTCTTGTATAGTCTTTTAAAAATAAATCTTTTTTCTACGTTCGAAACAGGCCTAAAACGGTAGTAAATATGAACCAAGAGTCATAAAACAGATTACCGCAACTGCACACTGTAAAATGAGTTTTGAAAAAAAATCTCCATAAAACTGGATAAAAGTTCACTGTATAATGAGAATATTATTGGTTGTTCATTTTTAATTGACTGGACCCGTACGAGTACAAAGGTCCTATACGTTTACTACAACCAATTTTATTGTAACACGGGGTAGATCGAGGCGGGAGTGAGGGGGATACATTTAATATCGTCTAGAGATGACGAATCAGCGATAAATGGAATGTCCGTCCGTACGTCCCGTCTTTTTTTCTAAACGGCTGCACCTGTCAACTGTCAACTGTCGTTGCAAAAAGTGTTCTCAATGTTTTCGTCTCAATATTTTTTTAAATTTTTACGAGATTCATTCCATTGTTTCGATTAAAAAGTGAATGTAAGATGTATTTTGGATTGGATTTTGTGAAGTTAAATAAATCGATGCTGCTGTTTCATGAGCTGGGCTAAAACAAAATTCATCATTCGCAACATAACCTCACTTACGAGTGTATGGTTGGCATTCGCAAAAGCAACACAAAGGCAGCTGTATCAACACACAACGAAGTAATCATCTTGGAAGATGTTTTCAAATAAAAAAGTCAGTGCATTAGCTGCCCGACCGGATGATGATAGCCGCCTCTCGCCCGACCTGATAACGTATCAAACTGTTACTTCAGTGTCCCTGATTTACCTATTTGGACCACAAAATATCATCACTTTGGCGCTGTAGTTGTTCTCTTCGAACCTCACAGCGACAACGATTTCCGAGTACTTGCAAATCAGTCAAAAAATTTCACTGCATGGTTCACAAACATCCGGACAGCAGCGTGTTTGAATGGTTCAAATATTCGAACTAACAACGAATGTGAATGACGAATTATTCTGTGCCTGATATCAATATTGCACTCAGCGTGTTTTAATTTTCGAAAGAATTAAGTGATTTGTATTAGATCTGCAAAGGGAATTGTAACAATACGATTCATAATAATAATAATAAAAACGGCTGCACCGATCACCTGAAAGGTATATATGCCCGAAGATTCAAGTTCAAAGATGAGCAAAATCGGTTAAGTGTTTCCGGAGATATGGTCGAAAAAGCGACCAAAAATATGGTTTTTCGAGGGTCGGTGAAACTTTTTCGCAAATATCTCAGCATGTATAGCGCGAAAACTGTCATTTGAAAGCATTTGATCGCAAAAAACTGAGAAACTTTTTTTTTGTGGAAATTGGGTCAGTGGGCACTGGGACTAATGAAATGGTCGAAATTGAGTTTCTTGGCCATATGCAAGGTGTTTCTCGTCTATATTCGCTCAACTATGCGGTATGGAGATTTACTGTCAAAGACAAAGTTGTAGAGAATAAAATTTTAGACAGTAGGTGTTTCAGGGTTTCAGGGAAAAATAGCTCAGTGGTTACGTACTGGCTTTCCACCAAGAACACCCGGGTTCAAAACCCGGTGTGGAAAAATTCTGTATAGGATTTTTCTTCAACGCTTATCATGAAAGTAACGTTCCCAAGCTCACCCAAGCTTCATAAATGGGTAGTTGGGGTATCAATATCGCAACGATTTGTACACAACGAAGTATGACGTCACCCATATTCGATACACTGTGTACGTAACAAGCAGGCTCTTATCCAGCTGCTAAGTTAAGGTGTGTGTCGTGTGTGTAAACGTCAAAAAAAGTAATGACAAATTCCATGCCGTTAGGGTTGTGATTCGAATCTGTTCGATGCGTGCTTAGGTGTTGCCAGATGCACAAGCGCGCGACAAAATCGGGAAAAGAAAGATTCCTTCAATCGAAGGCGTGGTTCGAAATACACGTTAAGCACGTGGTCTCTAGTGTGGTTAATGCACACTAGCTGGCAGTTACTCAGTGTACCACCCTGGCAGTCGAACCAGACACTTTACAGTGCTCCCGACTAATCAGTGCCATTGGGATTATTATTATTACTAAGGAAAAATAGCCCAATCCTGGGATAATACCACTTCTTGAATTGGGAGGTTTAACTCATATCTCTAGAACTGTGGCAGTTAGAAAGTTGCTTTCAAAGGCAAAGTTGTAGAGAATAAAGTTTTAAAGAACAATGGCCCAATCGTGGAATATTACCATTTCTAATTGGGCGGGATGACCCAAATCTCTAGAAGTATGAGAGTTAGAAAGTTCCTTCCAAATAGAGAATAAAATTTTAGAGAACACGTATCACAGAGTATTCTCGAAAAATGTCCCAATCCTTGGGCTTCAGTTACTTCTAGGATCAGAAGGGATGACTCATATCTCTAGAACTATGGGAGTTAGAAAATTGCTTCTAAAATAAAATTTGTAGGAAATTAAATTTTAGTGAACATTTGTCTCAGGGTTTTCCTGAAAAATGTCCGAATCCTTGGAATTCAGTAATTTCTAGAATCACGGGGTATAACTCGTATCTCTAAACCTATGGCAGTTGGAAATCTGCTTCCAAAAGAAAAGTTGTAGAGAATAAAATTTTGGCGAACACGTGTTTGAGGGTTTTGAGGAAGAATAACCCCATCCCGGAATATATCCACTTCTACAATTGCCGTACTTCGGGAGTGTTTTCGACATGGACCTTGGGTAATTTCTGTAGGTCGTTGGAATTCTAATAGTTTTAAAAATTTTGCAACAATTTGCTCCTACCTATTTGCAAAATCTGATCGGTTTGCCACATCTATTCTTATTCGTACGGGTCTTTGGTTATGTTTTTTTAATAAAATCAATTAAACATTGTCGAGGGGTGTCATAAAAAATTTTTATACACCGCAGCGCTTCCTTAGGGAGTTAAGTTAAACAATAATTGTTGGTTTCAAACTTTGTTTCGTTGATTTGTTGCTTTGGCGAATTAAATAGCATATGCAACTGCGGGATAACTTTTTATCCTCTCGGGGGAATACATGCAAACCTCCCCCTCGAAGATAAAAAATTATCCCGCAGTTGCATAATCTACTAATACTTACAATGTTATTATTTATCAGTTTGTCAAAATTCTTACTAAGCCAATTGAATTCTGAGAACCGAATATTAGACATGACCGAGTTCATATAGATCAATTTACTTGAGAGAATTCATTTTTTTCTATTGTTGTGCCTGTGCGGCAAGATAATTTAAAATCCGAAATCGTTCGAAATTCTCTCTTCTCGTTATTCCAAAATAATTTTATTTAAATTCTACAAAAAACCGTGCTAGCATTTGTACAGGTCTTTAATCATTGCTACAGTTCAAACGTTCAAAGTAAAAAATAAAAAAAGTACGAGATAACATTTTACGGTAGAAATAGAACCTGTCATTTTTGCTCGTGTTTTGGAATGATAACTCCACAAATTAAGATTTTTATTAAAATTGCTGGATCCAATAAATATTAGCTCTTTTCCCTTCGGTCTGCAATTTCCATTAGAGCGTAATTCTAATTACATTGTTCGATTCATTACCACGTTGGCTCAGCCTTTATAGAGCCTTAATCGCTAGGGAACGTAGCCGTATGTTTTAGAACTTGATTCTGGCCTTTTCATATTATACCTGGCAACCCAGACTTGCACTGCGTTTAATAAATCATACAATGCACAAGACAACATCTTCGGAAACTTCAATTTACATTGATATGATTGCTTGCATTTTCTACTTAAGCAAAATTTCTATTATTTGATATGAGTTGATTTAAGCAAATTACGTGAAGATAAGACGGAGATCTACAAATTAGGACCATTAGAATGAAGTTACCCAAAGGCGGCAACATTAAAGACAAATGAGACGACGATCAAATATTACGGAATGACTTTGCACTGTGACATGCCGCCATGCCATAATTATAATATGTGATATTCTTTCAGTTCATAAATAAAATACAAAATCAAATACAAAACAAATGAATTTTAATGCTGAGTTTATAGCAGCCCTTTCTTTGTGAAATCTAAATCGAAAGCAATGCACTCAAATGCTTATGAAAATATTTTGTCGCATTGCACGTTTGTGTAGTTTCTACAAAGCTCTAGAATGGAAAAGCAAACGTTTTTTTTTTTTAATTTTTTCTGCTAAAAGGAAATTTTTAGAGTTCATATTATGAAATTCAAAACGTAAACATTTACTCTGTGATGCTAGAAATTGAAAAATTGCCAAAGAACATGTTCAAACTAAAAAATGGATAATAGATTTTTGCGTGTAGCTAGATGTTCAGTTCAAATTATGTCAAAATATTGCGAATATTTAGCGGATTAATTCGAGATTTTTGTTGTTTGAGATTTAAATGTTTAAAAAAATCATTTCACTTAATTAAGTTCACCTATTGCTTGCCCTCGAGTATGAATGGTGAAAAAAATACTTTTTGCGATTCACCGACAAAAACACGCTTTTTCGTGCGTCATTTTGGTGTCGCATGAAAAGATTTTGTCGTACAAGTAAAGTGAGGTAAAGGTACGTACTCGCGCGGTAAACTTTTTGTTACGCACCGGTGTGGTAATAGTAGTTTGTGTTACAAGTAATGTAAGGACGAGTATTACCGCACCAGTTATAATTTGTCCTCACGAGCCGCAGGCGAGTAGGGTAAATTATAACGTGTGCGTTAATATAAGTCCTAACATTACATGTGACACACAACGTTTTTTGTAATGAACAAAAAAAAAATAATTACCGCACTGAAATAGAAATTACCGCACTGAAACAGAAATTACCGCACTGAAATGGAAATTACCGCACTGAAACAGAAATTACCGCACTGAAATATAAGTTACCGCACGCTTTCATATTAGTAACTTAATATTTGAGTTTATATACTCCCAAATGCAAAGGTAATACGACCTATTACACACGTCTTACAAAGTTTTTTATCTATCTAGAACGATGGGCAATTCCACGGTCCGCTTCGTTCCCACGCTTGAAATTCTCAGTAGTTACAAAATGAAAGCAATAGAAAAGTTACTAATCTCTAGTTAAGGGATCAATACGTCTGATACACCATTTTCTATGAATATTTTTTCGTAACAACTGAACATTTCGAGCGTGGGAACGGAGTTTTCGTGGAATGGCCCATAGAGTAAATTTACTTATCTCGATAGATCTGTTCTCGATAGATAAAATAGCATATGCACCTCTTGACAATAGTAGATTACGTTCTATGCAGTGAAAATAATTCATTTCATGAGTGATCAATTTTGTGATATGAGCGGAACTCACGAGTGTGTTTTCGAGCAACAAGCTTTGGAAACTGTTTTTGACAAGGGTAGAGTTTGCATATCCGAGCCGAAGGCGTTTACAAATTCGATCTCGAATTAATGAAATATTTTCACAGAATATAACGTATGCTATTTTATTCGCTGTTCCATATGAAAAGAAGTTGTCAAAGCGAAAGTACACATGTTGAATGTCATATTTTCGACACAATTCCGGACACAATGCTATTACATGTGGAGACAATTGTATTACATGTGGACACAAATATCGAAAGAGCCCTACATGTAATAGAGCGCATTGGGGTGGGGGGAAATACATGTATTGACATCTTTCCATATGGGACAGCGAATAAAATTGTTATTTTGACGTGCGGCATTATCACCTCTACTCTTCTCTAATCTACTATTTGCGCACTGAATGAAAGTAGACGTAAATTTTAGTTAGAGACAAAGAATAAATTTTTTCACTGATACTAGTCTAATAGTATTTGCCTTATAGTAAAAAGTTTTATGATTTCATTTGTTGTTATATAAATTAATTTAAAAAAAAATGTAAAAAAAGGCTCGTATCGGCAATCCCACATCAGATTATAGGGCGTCAAACTACCTTCATACGTAACTTGTATCAAATTGTATCAAATGGGAATCTAGAATCATACGTAAATTGCTGCAGTTTATCCATGTTACGTTTTGAAGGAGTGACGATGCCTGGTCTTTAAGGAACAGCCAGCTTAAGTCGACATTTTAGTGGCCCAAATATTTATGAAATTTCAGCAGTAGCAGTAGCCAAGACGGGGAAGGCAGGCTGGTGCCAAAAAATTATATTAGGAAAGTTTGAATCTAGTATCCAGTACATTACGGCGCAAAAGTTTTTGATTTGACACCAGGCTGCCTATTTTTTCATTGTTCAAGGTCACATAGAGGGCAGCCTGGTTCCAAAAATTTAAGAATATCACCGGGTTGCCGCTGCCTTCTACATTTAAACGAGCATAGCTCAAGAAGGCAGCCTGGTGCCAAGATAAAAATTGATGCGTTGTGAATCATTCGCCAATGCCGTCATAGTGATATGCACCAGGCTGCCTACTCTGTGTCCTGTCGAACCATGATAAAGTACGCAGCCTGGTGTCAAATTGAAAATTATTTTTGCAAGGAGTACTTGCTATTGGATTTAACATTGTCTTACATCATTTTTTGATCCTTGGCTTCCTAGCCGAAAATGCAGTCTTCCACTTGTTGCAACTTTTTGAAGGCTGCGTACTTCGGATTCAAGATCCAGTAGTTTCATGCACTTGAGGACGGATCGTTCTAGTGCATGAAAGAACTATAATTGCCGAATGTATTGCAGATTGCCCAACAACAACATCGTAAGCATTCCTTACGTAGAACGTATTCATTTCTCTAGCTAAGTTAATTGAATCAATTTTGAAACACTTAAAACAATGAAATCACTGAAACTTATCATTATTTGAAGTAAACTACATTTTTCTACTTTAAAAAGCTTCCAAATGCAATTTAAAATGTTTCAACTTCTTCTAAATTCGTTACACGATTACAACGAAA